>OY757932.1:1866682-1926847 GCA_963585895.1 Sepioteuthis lessoniana
AAACTTTTCGATGAAAAAAAAAAAAGAGCAATGTATAAAAACAAGAAACAGTAAATGATTCAATACTTGTATTTTCTTTTTTAAATCCACTAATTCACCTTAAAAAAAAAATTTTTTTAAATGCTTTTGAACTTTATTTTGGAATTTTAGACATCCCATCTTGTACCAAACTATAACAGGCTGGATTTTACACCCATATGAATGTACTAAAATAGACATGAGGGTATTAAAGTCTAGCTTTAGCCACTCACAAAACCCTATAAAACGGTCTAACATTCAGTATTGTCAAGCAAAATTTCATCTTGAGCTTTTTTCGGTCAAATTTTTTCCTTTTTACTGTAATACTTGAAAAAAAAAATGTATATAACTTCTTTAATATCCCTGTGTGTTCATTATTAACTGTTTAAAATGCTCTGTTGAAAATGGATTCTCTTTGAGATTCCTAGGAGAAAATTCAGATTGAATTATACATGACCAAGTATGGTGGAATGATAATTAATTTTTATTGTCACTAAAATTTCAGTTTGCATTCTAGTTCCCTCAATGAATGTTATATTATTCAATGAAATGCAGCTGCCTGTTAAATTAAATGATTGTCAATATTTGACCAATGCTGCCTGAAGGTTGAGAAGCCAAAAAAAAAAAAAAGAAAAAGGAATTGATGCAGATGCTTTGTTACTGATTGTGCAAATTCCTTCAGTTTATTTAGTGAGCGAATATCTTAAGTACTAACTGAATGTTGATTGGCTAATGGGAGGGTCTGGTGATTGGTTACTCCAAAATCTGCTCTGAAATGTAATCAAAAAAGCATAAAATACAAATAACAACATGGCAGCATAACAGTAACAACTATTTTGTTTTGAAAAGGGGCATCTTTTTCTTTTCTTTTTTTTAACTGATTGAAGTTTTATTAAAACTAAAATAATTATTTGTACAGTCATTTATTGTCTTCTGTAGATTATGTAAATTTCAAGACGTGTGAAAACCCAAAAAAATTTAAAAAAAATGTTTTTTTCTTCAATACCATTTAATGTTGTCTTCAAAGGGGTAAAAATTTGGGGGTTTGTTTTCTTTAATTTAAGCAAAAAAATTTTCTAGTTTTTTGGGTTTTTTTTGGTTTATTTAGTTTTTTTTCCCCAAATCAAAAAATACAAAAAAAAATTTCTTTTTGATTTTTTTTTTCAAAACCAAATAAGACAAAAAAAAAAAAATGGAAACTGATCTCTTAAAAGAAACAACCAAAGAAAAACCAAAAAAGAAAAACTTACCCAGTTTACAATGCAAATATTTCTCTCAAAGCAGATGAAAATGTCATTTGCTCAAGAGACAAACCATTGTGATATATTCAAATCAAAACAAAGCAAAAAAAAAAAAAAGAGAGAGAAAAAAAAGAATTCTTCTGCAGTCTGAGTCTCACTTTGATCAGAGTATGAATGTGAGAACTATGGAAAAAAATAATTATGCAAAATGTATTTTACTTATCACCAAAATGCAACTTTTTGGTTTGCTTGATAAACAGAAGGAACCGTCAAATATTTCTCTAATTGTGGTTACAATTATTGTAATTCTTTCTAAGATTTCTATTATTATAAATATTGCTCCCCACTTCTATTAAGTATTATAAATATTGCTCCCCACTTCTATTACTTCTATAACAATATTTGACACAGTTACTTGAAATGGCACTAATGTTTCTCTTAAGTTTGCTTATAAATAAAGGTTTATCTTTAACCCTGCGTTAGTACTGTGGGGTACCCTGAACACCCCGTAAAGAATTCATTTGAAATTTATTCCTAAGTTGGCAATTCAATATACTAGAGCTTTCTTGTTCTGTCACTGCTTAAATGATTGAAGCAGTTTCTATTTGTTTTAAGTTTTCTCCCCTTGCATTCAGATCTCTTTTTTTTTTGGTGTGATCTAAAGGAGTAAAAAAGTATAAAAGGGTTTGTTATTTTAGCAGTGGCCGCAGCCAACAAATTTTCCCAGTTGATAAACAAGTAAAATGAAAGAAAATGATGGGCATCTGTTTGTGCCAGTAAACAAGAGGCTACAATGTCAAAAATTGTTGGCAGCTGCTGCAAAAAGAACAAAACCTTTAATTATTCTTTTTCTTTTCTTCTTTAATTCTCAAGAAAAAAGAGTTCTTAACCCAAGAGGAGACAACTTAAAACAAAGAGAAACTGCTTCAATTATTTGAGCAGCTATAATTACTTATATGAATATATGATCAGAGGAAACATCAAGATTGAATCAATCCTTGACCTGGATTTATGAAGTATATAAAAAAAACTCTATGGTACTAATGTGGTAAGTTTTCATTCGTGTTAAATTTTTTTCTTTCTTTTTTTAATCATAAAATTATACAATCAGTGGCGTGTATTCCTAAAAAGCAATGTACACATTGCTTATCCAATAAAAATTATCCCAAAAATTAAAAAATATCTTTATTTATTTAGTCTAATGTATTATTTATTTCAGTTGAATCATCGAACACTTTAGGGAGACCATGTGAATTTATATTTATTGTAAATGAACACATGAAATTTGTTAGCAAACATAATTGATAAATTATAATAATTGGCATTAAATAACCTACAAGGGTTGATATGCCATAAAACACAACCAACCAACTAAATTATAATAAAATTATTGTTCTGTTCGCTCAGTAATGATCAAATTAATTCCTACCCACTAACGATGTCTTCCTTGTTGATTTTCAAAGAATTTATATCATTAGGTCATTTTCAATTAATTTACCATATATATATTTCTGTTTTATCAATATCACTTTCATTAATTTTTAGCAACTGACAATCTTGTTCTTTATTTTAAATGCATTTTTATTGTAAAATCAGAAGAAATTTACTTAGACCAGTTGTATGTATTCCTAAGAAGCAAAAGATGCATTGCTTAAGTAATAAAATTAGTTTGTATAAAATAAAAAATATCTTTATTTATAAAGTTTAGCATTCTATTTATTTCTATTTTATCATAATGCCCTTTAGGGAGATTTGGAGAATTGATACCGATTCTAATGAACACTTAAAATTTGTTAGCAGACATTCAAAATGAAAAATATCTTTATTTGGTCTAATGTATTATTTATTTCAGTTGTATTATCCGACACTTTAAGTAGACTATGTGAATTTATATTTATTGTAAATGAACACTTAAAACTTGTTAGCAGACATTTGCCTTTGAAAATCTTCTTCTTTAATATGCAAAATTTAATTTTGAGTAATTTCTTTCCACATAAAAGGATATGACACATGACGTGAATTTTGAGAAAGACTCAGAAAGAAAGGGAGTCCCTGGGACATAGGGACTAATGTGGTTGACTATGACAGTGTAGTAATTAAGTTTGACTTCCAGTTCCACTATTACAAACATTTTTAGATAAATACTTTTGGGAAAGGTATGAACACCTCTATTCCCCCAGATTATGGGTTAAATAGTACCTCCATGGTTCTTCTAAAAGGATGGCTTTAGCATTAAATTACCCATGAAGGTTGATATGCCATTAAACATTGAGACCAAACTCAACTCAGAGGATTCCAAATTGTCAGCAGCTACAAATTTAATGAAAGGAAAAACAAGTCAATACATGTAGCATCTTTCAATATTTTTTATTCACAGTAATATATATATATATATATAATAAGGAGGCACTTGTGGTGTAATTGATATTGTTGTATGAAATGGACTCAGTGACCTGAGCTAAAATCCTGAATGAGACCGTTTGCATATCACATAGCAATGAAACCCTCGAGAAAGGTATGAATCCAACTATTCTCTCTCCAGCTATGAGTAAATAGTTGGGTAGACTGGGCTCTTTAACCTTGGTATGGCAACCAATCTAGGAGAAGAAAACTGAATTCAAACCTGTTAAACTACTTAAAAATTGACCTTGTGTCACATCTGCTTGTGCTGAGTTGTTGGTTAAATACACACATAGAGAAAATGAATAAATATATATGTGTGTGCGTGTGTGTTTTTATATATATATATATATATATTATTTCAGTTGAATTATTTCTTGAAAGATGACATTGACATAAATAATTTAACTATTTAACTATTCAAATGAAAATTATAATAATTCAAGAATATATAAAATTTTTCAAATTCATTAAATTTTTATCACTTAGAATCTTTGGATTATTGTCTTAATCTTCAATGTTAGACCCACAACATTTCGGCCAATATGCCCTTTGGCAAATATTCTAAGTAATAAAAAATTATTAAGTTTCATCGCTGAAATTTAGACAATATCATGAAAATTTATTTTGAAAGTTCTGCTCAGCTGTTAATTGTAAATACAAATCTTTGAAAAAAAAATTCAGTTGACATTTTGTGAAGATAAAGTGATGTATTTAATTAAATCTTTGATTTCACCTCAAAGATCATAAAATGGTTATTTGTATTCCCTCAGCATATTTTTCAGAACATGATATTTGTTTACAGTGTATAAATAATAGGAATATAACAGTAATACTTACTTTATGGGAGATCTTTTTTTTTTATAGATTTTTTTGTATAAGAATAATATTTTTTTTTCCAAGGAAAATAATAATATAAAATCATATCTAGTAGTATGTTTACATCTTTCAGAAACACATTTTTAGATATATTTACGTACTTTACGTCACTTAAAAATTAATTATATGTCACATCCTGCTTATGCCGAAAGGGTTGAGTAAATGTATAGATGCACTCTCTCTCACACTCACACACACACACACACATATATATATATATATATAGAGAGAGAGAGAGAGAAAGAGAGGGTGTGTGTGTGTGTGAATAAACATATCATTTAAGAGGAGGGTCCCTATGGCATAGTGGTTAACATATTGAACTGCAGCATCATAGTAAGCAAGTTTGAACTCCAATTTTTTTATTACATTCACCTTTGGACTAATGCCCCTTGGAAAAGGTATGAAACCCAAGTTATGGGTTAAATAGTACCTCTAAAGTTATTCTGCAAGAATAGCTTTGGCATTAAATAACCCACAAAGGTTGATCTGCCATTAAACAAAGAAAGAAAACAAAACAAAATCATTTTGAAACTGTTTTTCTTAAATCAAGAAAGTGTTCAAATACTGGCCAGTAAAGAAGGATATATATATATATATATATATATATATATATATATATATATATATTGAATATAAAAATTCATGATTTTCCTATAACTCAAGTTTCATGAATATCATCCCTATGGTAGACAGCAAAATTGACTAATGAAGTAAGGTAGAGTAGAAGGATATGAAAGTCTTAATTAGTTTAAACTTTGTTCAAAACAATTTTTTTTTTGGCTTAAACTCATGGTTTGTGATGTTTCTTTAAAAATAAAACATTACGTAACAAAAAAATATACATCATAAAACATTGGTTACATCAAAAACCAAATTCCCTCCCAAATGGTTGGTGTTTGTTTTGTTGGCAGATGATAAAGGGAGGTAATCTTGACTTCTAATATCCAATATAATGTAACAAAAAAGAACATGAAAATACAACATAAATTTGAAATAAAATTTAAATAAAATGATACAAATTTTTATCCTTTATGTTACATTTTTATTTTATTGATTTAAAAACTAATATGAAACTTTACAATTTTCTCTATATTTCTTTCAATTTTAAGGTCAAAATTTTATCAATAAAATTTAAATGATTATAAAAAAAATTGTCATTATTTTAAAAAAGCAAAATGAAAAGTTTCATAATTTTTTAGGATTCACTATTTTTCAAATTTTTTACATTTCCTATTTTTTTGTTTTGTTTTCGTATATTTCAAAAAATTATTGTCATGTTAATTAGATAGATAATTATTAGATAATTTTTAGAAAAAATGATCATAAGAAAAAGTTATTTAAAAAATTTTTTATTTAAAGTTTTGAAATTGGTAAATTAACTCCGAGAGGTGATGATTACATCCTTTTATCATATATAAACAAACATCAGCCATTTTTTTGGTTTTTGACATAACCAATGTTTTATAATTTACATTTTGTTACATATTGTTTTATTTAAAAAAAAAACATCACAAATCATGAACTTAAGGAAAAATAAGTAATTTTGAACTAAATTTGAATGAATTTCACCATTCATTTGTTTTAAATAATTTTAGAGTAACTTATTCAACTCTAACAGGAAATGATTATTTTCCCACATAAATATTTTTGTTTAAATTATAATTAATTGTAGATATACATCTTTTAACTTTCTATACACACTCAGATATCTGAAGGCTCCCTTTTTAATAGCTAATTTACTGAGGAGTAGGGGGTGGTGCTACTCCTTTCCCTGGATTACTCTACTTTACCATATATATGTACTTTATAATGCTGAGTGTTAAGCAAGAAGGTATCAAGTACCATTTTTTGAGTCTTTGGTACGACTCTGTCTGGGGGTGAACACGCTACCCACAAGGCCAATAGGCTGGATATAAGTTGTAAAGTTGGCAACCATAGTTGAGAGCAACCAGAAGGTTCCCTTTTCAATAGCTACTACACCGAGATGTAGAGGAGGGTGCCACTCTTTTCTCTGGATTGCTCCACTTTACCCTTGATATGTAGCTTATATTGCTGAGTGTTAAGCAAGGATGTATCAAGTACAATTTTAAAAGTCTTTGGTATGACGCGACCTGGGATTGAACCCAGGTCTCCCGGACCATTGGCGAACACTCTACCCACTAGGTCAATCCTGTAGTTGAGCACAGAGATGTAGCCTCACCACACCAAGTCTGTTATTAGGGGGATGAAGTTGTTTGACCCATGTTCCAATCTTATTTTTCTCTTAAACCAGTTGCCCTACCAAGGTTACTATTTTCTCATAGTTTCTGAGGGAGAAGAGATTATTGCTTACATTTCAAGACTGTGCGAGGCTCTTATGAATGACAGAGGAATGGCTTCACATCTTAATGTGATTTGAACCTCACCTTAACATTTAAATTGTTCAGTTCTGTAAGTGTTTATACGTTTTTTTTCTTTGATATATCAAATATTGTTCAGTAGGAAGATCAGTCAATAAAATGTAATGAATTTTTAAATAACAATTTTTTTAATATTTGATATATAACATTAATTTTTATTTGTTTTCATACGGTAATGGGGTATAAATAAAAGAATAAGATCATCTATAACAGACACTTGAAAAAGGGCAAAGGGTACATCATCTGAAATATTGTGACCATAACAACTAAAATGAAAATAATTAGAGAATATTAGTGTATGATAATTATATTTTAGATATTTTTTGTCAAACTAAAAATATTTCTTAATCTCAACTCTAAGAATAATGAAGAAACTGTTTGCTTGTTTATTTTTTAACTTAATTCTTATCTTGCAATAAAATATTTTTCCACAATTTTTTAACTTAACAGAAATTGTGTTTCACAAAAAATAGTAGACTGATAAAGAAAGGGATTCTTTAAAATCACCAAGAGGCTATATTTGGAACCACAATTAATGGATAGCAATAAGTGGTTTTTTATATGACTACTACGAATATCAGATTGTTTACAACGGTTATTTTTATATAAAAATCAATTTTGACAAACAAAAATATAAAAACTTGAATTAGTTTTTTGTGCATTTCCATACGTCTATTATTTTACTGGCTAAAAATTAACAAAATGGCTGCTAAGACAAATTTGACTCTGTATTTTGTATTTATAATGATGAGCCTAAATAGATTTTAATAGATAATAAATCATCTAATTATTCCAGAAAAAAATGCCATCAAAATTTAAATTACTCAGAGTTCTCACATACACACACATATATATATATATATATATATAGTAATGAGATATAAATAAAAGGATAAGATCAATAAGATTATTTTACAATGAAAGATAAACATGCTTAATGTAAAAACAGTAGCCATAAAGGTGTTAGTTTCAAATACTACATGAAATGTGATATTGATTACAATCAATGCTGTTTTTAAAGTAATATTTAAAAAAAAATCATTTAAAGTTACACAGTTCTCACTATGTATATATATGTCTATCTATCTATCTATCTTGTTCTCTCACATGATCTATCTATCTATCTATCTCAGTCAATTCATATCTATCTATCTATCTTTCTCTCTCACATGATCTATCTATCTATCTACCTATCTATCTATCTCACATGATCGATCTATCTATCTATCTATCTATCTATCTATCATGTTCTCTCTCTCTATCTATCTATCTATCTATCTATCTATCTATCTCAGTCAATTCATATCTATCTAACTATCTATCTATCTATCTTTCTCTCTCAGACGCTCTATCTATCTATCTATCTATCTACCTCTCTCACACGCTTTATATATCTATCTATCGAGGTATAAATAAAGGAATGATATTTTTTATAATTTCTTTCTTTTTTTTTTTAATGTTACACAAACAAATTATATGAATTCCAACTATCATTTCACACAGGATGTGATTTCCTATTTTTAGCCAGAAGATCACATCCCATGTGAAACTTTGGTAGCAATCAATATAATTTTGTGCAATATAAAAGGTTTCCATTTAAAAAATGTCAACTACAGGTCAGCAGCAGTACTCGTGACAAAACAGTCATTAGAAATTGACCCAAGAACTGGAGTTCAAATCCTGAACGAATTTGTTTGCATATCACATAGCGCTAATAGTCTTGAGAAAAGCATGAATCCAACTATTCTCCCTCCAATTATGGGTAAATAATAGGGCAGAATGGAATCTTTAACCTTGGTATGGCAACAGATCTAACAGAAGGAAAACTCTGAATTCAAATCTGTTTGGCTCTCCTTAAAAACTGACCTTGTATCAGTCATGGATAGGTTGGATAAATACATTCATTTCGGTTAAATATTTATAACTAGTTGAGAAATGACATGTCCAGATATTTTGAGGAATATAAATGGAAATATTTTAAAATTTTAAGACTTTAAAATAATTTTTGATTTGTGTTGTTCGATGCCCATATACGTTACTAACGCAGGGTTAACTATCAGTCCTCTCACATATTTTCAATCATATTTACGACTTAGTCCATCCACTTTACTATTCCCAGTTTAAAGTTGGGGAGGGAGTCCCTGTGGTATAAGGGTTAATGTAATCTAGTGCAACCTCAAAGTAAGTGAGTTCAAACCCCAATTGCTCTATTATGTTCACTTAGAGATTATTTACCATTTGGAAAGGTACAAACTCCCTTATCTCCCCCCACCAACTATGGGTAAAATAGTATCACTGCTGTTCTTCCACAAGGATGGCTTTGACATTAAATAACCCACAAAGGTTGATATGCCATTAAACAAAGAAACCAGAAGTTTAAATTTGAATATTTTAAAACATCTAGGCTTTAAAATTTCTTCAGTTCCTCTTGGTTTTTTTTTTTTTTAACAAAATTGTATTCTTTATTGTTTGGTGAAATTTTGTCTCTAACATTTTAAAAAATTATTTTGCAAAAATTGATTCAACGTATCAATAAAAACAAAAAGAAATCAAATTTTGAGTGGATTTTTTATTTTTTCATTTTTCTTTTGCATTTTTTTTTTTTTGTAGATACTTAAAAAGAAAACAAATGTGTGGAATCTCTGTGGCGTAGTGGCTAACATGCTGGACTGCGACTTGATGGTGAGTTTGAACTCCAGTTGCACAAGAGCATTTACTTTTGGGAAAGGTATGAATCCTCTTAAAGGATAGGGGCTTAATCGTACCATTACTGTTCTTCTACAAAGATGTCTTTGGCTTTAAATAATCCATGAAGATTGATATGCCATTAAACAAAGAAACTAAACAGAAAAATAGTTAAAAAACAGACTAAAAATATGAAAAAGATTATTTTTAAATTGTACTGGGATTTTTGAGTTTAGAATTTTTCAACAAAACAATATTATTTTTTAAATTAAAATATGAAAAAAAAAAAAAAAGTGAAAAAAAATCTCTACTGGTTAGGCTTAGAATATATCGATTGCATTTCAGACAGAAGGGTGAGATCGTGATATGGGTGGGGACACATCCTAAACAGTCAGTGTCACGAGGCAAGAACTAGACTGGAATCCATAAGGGAAGAATTGGGAGATCAAAGATGTCAAGGGTATTTTTCTAGTCGAACTCAATGCCATAACATTGGGTTAACTGATGGGGATTCAAAATCCTTTATTTCTTAACTGGACAAAAACTAGAATGTCATGAACAAGAACAACAACAATGGCTAAAAATAAGCATATTGAGGTGTTTAGTGGTGAGAAAGATATTTTAGTCAAGTCCTTAATCTCCAAGGAACGATATTAGCATTAGTATATCCATGATATACTAACACAGAATTGTGTTTTGTAGATTATTTTGTGCCAAATCTTTTTTATACATCTATATTATATAAATGATGCGTAAACAAATACTTTGTAAGATTTTAAACAAGCAAGAGCTCATTTGTTTGCACACAGTTAAATGGTTTCAGGCTTACTATGTAGCACTAACAATTTAACATCAGTCATTTGTTTGCACACAGTTAAATGGTTAAACAGTTCTATTTGATCCTTAGATGGGACCCTATCAGATACAACCACTCTGGGTCAGAGTGGATGTGGGAGTAATGACAATGAAGAGGTCCTCCACGTTCCCCAGAGCTCCAGAACTGGATCCTCACCATCAGATTGTTTGGTGTCATATTCGGGACACTTGTTGGATAGGTTTTCCTCTTCTGCAGAGATGCAGTCAGAATATTCTACAGCCCCAACTGACTTGACTGGCGACAAAAGGAAAAATAAGATAAATTCATTCGTACATTTAAGAACATTTAACCTTTTATATACACATAATATGCATACATAATACCTTGGGATGAACCTATCTGTTCTCCCCACACACACACCAGTAATAAATAGTAGGATAGACTGCGTTCTTTATCTCTGGTTAGGCAACCTGTCTGGGAGAAAGAAAACTCTGAATTTAAAACAGATTTGCTCTGTTTAAAAATTGACCATGTGTCTCATTCCACCTATGGTTACAGACATACATGCATAATATACGTACACTGTCTACATACAAGTGATATTTTAAAAAATTAAAGGATAAAAAAACATGTTCCAACAAATAGAAATATACACATATTGTTCCATGAACAAGCAGTATATGGAAGGGGTATAAAATAGCAAATGTCTTACTTGATAAGGATAGGCAAAAGATACCTATGTGGTTTTACCATTCTGGAACAGGGTCAGACATAACCTCTTTACAGTTCAGATATCCGAGGCAAAAAGAGTTTGCAGATGGGTTTCTTTTATCAAGTCTCTTTGAGAAATGCAAATTGGGAAAAAGTTATTCATTGTATCCCTACAAGTCAATACAAGCAGCATGTGAAAGAGATACAAAATAGCAAAAGGTCTTGATAAGAGTTGGTAAAAGCTAACTGTGATTTTACTAATCCTGTGAGGGTCAAAGACAATGTCTCTATTAACAAAAGGCAAAAAGAGATCGAGAGTAGGTTTTCAGAATTGTCATATGACCTCCCATGCAGCCCTCTATTGGAAATACAAATTACCTAAAGGAGATAATTATAAATTGTATCCCTCTGAGTACAATAAGTAACAACAAAGAGAAATGATAAAATGATAGGACTAAAAGTGTAGAGAAGAGGAAAATCTCGTATTTTGGTTTGGCGCGCAATTTAATTCGACACTTAATTTCACCCAATCAGGATGACTTATCCTATTTAGCCCGGACCTTCATTTCCGGCTAGCAAAACGGGTGAGTGGCCAAACCCAGTCTCTTGGGGCTTGAGAACGCCGACCAGTGCAGACGTCCACTGGCCGTTCTTAATTAGCAATGCTTTTTAGCTAGACAAGCCGCCCAATGTAGACATCTCACTGCAGCTCTAACATAGCAGCAGCAGCAACATGGACACTCGAGGGAACCCATCTAATTTATGGATTTCTTACAAGGAATCCCAGTTGAATATAAATTAGATGCATACAACATGCCTCGCACAGGCCCAACTTTGTGTCACCCCAAAATTGGCTATGTCGATCTGAGTGTAACTCCGCTCTCGACACACAAGCTCTATAATCATCCAGGCCAAAAACCCCGTACAAAAATCTTGTACAAAAGCAACAACCACATTAATACTAAAAACCACAATATTTTTACAAATCGAATTCTGTCACAAAGTCACCATTCAAAGCCATGCAGCTGACTAACTTTCAAAACCAGACACTGACTAAAACAGCGTCCAAATTTCAGTACTAAAAAACTGGGCAAGCAAAACAAGCAATAATAATAAAACAGATACTAAGTAAATAAAACTTAAGAACAGTAAGGGCCAAGACTTCACTGTCTTTATTCAAAGAGTAGGTGAATACTTTCTGATCGTCTAAAAGGCAGTAGGAATTCGAAAAAGATATAACACAAACACAGGAATCATATAGACACACTGGTAAAATATCCCAAAGAAAACATGGTTCAAGAAAGAAAAAGGAGAAGGAAAAGTCTGAATCCAAAGCAACTGTACACTGCCTAAAAAAATCGACCTTGTGTCACACCCTACTCATGGTAGAGGGGTAGTGTAAATACATGCAAGAAACAAATAGGCAGAACAATTTTCAGTAATATACAACGAACAGTAATACTTCCTTGTGTCTTAAACTCTCCCTTTTTGTAGAGCTGTCTCTTCTATGTCTTGCCTCAATGACCAGCTCCTTTGTACTATCCCTAAAATACTTTTTTGTTTCCAGTATTTCCCAGGGAAATGTCTTAATGCTTTTTTTAAGCTACTGTCCCTCAACTGACCAGCTTTTCTCTCTGCATAATAGTAATTCTTGCCAATTGGAAAAAGAAGAATTAGTGTTCATAGCAATATTGGTACCATTTGGTATTGGGAGGATATTTAGTCACATTCCCACCTCACCAATATCCAATATGATGAGCCTTAGTAGATCTACTGATCAACTAACAGAGAATAAATGGAAGGAACGACACTAAGCTTTTACACATACGAGGGTAGGCTAAAAAGTCCATAGGCTGAAAAGTTCCTATGATGATGTCATATCTGCTGTTGGTCACTTTTTTGACCAAGGGAATCCAATTTCTGCAACACCACTTGAAGAAGTGTGTAGACTACAAGGGGGACTATATTGAAAAATAAACCTCATTTGGTCACATACCATGTGAGTATCTTGGTTAGACTATGAATTTCTCAGCTGACCCTTGTATAGAAACATTTTAAGACATACAAAATATATAGACAAGACTACACAAGCAAGCCTCAACAGATCAAATGTGTGCCTGTTCTATTTGCAAGCTGTATATGAAAGGGGTTCGAAAATGGTAAAAAGTCTTATCTATCTTCTTTGGTGGGCAAAGCCACATCGGTTTACATTTCAATACAGAGATGAGATGAAGTCTGTCACAAGGTTTGGGGACAAAGTCTCTCTTCTGTTCACTGAACAGGGTGAATAGCCATGTTTACTTCAAAGAACCAGGATGAAAAGGGAAAATATCTTTACCATTCAAAGAACAATGATGAAAAGGGGTGAGAAAAGAATCTTCTACTTAATGAGGGAACATGCCCACAATGCAAGGGAGACAATTGTTTATTATCTTACAACAATATGAACAATAATAATAATTACTACAATTGGTAGTATTTAAAGTTGTTATCAAGATGATCCTTTCTTGAGACTGTCCAATTGACAGGTTTTTTTCTTAATTCATTCCATCACCTGCTGCTAATTTTTGGTTATAAAAATTAATTTTTATATTTTAAAAAACAATAGGGACAAAAGATCAGTTCAAGGGCAGATAATTCAAATAAATCCCATCATATTGTCAATGATAGAACTGAACTGTACTTAAATTATGTAAGACCCTCACTAAAAAGAAAATCTGCATCTAGAGCTCTGAGTTGTGTACTCCTTTGTTGCCATTACTCTCAGGTTGACTCTGACTCGGAGTGACAGTACTTGTTAGTGTCTGATTTATGAGTCAAATAGGTCTGTTTGAAAAATTATTTGAAATACTAGTTCGGAAATTATTTGGTTAAAGAAAAGTTATTTTAAATTATAACTGTTTACTAAGGATTATTTTTAGTTTCTTGAAACCATAAAACTTTTTTGCACAAACAAAGGAATAGAAATAGTTACTTAAAACCATATAATTGTGTCTAAATTATTAGTATCAGATACTTAATACTATACAAGTATGGGTAAATTATTTGCATTAGATACTCCCAGGTTCACTTTAAATCAGAGTGGTAGTACTTGTTTGGGTCTTTCTATAGGTCAAATAGATCTGTTTAAAAATTATTTGTATTAGATAGGAATACTTGAAACCATATAATTGTGTACAAACAAATAATTATAGAAAAATGAATAAGTGCAATAAAACACTGAAAATATAGTTAAGATTATAATGAAACATATAGAAATAAATCAAATTTTGGCATTAAATAACCCATAAAGAGTTGATATGCCATTAAACAAACTACACCAAACCAAACCAAACCAAAGCACAGAAGAAACATAGATTTAGGTTTCTGTAATGAATGAAAGCAAAACTAACATTTTTTTTGACAAGTGTTGACCTCTGACCTTGAATCAAAATAAGATGACTTTTATTTACCTTGTCCCTCCACACTAGGTGGATGTAACACATGGCCAAATTTTTGGTGGAGCCAAAACTCATAACTGTACAGTAGGGGGCAGTGCTAAAAGTTGCTTGGTTTCGGTTGGCATCCCCTACCTTTTAGTGCATCTCTGACAGAAGGGCTTACTATATGCTGACTATATCCCTTGCAGATGGGTAATACCCACCCAAAAACTAGGTTTCGTAGGTATAACACTAAACTGTATCTGATGGTGAGACGTTGGGGATCTGAGGAGGGTAGAATACCTCTTCATTGTCATTACTCCCAGATCCACTCTGAACTAGAGTTGTAGTATCTACAGAGACATACTTAGTGTAACAGTAAGCATTATTAGAAATGGAGATGGCAGCCGGAGTTCAAATCCTGGGTGAGGGTGTTTGCATTTTACTTTGCTAATGTCCATGGCAAAAGCTGGAATCAATTTCTTATAAGTGTAGCTATGAGTCGATAGTTGGGTAGACTGGCTTCTTTAGCATTGGTTTAGCAAACAGTCTAGGAAAACAAGTTTTTTTCAGCTAAAAAACTGGCCTGGCATCACATCCTGCTCTTGCAGGAAGGGCTGGGTAAATACATTCTTTTTAGCGTCCTAGCTATGGGCCAAATAGATTTGTTTCAAAATTATTTGTACTCAATAGAATCATGTGCAAAAAAACTTCTTTAGGAAGAATTACATAAAAAATATAAATGTACAATAAACATGATACCCTAACCTTTAAGTCTAAAATAACCCTAGATGAGTTGACATGCCATTAAAATCAATCAATTTATAAGGCATCAGGCAGTCACCCTAGGGTCATCATCCGGAGAAAAATTTTTGTGAAGAAAAGTTCTTTTAAAAAGTTTTTAAAGAATCAACAAAATAAAATGCTAATGTAGCATTTCTCTTCAGTAAATAAAAATTATTTTTTGGTATCCAAGAATTTTGAACTGATCATTTTATGATCTCTGATATTGTGAACACCTGACAGTGAGATCCACTTGTTAAAGACATTTCTTGAACATTAGTTTGGCCATATTTCAAATTGGCTGCAACTATTTTATTTAAAGTTTAGACTTGGGCATTTGCTTATTTAGATGTTTTGGTGGCAACTCATCAATCCATTTTGCTAAGTTGATGGGGCTTGGAATATGCCGACTGCATTTTTTACTGAGGGTTAAGACCTCCCTTTCAAAGGCATGTCCTTGGTATGACACTAAATTGCATCTGATAGTGAGGCTCCAGTTCTGAAGATCTGGGGTGTATAGAGTAATCCTTCATAGTCATCAGTCCCTGATACATTCTGACCTGGAGTGGTTGTACCTCTTAGAGTTTCATCTATGGGTCAAATAGATCTATTTCAAAATCATTCAGACTCAATAGGACAATGTGCAAAAATATAACCTCATTAGAAATGATTACACAAAAAAATGTAAATATGAATGTACAATGAATGTGATTCCCTAACCTCTAGACATTGAATAACCCTCACTGAGTTGACATGCCATTAGAATTTTTTAATCATCTGTGCAATCTATTTCAAAATGATTGGTTTGGTTTGTTTGCTTGTTTAATGGCATATCAACCTTTATAGGTTATTTAATGCCAAAGCCATTTTCCTAGAAGAACAGTAGTAGTACTAATTAACCCATAGCTGGGAGGATAAGGGGGTTTATACCTTTCCCAAAGGTATTTGCCCGAAAGTGAACATAATAGCGCGACTGGAGTACAAACTCGCTTACTACAATTTCACAGTCGATTGCTTTAACAATCATTACACCACGAGGACACCCCCTATTTCGAAATGATATTTTGAGGATAGTTTAGTTTGATGTTAAAGTCCCTTAAAGTATACGTGCACATACATATGTATATATTTATTTATATTTTTATTTACATATATATACATTTTCAGTAGATGAGATGTTGCTGTCAAGGTATGTGAATTGGTCTCCTAATTTCCGAGGCTTATAATCTACTTTATTTGCATTCCCAGTGAGGCCAATAAAAGTGATATCAATAAACATCTAGCAAAGACGTGGACTGCTATTATCAGGCTATAGATCATATGAAAATCTCATCTATCCCAAAAAATAAAAAGGGATTTTTTCCAAGTTGTGGCTGTGTCAATATTACTGTGCCGAGGCACCACATAGACGCAAATGAAATGTGTAGAGAAAAAGCTAAATGGGAACTATACAAGAATGCTATGTGCTGTTTTCCACAAATCCTGGAAGCAACACCCAACAAAACAGCAGTTTTACAGCCACCTGTCACTTATCTCACAAGCCATCCAAGTAAGACAAACAAGATATGTGGCGCACATCTGGAGAAATAAGAATGAACTCCTTATAGACATGCCAGTGTTGGCAGGCTAGCAAAGACTTACATTTATCAGCCCTGTGTGGACACTGGATCCAGTTTAGAAGACTTACCAGATGTGATGGATGATAGAGACAAGTGGCGAGAGAGAGACAGAGAGAGAGAATCAGGGAACCCTGTGCTGTCAGTACCACTTGATGATGATGATGATAATGATGTACACAGTACGTATGCAAATGTGTGGCTATATGTATATTGCTTTTGTCTTGAATTATTAAACTTTCTGTCAATCCAACTGTGAAGTATCCTTTGTGAGAGAGAGAGGGGGGGGGTCTTTGGGAAATCACAATGAAAAGAATCCAGTTAAATGCTTTCTTTATTTATTGATGTGTTAATATTTGATATAAATGGAAAACTGACTTGTTGAATTTACACTTAGAAAGTGGATTACTTGCTATGTCAAATTAGTCCTCTCTCTCTCTCTCTCTCTCTCTCTCTCTCTCTCTCTCTCTCTCTGTTTTCAAGATCTTTCTTTTCACTCACCTTTTCTTGTCTTCACAAATTGAAATCTTAAGTCTTCTTTAACCAAAGTTTATGGAAGCATATTGGCAGCTATTTTTTTGAGGATGTATAATTTAACAAAGAAACCATTTCTAATGTCTTGAAGGCCCCTCCAATTCAAATGATTCTTATGGGCCAGTAGAGCTTGTCTCAATGACCTCTTATCATCAAAATGATTCTATGAAGGTCACATAGCCCAGTCAGCTGGGGCTGTAGAATATGCAGATTACATTTCTGCCGTGAGGTAAGACCCACCCAATGAGTGTCTTGGATATGACACGAAACCATCCGATGGTAAGGCTCCAGTTCTGGAGCTTTCGAGAATGTGGAGTACCCTTTCATTGCCATTACAATCAGGTCCACTCTGACTCGGAGTGGTAGTACCTATTAGAGTCACATCTGTGGATTAAATAGAACTTTTTAATCATCAACTATACTTGAAACCATTTAACTGTGTGCAAACAAATGAGCTCTGGTTCATTTAAAAATGTTGTCTACAAACTATTCATTTACAAATCATATATATATATCTCGTATATATCTATATATCTATATATATATATATATATATATATATATATATATATATAGGATTAGGCATTAAACAACCTACAAAGGTTGATTTGTCATAAAAACCCAACCAACCAACCTATAAATGTTACTTATGTGTATGGAGACTTCTCAAGTTAATGTTCCTTAAGGGTCACCATATTGACCTTTTTTAATCAAAAGATTCTTTAAAGAAAGAACCTTTGCTAAACCTAAACAAACTGACACAATAAAAAATGGGTTTTAAAGGTCATCATATGCGTATAGTTGATTAGGCTGCTCGGAAAGTGGGAAAAGAAACTTGTTTAAATGGGGTACATTTTAAATTTATTGAAGACAATTCTAGTTATTAATCACTTTCTTAAATCCTGCCTTCATCAGCCATAAAGTTTAATGTCAACTCATTCCTTGTTTATGTTATAACTAGCTGAGTTCTAATCAAGATGACTGTCTTATATTCTGCTTAGGATCAGAGTGTAGTATCTGTTCACTCTGTCTTGGATCAAAGTATCAACTTCTAGCACTAATCCTGTCTAGGATCAAGATTTTGCTCAACTGAACTTCCACCTTGGATCAGTGCATAATTCTCCAGCTTTTGGGCTAGGATCCAAGTGTTGTATCTGTTCCTCCTTCTCAGGATATACATAAAATTATAATAACATTATAAAGTTTAAGAAAATCATAAAAATGAAAAAAAGTAAAGTTATACAATTATTTTAGACATGCTTATATCACTTCAAATTGACAAAATCTGGAACAAAGTTTATTTATAAATATATCAAACCAAAAAAAATCAAGCTATGCTGACAGCATGAGATCCCTTGACTCACCATCCATCTTGGTAAGTTCTCTAGACGGCATCGAGTGTCCGTACAAAGCTGATGGATATAAGTTTTTGCTGGTTTGCCAACACTGGTGTTTTCATGTTTGGTATGATTTCTTTGTTTAATGACATATCAACCTTTGTGGGTTATGTAATATTAAAGCCATCCTCATAGAAGAACAGCAGTGGTAATATTAAACCCAGAGTTTAGGGAGATAAGAGAGTTCATGCCTTTCCCAAGGGTATTAGTCTGAAAGTGAACATAATAGTGTAACTGGAATTTGAACTTGCTTCCAACAAAGTTGCAATCCAGCATGTTAGCCATTATGACATAAGGACTACCCCATTGTGTGTCCATGTGTAGGAGTCCATAGGAGGATGTTGCTTATGAGTTCATCCTTAGTTCTCCAACAGTGCCCAGCCTGTCTTATTTGTTTTAATTGGATGGTTGGTGTGATGGGAGGTAAGTGGCTATACAACTATTGTTTTGTGGGGTGCTGCTCCCAGGTTTTGTTCAAAACAGCACACAACATCCTTGTGTAGTTCCCATCTAGCTTTTTATTTTGTGTTTGGTCCAAGTCCAAGTGGTGCAACCATACAGTAGTACTGACATGGCTACAACTGGACTTATATATATATATGTGTGTGTGTGTTATTAAGACTTGTGTGATACTATCCATGCACTTATTGCTTTGTTGATAAAGCAGTCAATACAAAGTATCAGGCTTCCTCAAGGCATAAGGGGTGGGGGAATAATGTTTGATCCTCTTGCTATTTCCTATTTTGGCTGGTTTGGTTTGGTTTAATGGCATATCAACTATTGTAGGTTATTTAATGCCAAATTCTGTTTTTACATATATATTAAATGTATGATTTGTAAATTCATCTGGTAGATATACACAGTTAAATGACTAAACACTTCTATTTCTAGCAATTCAATTTAGCATAAGTCAACAAAGTTAAATGGTTCCACTTATTGCTACGTATCACTAGCAATCCAATTAAACATCAATCATTTGTTTACACACAGTTAAATGATCAAACAGTTCTATTTCTAACAATTCAATTTAGCATAAATCATTTGGTTGCATACAGTTTAAAATGTCAAATAGTTTTATTTGACCTAGAAATAGTGTAACATATTGACCCTCGACCGAGCTGTCAATCAAGAGATGCCCCTGTGTAAATAAGCGGAAGAACAGCGGAAGTAGGTGGGCGTGAGACAATTATATAACCAGGTGCCCGAGGCAGTTTGAGTCAATTGGAGTCAGTTGGGGACAAGATGCTGAAGTGAGAGCCAGCGGCAGACAGAGGGCTTTGGGCCTTCAGTGACCCACGGTTGAGCAACCCCAGCCAAGATGAGAAAGAAGTGCTGCTATGGTCAGAAGAACTTGGGTCAAAATAACAGTCCGTCCTTGTCTCCACTCACCTCTCACACACAAGAAACATCACCCTTTCGAGAATAAAGTGTGAGAGATATATTTTTTATAAAGAAGCGTGTTCGTTTGTTCATGGAAAGTTTGTCGTAGTGTTTGATTATGTTTCCGTCATTATATATGTATATGTATACGTGCAGTTGTATGTGGCTATACAATAGGGACCCTTTAAGCTGCTTTCACTCCGGGCCAGAATGGACTCGGGAGCAATAGCAACAAAGAGGTACTCTGCATTCCCCAAAGCTCCAGCATTACTGGAGCCTCACCATCAGTTTGTTTAATATCATATCCAGGACACTTGTTGGAGGTGGGTGGGGTGGGGTTGCTTACTCCTCAGCAGAGATGCAGTCAGTATATTCTACAGCACCAGCTGACTGGACTCTCCCTATTTTGGGGTACTTCAGATGTCAAGCAATAAACTCAATCCTGCCAAGCAAGTATTTCCAGAGGAGAAGCCCCTCCCCACCCTGGGAACAAGCAATCAACTTAATTATACCCGCCAGTTAACCCTTGGAAAACCAGGAGAGGCAAGACACAAGATGATGTAAGTTTGAGTTGCATAAGGAACTTATTCTTTTTGATGCATATTTCAGTGTTGGAGAAGTGTCGACCTGAGTAATTTGCCATTCTAAAATAAAAGCAACTAGAAATAGGAAGACATTGGTTGGTTGGTTGGTTGGTTGGTTGGTTGGTAGGTAGGTTTTACAGCATATCAACCTTTTTCCAGTTATTGAATACCAAATTAAATTTTAAATAATTCAGATTAGTATAAGTATAGTTGTTTACAGTCAGTTAAATGTCAAAACAGTTCTATTTCAAACAATTCAGTTTAGCCTAAGTACACATTTTAGTTCTATTTGACTCATGGATAGGACCCTATCAGGTGCTACTACTCCGGGCCAAAGTGGACCTGGGAGCAATGGCAATGAAGGAGTTCTCTGCATTCCACAAATCTCCAGCAATACTGGAGCCTCACCATCAGATTGTTTAGTGTCATATCCAGGAGACTTGTTGGGGGTGGGGTTCTTACCCCTCTGCAGAGAAGCAGTTGGTGTATTCTACAGCTCCAGCTGACTGGGCAAGGAGACAAAGGATATTACTCATCAAAAAATATATTAATAATAATGACATGTTTTTTGCTATTAATACAGAACATAATAATATTCTTCACAAATGAATTTAATATTTGAATGGGTTGAACGAGTTTTTAAATCCTACCTTTGAAAATAAAACATTACTTTCTGAGCAATTTAAAATAATCAGTCTTTTTTCCAGTTGTAATCTCAAACTGTACAAATATCAGCATAAAAACAACATATCCGTCCCATAATTGTACTATCATTTCGTGTATAAAAATCTATATGCAAATGTAGTGACTATTATGGGACAAAGATAGTAGTTCATAGTTATCTGTCCCAAAATAGCTGAGACATTTAATGTATAAAATATTTTGTGCAAGTGTTACTATTATTATGGGATAAAGCTTGTAGTTCATAGTCATCTCTGTCCCATAATTGTTGTGACATTTAGTGCATAAAAATTTATAAATAAATGTAGCAACTATTATGGGACAAAAATAGTAAGTTGTAGTTATCTCTGTCCCAAAATAGTTGTGTCATTTAGTCTATAAGATTTAAATGTAAATGTACAAACTTTTATGGGACAGAGATGGCAGTGCATGGTTATATCTGTCCCATAATTGTCATGGCATTTAGTCTATAAAAATCTTTGTGCAAATATACCAACTCCTCTGGGACAGATAATTATTTCTGCCCCAAAATAGTTGTGACATTTAGTATATGAAATTTATATGTAAATGTACTGACTATCATGGGACAGATAATAGTCCAGGCCATCATTTTACATTTTATTTGTATAGTAATTTAGTAAGATTTAATAAACCTGTTGGATTAGTAAATGTTAATACTTTTTTGTTTATACACTGACTAACATCTTTTTATTGAGAATTAAAAAAATTTATAATATACTCCTAAGATGTTTAGTGTATGGTTAGGTTCTTTATACACCATAAATTAATTTGTAGTTGTTTATGTAACGCTGAACAAAATAACAAAACCTCTTGGAAGAACAACAATGAAAGGTTTATATTTATGACAGAAAGTAGAACTGTGTCCGAGTGAGAAAAGTTCCTTGAGGTGTCGCAGGTAGCAGCAGAGTGTCACAGGTAGCAGCAGAGTGTTGCAGGTAGCAGCAGAGTGTTGCAGGTAGCCGCAGTTATCTTTGGCGAAGATCATCAATGCTGGAGCGTCCAGTAGAATAGGACGGGATAGAGATCTTTCTTCTCTGCTGGCCAAGTACTCTCTGCTCTGCTGGCAGACTTTCAAAAAGGGCTAGAAAAAATAGTTCTTTAGAGGAAGGTGGAATCAATGACCTCTACTCGCTGGTTGGTCTGTGTGTGGCCGAATCACTTGGCGGGGACATTGATTCGCGAGAGAAAATAGATCTGTGACTTCTACAGATGTATTTAATTCATCTGACCAATTAAATGATAGCAAATATTGGGTCAAAGTTCACAGTTTATCAGTTACAATAAAAACAATCCTTTATCTTTTTAAAAGTGTTTGGCAAAACATCTTAAATTTCAAGTCATTTTTTCTCAGATTAGATATTCACAAAGTTTAATTTTGTCTGCAGAAGATGGAAAGAGAGTGTGATATATTGCGGGCTGGCTGATGGTAGCGGGAATATGAAAAAGACATCGATGGTGCCAAGCAGTAGGAGGTACCTGTCATATACCAAATATAAAATAAACTTATAAAAGAGAATAAATATAATCAAAAGGGGAGAGTCCACGTGGCGTAGTGGTTAATTTACTGGACTGGGATATTGTAATAAGCAAGTTCCAACTCCAGTTGTCGTATTACATTCCCTTTCAGATAAATACTCTCGGGACAGGTATAAACCTATTCATCCCCCAGCTATGAGTTAAATAGTATCACTATTGTCCTTCTACAAGGACAGCTTTGGCATTGAATAACCCATGAAGGTTGATATGCCATTAAACAAAAAATCAAACCAATTTGTATTACTCTTCAATAATAATCTTCAATCATATTTTATAGTATTATAAATGAGTCACAATTTATATTCCCAGCTATGAGTTGAATAGTTCTACAACTGTTCTACAAGGATAGCTTTGGCATTAAATAACCCATGAAGGTTGATATGCCATTAAACAAAGAAAGCAAAATAAAAAATCCCTTGTTAAAAATTCAGAGTTTGAGTTTGGGAAGTAAAGTGGAGTGTGTTGAAGTCTCAAAGAAATTTTAGTTTAGTGTATTTGTTTAATGGCATATCAACTCCTTATGCGTTAATTAATGCTGAATTTGATTTATTTGTAAATGTTTGATTGTAATCATAAATATTTATAAATTTGGTTTGGTTTATTTGCTTAATGGCATATCAACTCCTTATGGGTTATTTAATCCTGAAATTTAATTTACTAGTTGATGTTTGGTTGTATTTACAACTATATTTTCAATGGCCCCAGAGTTATTTCAGCCCAGTCGGTTGTGACTGTAAAATATACTGACGGCATCTCTGCAGAGAGGTAAGACTCCTCCAAACAAGTGTCCTGTGGCCCACTTGGCTGTGACTGTAAAATACACTGACTGCATTTCTGTAGAGGGGTAAGGCTCCCCAAACAAGTGTCTTGTGGCCCAGTCAGCTGTGGCTGTAAAATACACCGACTGCACCTCTGCAGGGAGGTAAAACTCTCCAAACAAGTGTCCTGGATATGATGTTAAACAATTTGATGGTGAGGCTCCAGTAATATTGGAGCTTTGGGGAATGCGGAATACCCCTTCATTGCTATCACTCCCAGGTCCACTCTGGCCTGAAGTGGTGGCACCTGATAGGGTCTGATCTATGGGTCAAATAGAACTGTTTGCCATTTAAACTGATTTCAAACAAATGACATGCTAAACTGAAATGTTAGAAATAGAACTGTTTGATTATTTAACTGTGTTTAAACAAATGACTGATAGTTAATTGAATTGTTAGGGATACATAGCAATAATTGAAACCATTTAACTTTGTTGATTTATGCTAATTTGAATTGTAAGAAATAGAACTGTCTGATCATTTAACTGTGTGTATCTATAAAATGTGTTGACAAATCATATATTATATTTAATATATATGTAAAAACAGAATTTGGCATTAAATAATCAACAATGGCTGATAGGCCATAAAACCCAACCGAAACATAATTTGGAATAAACAACCAACAATCATTAATGCCGTAAAAACAAACCAACCATCATTGCAATTACTCCCAGATACACTGACCCACCTATGGGTTAAATTGTTTGCAAATTATTGGTTGGATAGAATACATGAAACCATATTGTGTGCTAGCCCTGTTGGCTGGGGCTGTAGAATACACTGACTGCATCTTTTGAGAGTGGTAAGACCTCCCAATGAGTGTCCTGGTTTTGGTTTAATTTGGTTTGGTTGGGTTTAATGGCATATCAACCATTGTAGATTATTCAAAGCTAAATCTTTTTTATACATATATACCAAATATATAAGATTTGGTTTAGTTTGTTTTTATGGCATATCAACTATTGTTGGTCATTTAATGCCAAATCCTCTTTATACATATATATTAAATATATGATTTCTAAACACATTTTGTTGTTAAAATTTTTAAACAATCCTGGGCTCATTTTTTTAGCATATAGTTAAATAGTTTCATTTATTTCTAATACAAATAATTCTATTTACAATTAATCATTTGTTTGTTTAATGTTTTTCAAGTATTGCTATGTATCACTAACAATTTAATTAAACATCAGTCACTTGTTCACACATAGTTAAATGATCAAACAGTTCTATCTCAAACAATTCAGTTTAACATGTCAACAAAGATAAATGGTTCTAAGTATTGCTACATATCACTAACAATTTAATTAAACATTAGTTACTTGTTTACACACAATTAATGAGTGTTCTGGATACAATCCGAAACAATCTGATGGTGAGGCTTCAGTTATACTGGAGCTTTTGAGAATGCCGAGTACCCCTTCAGTGTCATCGCTGGCTGTTTCACTCTGACCCAGAGTGGTAGCACATGATAGGGTCTGCTCTATGAGTCAAATAGAACTGCTTAATATTTAAACTGAGTGCAAACAAATGACATATGACAAATTGAATTGTTAGAAATAGAACTGTTTGATTATTTAATTGTATGTATCTACAAAATGTGTTTACAAATCATATTTAATGTAAATATAAAAAACGAATTTGGCATTAGATAATCTACAATGGTTGATATGCCATAAAACCAAACTTAAACCTTAACTGAGCCATACCCACCAAAAAAAGGGAGTGTTCATCCAACTCTCTATTGTGTTCAAATTTGATACAAGTTTCAATTAACATGGGGTGCCATGCAGTAAGGGGTGTGTACAAAAATTGTTCACGTTTTGTCAGCATTCCCCCTTCAAAGGTGCCTCAGGCACCAGGTAATAAATGCAGACCTTATTCCTTTTACATGAGGGGGGAGATGTGCTGCCTGTGGGGAAGGCTCCCTGGAACTGAGTAGTTTTTTATAACTCCTAAACACAAAGTTGATAAGCAAAAAAAAAAAAAAAAGAGTGAGAAACCAAAACTGGAGTTATTTATTTTTGCACATTTGTAGTCGTAAAAACTCAGGGATTGTATGTAAAAATTATTATTCTGACTGAGAGAGTGTTCCTTAGTGTTTTTTCTCTCAAAAAATATTCCAAGAATAGATGAGCTTATTATATCTGGTCAATTGAGTTGAAATTTGACATAGAAATATCTCAATAAAGTTTCTAAGCTCTGAGTGAATTTGGTTTGTTTTCTTTGTTTAATGACATATCAACCTTCATGGGTTATTTAATGCCAAAGCCATCCTTGTAAAAGAACAACAGTGATACTATTTAACCCATAACTGGTAGGATAAAGGGGTTCATACCTTTCTCAAGGACATTAGTTTGGAAGTGAACAAAATAGTGCAACTAGGATTTGAACTCGTTTACTTTGAGGCCGTAGTCCAGCACTTTAGCCATTATGCCATTGAGACTTCCCCAGTGAATTTGCTCTGGCAATGTTGAATATTACTTTAGGGGGTTTTATTAAACAAGAAATTATGTTCCTTAGAAAAGATTTTGTGAAATAGTGTGAATCATTTTTCTGAAGTGTTGTGTAGATTTTTCTAATGTATTTTTGAATAGTTTCAAATATTTTGGTTGGTTGGTTAGTGTTTTATGTCATATTAACCCTCATGGATTATTTAATGATGAATCCCTTATATATATATATATATAATTTGTAAATGAATTATTTGTAGGTAATTTTATTTTTAAACGAATTGTTAGTGTTCATTTCTTTGCTCACAGTTAAATGGTTTGAAGTATTTGTATCTAACACTAATAATTCAGTTTAATATTGATTATTTGTTTGCACACAGTTAGATGGCTTTAAGTATTGCTAGTTAACATTAGCAATTCTATTTATTCCTTTGTAATAGACATAATTTGTACACAACTGTCTCAAATAACTAACAACAACAATCCTTTGTAAATGGTTGAACAAATCTATTTGACAAATAGATGGGACTTTAACAGGTATTACCACTCTGGGTCAGAGTGGACCTAGGAGTAATGGTAATAAAGGGATACTGCACATTTTTCAAAGCTTTGAGCCTCACTATCAGATGCAGGACACTCATTGGAGGTGGGCATCTTGCTTCTCTGCAGGTGTAATCAATGCATTCTGCAGCCCAAACAGGATGGCAAATATATTAAACCATTGTATATACAGAAAGGTCAAAATTAATTGTGTTCAAAAGTAAATAATTCATTGTTTTATTACAATAGAGTTGTTTTTAGTGAGAAATTTTTGGGTGGTCCGGAAAGATGTAGAGGACTCTTGTTAATGGTGTGTAGGGACAGGGAAAGAAGTAAAAAGGTTGAAATTGTGTAAAAAGATCAAATAGAAAAAGTTGAAATTGTGTTGAGAGATGAAGTAGAAAGAGCAAAATTGTGTTGAAAGACAAAATAGAAAAGTTGAAATTGTATAAAAAGATGAAATAGAAAAATTGAAATTGTGTAAGAAGTAAAATATCATACAAAACGAAATTTATTATTTCATTACAGCAGAGTTGGCACTTGTGAGAGATTTTTGGATGATCCAGAAAGAAGTGTTGTAATTGACTCTTGTTAATGGTGGGTAGGGATGGAGAGGCTGCTGAGAATCGGGTCACTGCTTAACTGTTCATAGAGATGAAGAAAGAATTCACTCATGCTTCTGATCTCTGAAGCATCCCAAAGAAAAGTGAAGATGAAAAGTCAACATTGGAGCTATATAATCATTTTCTTAGGATATAGTCGTAAACTCAAGGATTAGATGTAGAAACTCCTATTCTGACCAAGGAAATGTGTTTTCTCACAAATAATATTTAAAGAATTGCTGAGCTCCTATCGAGTCATTTGAGTCGCAATTTAGCATTGAAATAATTCATTATAGGTTTGATGTTGTTTGTAAATTTAGTATGCCTATGTTAAATATTGATTCAATTATCATTTAAATGCTTTTTATAAAGCAAGAAATTATGTTACTTAGATTAATATGGTGAAAATAGACTAAATCCAATCAAAACAAACCCAAGAGCAATCAGATTCATTGCTTGAAGCATACCTAGGTTTTCGCATACACCAATTAGCCTCTAAAGATTAATGGCTTATATTCCAGTGATCAATCCACCCAGGCATCACGTGCTTCCTCTGCTAAAAGAGGTAAGGGATAGATTAATTGTTTGGTGCCCTAGGCACCCCTGCAAGGGAATACTGACAGAATTGAACAATTTTTGGATCCACTTCATGAGAGGCTTGTTTCCTGGGGAGTAACCCATGTTAAACTGACTTTGTGTCACCTTCCATCACCACAAAAGTAGGGGCGGGAGTAAAACCAATACACCCCTAAAGTGAGAATGCCATGGTACAAAGCTGTTTTAAGCACTGTCTGCCCATCCGCACATATGAGAATAGGTATTAGATTCAGCTTCGGGGAGCCTCCCCAAATGCTGCACCCCTCTCAAAACGATCAGGAATATATTAATAGAGTGGACCTGCATTTGTCCCTTTTCACATGTATGCATTTTGGTGTAGTAAGAAAAAAATCAACCTTGTTTTGAATTCTCTTCTTGGGGAGAATGTTGGAATTTCTTTGGAATGCTTGTTAGCTGTGTGATTAAATACTCATTTGCATAAAAGAGCAATGAGCTACGACTTGAGGCTAGATGATATGAACATTGGATCATTCTGTTGTTCTCAAGTGGCTAAGTCTGTTCTCTGGACAGTGATTGGTTGCTGGCACAGTGAATGGGTATATTAGAATGTGTATACACTTGCTTGTTTGTTATGGGCTTGGTATTGAGTTACCGCCCGTTTTATTTTTTGTCTGCCAGCTGGACGCTAGCTGGGGCCGCTGAACCGGTTAGTGTTGTTGTTCTTGTTTATTTTGCACGTTAGAGTAGTGACTTCTACAGAGAAGAGGATGGGTACCTACTGCTTAAATAGAGACACTTGAGATTTAGCAGTTATTGTAGGAAATATGTTATGTATGTATCTTCTCTGATTTGTCATCACTTTTCACTTTCATCTTGTTCTAGCAACTCCAATGTCATTTTATCTCCATTGTTTGAAGTTCTTTACTGAGATGAACAACAAGATCACATCTTATTTTGTGCACATTATTAATTTAATTCATACATATTCTCAACTCCGTACACTGGTCGGGAGCACCTGGACCATTGACGGAAAATTAGGTCTTATCATTTGAAATGATCTTGGCTAACTAATTTAAAATTGATACCTAACTTTTAACTTCTAGGATCTTAGCCACTTGATTAACAATCTTCCAATCACAGTCAAGCTTTCAACTGCCTGTCAATTTAACTGAGTTGACTCATGGTATCTTTCCAGCCATTTTAATAGTTCTTTGAATTCTTTACTATATGCCAAATAAAGGAATCGGTCAATTCATAATTTAACAAATTGATACAATGACTTGAGTTTTTAGGGAACGAATAAATAAATAAAAAATTAAATTTAAAAAAAAATAGATAAAAAGAAAACTATTAAATTTGAAGAAACTCCCAGAGGTCTCTAACGGAAAAGGAGATGACGCATGCGTAAAAGAAAAAAAAAAAAGGATTTTCCCCTTGAAAAAGGAAACGATATCATTTTTCTCTTTCAGGCAGTGTCCGTCGAACCGACAACACCAATTTTGCTGTTTGGTGTTTTGGGCACCACGCTGCGTCCCTTCACCAAATAAATAAAGGAAAGAATAGAAGAAATGTTTTCGTCTCTTATCTTTTTTCTATCTTTTCTTTTTGTATATTTCTTTTGGGACTTTCTTTGGGCAAGGCATTGCGCCGGCCAGTCAACGTGGGGTGAAACAGTGTAACCAAAATATGAAGTCAGATATCTTACGGCAACACACAGCCTTGCCCTTGGCCCCCTGACCTTCAAAATCCCACAAAGTTCAAATCTTAGACAAGGCTGTTTGCAATTTGTATAATGTTAATACCTTTTATGAAAGGTATGAATCCACCTATTTTTGCTTTAGTCATGGGGAAATATTTAAGCCCACTGGACTCTTTAAACTTCGTATAGCAACTGCTTTAGGAGAAAGAAAACTCTGAATTTAAACCTGTTAAAATCTGCTTAAAACTGAACTTGTTTCACATCATACGGTTGGGTAAATGTGTACTGGTTAACCTGATTAAAAAACTCATCAAACCGGACCTTTTTCTTTTATTTTGAATCTGGAAATTGATTGGATATAAGGTTTCTTTTCTTATTTTCAGTTATTTCCTGTTACTTCACAATCTTACTCTTCTGTTTTGAGTGTACTGTCACTTATGTTATATACAGAAATCCCTTCTGATTTACTAATACATTCCCAACTAACTCACAAGCAAAAAAAATAAATAAATAAATAAAAAATAAAAAAACAAATAAAACACTACAAACGTACATTTCAAAAGACGGATGATGTTGTCAAGACGATAGCCGAAACCAAAATGAATAAAACACGTCGCTGCGCAGGTAGGCTCTGCGCATCCATCCGGTTGAAATGTAACTTTACATTTACAATTCAAAAGACACGTTTCTTTTTTTTTTTTTTTTTTTTCATCCAATCAGCAACCTTCCCCTTCTAAGTTTTTTGGGAGCCAATTCGACCCAAAACGCGACTATAGAATGGTCAACGAAAGTTCAAAAAGTCAGTCAGCTCCAAGATCTTGAGAGAGAAAACATCGACTGCGACACCTGCAACATTCAACATCACATAAATTCGTCTTAGCCTTCTTACCGCAGCCTTTGATGGAAGCCGCAATGACCTGACAATCGCTACCCCCACCTCCATTCCACCTTTTCAACGTCGACGTTTCTCCTTCCCTATCGACGTAAACTTTGGTTGACCGCGTAAATCTCAGACTCACCCCAATCAACACAAACATTGGAACATTTTATTTCTTGATTTTCTCTACCATTCAAAACATATCAAATTTCCTAAAATTAATTCGTTCCTATCAATACAACTACAAACATTTTCTCCTCAATTTCACTGACACTTTTATATTCACCAACACAATTGTTTGAACATTTTGTTTCTTGTTTGTTAATATAATTGTTAAAATGTTCACTTGTCTTCTAGTTTGATTTGCAACTCTGTCTTTTGTCCTTTCCTTGCAACCATATGCTTGATATAAAACTTACAATACACTGACTGTATCCCTTGCAGAGGACTAAGACTCCCCCCCCACACCAAGAGTGTCCTGGATATGACACTAAACTACATCAGATGGTGAGGCTCCTGCTCTGGGGAGTGTGGAGTACCCCTTTATTGTTGTTACTCCCAAATCCACTCTGACACGGAGTGGTTGTACTTGTTAGGGTCCCATCTAGGAGTGAGACTCTAGTTCTGGAATCCTGCGGAATGTGGAGTATCTCTTCATTGTCATTATTCCCAGATCCACTCTGACCTAGATTGATAGTACTTTTTAGAGTTAAAAAGAACTGTTCAATCATTTACTAAGGATTATTATTCGTTATTGGAAACTCTACAACTGTGTCCAAATTATCTATATTAGATAGGAATATTTAATAAATAAAATAATCAATCTTAGATAGGAATACTTGAAACCATTAAACTGAGTGTAAACAAATGGTTAATATTAAATAGAATTATTGGAGTTAGATAGGAATACTTGAAATCAATCATTTACAAGTGAATCAAGCATTAAATAAGGCGTTGATATGCCGTTAAACAAATAAAATCAAACTAATACTTAGTTAAACTAAATAATTGTTTACTAAGGATTATTGGTCATTACTTTTTACTGTGGAGGAATAATAATTCCTGATGTTCCGCGAAAAGTAAAACTTCGGGTATTAGTTCCACAATAATAAAACACAAATTTGCAAATGCAACGGAGATACGAGAAATTTGACAAAAAAACAACATAAAAAATAAACAATCGTATATATCAACTCGACAAAGGCAATGATTGTACAAAAAGTGATCATACATGTGTGTGTGTGTAAAACACAAACATTCTCCGTCAATTTGAATGTGTGTATAAGTGTGAGTATGTTCGAACTAAAGAGAGAAGATTGACTTGTACTTACATACAAGTGTATGTGTGTATATATTCATGTATCTTGGCAAGTATGAGTCTTTCGGCCAACTCCCCTGACCGTCGTGTATATAAACAGGCCATCTGGCGCCAGTCTATCGTGTCGTGATGTGCCTGTCTGCTGATCTGTCGGTCTCTCGGCTTTGAATTAAAAAACTTCGGTATTTATACTTTTGGTTAAAATAAAAGTGGATCAAAGTAAAATACTTTGTTTATTACAGGTCAAATAAAATTCACATGCGCGGACGTCGGTGAAAACGCAACCCGTGACCTGTCTTAACCAATCAGATTCACAGAAATTACTTATTTATTTTGGAACATAACTATTTTTGTTTTTGTGAATTTTTTTCTTCTAGTTAGTTTTTGATCTGCTTTTTCTAGAATATTCTATTCTATGTGTCCTTTGCTGATTGGTTTAAAAATATGAGTATAAATTCTATGCAAGTGCGATTTTGATCCTTCTTTTCTGGAATTTTCCTATCTACGTGTTCTGAGTTGATTTATCTAAAACTAAAGAAATGTCTATCCTATAAAATCATATAATTGTTTACTAAAGATTATAATTCATTACTTCAAACCATATAACTTTGATTATTATTGAATAGAAATAATTACTTGAAACCATATAATTATTAGTTTTATCTCCTAAGTTTTCTTTAAAACATTTTCTTTAACATGGTGGCGTATGAAATAAAAATAAGAAAATAAAAAAATATTTAAAAATGGAATAAAATTTTAAAAAGAAATAAAATGATAAAAAATGAAAATGAAAAAAATATATTTACATTTTACCCATTTATCATTTGCTTCATTTTTTATGGAATTATTTAAACCCCCAATCACAAAGGTGTCGAATTATGGCTGATGGCAGATTCACAATTTTTGGATTTAAGTGGAACTGTTCAACAATAACAACAACAACAACAAAAAAAAAAAAAACAAACAAACAAAAAAAACGAATCTAATGATCGAAAGTTACTCTGATATATATTTACTTAATTCCTAGGATGTGACACAGGGTCAAGTTTTAAGCAAAGTAAAACTTTTTAAAATTCCGTTTTCCACATAGGTAAAAGAAGTCAGTCTGCCCTACTATTTATTCATAGCTTAGGGATTCATGCTTTTCCCCTGGGCATTAGCACGAAGTGAAATGGCAACAGGCTCGTCGAGTCTCCGATTCCATTTCCAATTACTCGAAGACCACAGAATCATAGTCAATCAGGATAATTTTAACAATTTTATTTTTAAAAGTGAATAGACTGAATCTTTAAAAAATATGTTCAATTTGTATTGGAAAAAATAACCGATTTTTTGATGTTCATTTTTAAGCAAAATTGGTAAATTTTTCCTTCACTGGGAAAAAAAGATCATGCGCTGTAAGGGGGTGAAGTTGTATATATTTTATAACTTATTTATTTCAAAGAAATAAAAATCATCAACGACTTGAGTGTTTGTATTAAATGGAAAAATTCATTGTGTAGGGACGTTGCTAATAACGATCCATCTTCTCTAAAAATGGGGAGAGGAGAGACTAAATCTTCCCTGCTCTAAATTGATGACCTCGAAATAGGGTCCCATAAAATAACTCCTTTCACGTGTAAGATTCTTTAAAAACAGTAAAAATCTGAACTGTATCACAAGCGCGTCTTATTTTCTGATTATTGTGAAGCAAGAACTATTTATTCTTCGTGGTGTGTACGGATGATGTGTTTATATGGAACTACGAGTAAATAAACTTCAAAACGTTTTGGGTACAATTAAAAACACATTTAGGTCAATAAACCTAAACTCACCCTCACACACCTCAAAAACAATTTTTGTATAAAACTTAAAAAAAGCACATTTATTTATCTAATAGATGTATTTTGGGGGTATCGTAAAATTCTTCTGTACAAAAAGGATTGCTTGGTAAAGAAAAGTTTAATATCTAAAATCAGTTTTCTTTCTCTCCAGTTAAAATTAAAGTATATATGAAGCCGATTTTATATATATATATATATATATATATATATATATATATATATATATATATATATATAAGAAAGAGAAAGAGGAGGGGGGAAGCTTAGATTTTATACAAAATTGCAAGAATTGGGCACTAAGTTATGATCGAACTCACTTCTTAGTAAAAATTGGACTGCGAGACTTATTTGCTAACTACCAGAAGTCCCGCCATGACTTGAGAAAATTTCATTTAATAATTCTATGTGTGTGTGTGGAGAGAGAGAGAGAGAGAGAGAGAGAGAGAGAGAGGCCAGGCCAAATGTGAAGAGAGAAAAGAGAGAAGAAAGAGTATAAAAGAAAGGGAGAAAACAGAGAAAGAAAAGGAGATAAATAAATAGAGGAAGAAATAAAAGAAAAGAATACCGAAAGACGGAGAGAGGGAGAGAGGGGGGCGAGAGAGAGAGAGATAGAGAGAAAGGAAGCAAGAAAGAGACAGAAAAGTGAAAGAAAGAAAGAAAGAAACGAAATAAAAAAAAAAGATCATAAAAAGGTCACAAATCAGGCCAAACGTGAAGAGAAACAAGAAAGAAAGAGAGAGAAAAAAAAAGGAGAGAACAAAGAAAGAAAAGGATACAAAGAAATAGAGAGAATGAAATAAAAGTAGAGAGAGTAGAGAACGAAAGAGAGAAAAGATAAAGTGAGAAAAAGAGTAAGAAAGAGAGAGGTAAAAAGCCAGTAAGAGAGAGAGAGAGAGAGAGAGAGAGAGAGAGAGGGTCCCAAGTCTGACCAAACATGCCTCTTATCTCAAAACAAAGAGGTGTGACTGTAATAGCCAATGAAATTTAGTCTTTTAAATTTTCCTTGTTGTCAGTCGTTCATACATAAAATTACGACACATAAGTTTTTTTTCTTGGCACAGTTCAAATTTGCTATAAATTCAGTCAGTGGCAAACGATTGAATTGTCCTATTTGCGTTATTTGGACCTTAAGAAACAGAAAACCAGTTTCGTTGAATATTCAACGCATTTTGAACCCAGTAAAAATAGACACCTGCTCGAAGACTGTAGACTTTTTTTCTTGTTTGATTTAATTTTGTTATATTAAAAGAAAAAGGGTACCACCACCATGTCTCCTTCTCCAATTGACACTGACTACATGTCACTGACTCGCTTTGTGTTGACTGAACAGCAGAAACACCCCGAAGCCAAAGGAGATCTCACCCAACTTTTAAATGCAATCCTTACCGCTATAAAAGCCATTTCATCTGCCGTCCGGAAAGCTGGAATTCACAAACTGTAAGTACATTAATTTAAAAAAAAAAAGTTTAAAGTCGCAATTTTTTTAAAGACTTTTTGTGCATATAGTTTGTTTTCCTAACTCATGAAATAGGCCTCGAGTGTGTTTCATTTTTTCTTAAACTTTCCTTTAACAAACAAAACTCCCCTCCCCTCCGCTGAACTAATTGAAGCCACGTTGCTACCCCCCCCCCCAATAAACTGATAAAACTTGTTACATGAAGAAAAAAAAAAGTGGTTGATATTTGATAAAGCTGAACCATTTTGTAATTTTTTATAGGGAAAAAATTTGTAGATTTCTTAAAAGTTAAAATCAACCGAAGAAAACCTCGTAAATTAAAAAAAAATCTACTTGTTATAGTTGAACCTTATTTTATACAGTAAAGAAAACAAATGTAGAAATCTTGAGTAACTTTTTCCGCTATACAAACATTTCCTCGAAAAAAATAATTCAAAACGATTTAAATTTTCTGTCTTTTACTTGAATTAATTTTCTTTTTCTCTAGTGATAAAATTTTTTAGTCTTGATAAAGTGTGTGTGTGTGTGTGTGTGTGTGTGTGTGTGTTTTCTTAGAAATAAAGGAAACATTTTGGTCGATTTATTTTTCTTTTGTTTTTCATACAATTTTTATAATTTTCAAAAAAGAATGAATATCTTAGAAATTGTAAAATATTAATTTGCACGAGGCCATTATTATTATTATTATTATAATTATTATAATAACCATTGGGGAGGGTTCCTTTTTGGGTTTGTATAATTAAAGAAAACGAAACACTCTGGAATAGCATAGATTTTAGCAATGCCATTGTTAACTAACTAGTAACTTTGACACGTTGTATTCATCGATGAAATAAATTGTTTACAATCTAAATGAGTATTCTTAAAGTTGTTGTAGACGTAGTCGAGAATGATCGGTGTTCGCGCCTAGGTAAAGTCAGTACTTCGAATAGTTTTCTTTAGAAAGGCCAGATGTCTACTCACCACGGCGGAAATGCAGTCTTTTTTGTTATCCTATGCTTTCGTACTAATTGTCCGAAACAAAAATATTATTATATATATATATATATATATATATATATATATATATATATATATATATATATATTTGTTTTGAGAAAGCCTTTAATTCTAAAATTCCCATGGACCTTAAAACATTCCCTTGAAATTTGACTTTAATTTATTTTTTTTCTCGATAAAATTGAAGCTAGATTGTTTAAATGCTTTTCATTTTTATATTTTATTTATTTATTTTTTTTATTCATGCAATTATCTATTTCTATATTTTAGCCATTATTATCGAATTACATTTGCTTTGGGTAAGGCATATGATCTTGGCAGTGGACTACCCCTTCGTTACAATTACTCCCAGGTCCACTATGACCCCCCCCGAGTGGTAGTACCTGTTAGGATCCCGTTAATTTTTAAGTTATTAGTATCCGATTGGAATACTTGATACATATAACTGTAAATTATTTGTATTCTGAAGAACTACTATAATTGTTCCGAAGGATTATTGGTTACTTTTTAAACCATATAAAATTGGGAGTGAATTATTTGTATTAGATAGGAATATTTTATATAATTAGCCCCCCCCCAATAACAGCTCTTAATCAACTACACAAAAAATATGAATGCGCTTTCCAAACCTCAAGGCATAAAATAACCTAGATGGTTTGACATGCCGTTAAAATCGAAAGTAGATGTTTAACTACCTTTTCTTTAATGAAATCTATTAAATATTTTGCCTGAGACTCTTGGATCGTGCAAAAACCTCGAGGCGACACTAATTTGTATATTTCTCCAAGGCATTTGACTCCATACACTGAGAAAAGATGGAGCAAATACTTCTAGCAAATGGCCTTCCCAAATAAACTATCACAGCCATAATGATGCTCTATAAAAACACGAAAGTAAGTCTTCCCACCGGATGGAGACACCAACTCCTTTGACATTGTTGTTGGTGTTTTGCAAGGGGATACATTAGCTCCACATCTGTTCATGATCCGCCTTGACTACGTACTTCGAAGTCGATAGATCTAATGAAAGGCCTCCATGTGAATGCAGACAAAATGGAATACATACAATTTAATCAAAAAGGAAACATCTCCGCACTAAACTGTGATTCTCTGAAATTAGTTTACAAATTCACGTACCTCAGAAGCAGCGTCTCATCTTGTGAAAATGACATCAATATGCGACTAGCAAAGCATAGACAGCTAGATAAGCAAGGACGAACTCATTAAAGACGTTCTCCAGTAGACCTCTTAAGGTGCAAATGTTGGTCGACCATTAAGAACAGCTCTGCACGGACACAGGATGTTGTCTAGAAGACCTGTTGGAAGTGATGGATGATAGACAAATGGCGAGAGTCAAAGAAATCCGCGCTGTCAGGGGATTTCTATACCTTTTTTTATGTTCCTGCCAAATTTTGTGGGGCTGGGCAAATTTTGCTTTCATCCACCCACAAATAAATGTGAGTTAGATGTTACATTAAACCTGATCTTCTATCGTACTTTTGCTAAAGGACAAATTATCTTGAGTGGTAATTTTTTTTTGTGTGTGTGATTATCAGAGCAAAACCAAGATGTCTTCTCAACTTTCGTTTTGTTTTTTAGGTTTTTTTGTTTTTTTTTTGTTTTTGTTTTTAGCTCAAATACAATAGCAAATACGTTCTCAACTTGTTCCAATGAACTCAATTTTAGCTAAAAAAATAAAAAGGAAGCTAAGCAGTGGCTGTGTCAGTACTACTGTATGGATGCACCACATGGACGCCAATAAAACGTAGCGAGAAAAAGCGAGATGGTAACTGCACAAGAATGCTATGTGCTGTTTTCCATAAATCCTAAAGGTGACGCCCAGCTACTCTACAGCCACTTACCTCCCATCCCAAGAAACAGTTTAGGGAGGAAGAGTTGGGGAAATTTGTATTATCAACACAACTTGATGACTGAACTTGTGCGTAGTTTGGGACAAGGCCAGCGTGACAACGGTCTGTTTGCCCAGTTCACTATTCCACTGCTGGAAGGGCTTACAATATGTTGCCTGTATCCCTTACACCCCCAAAAGCATACGACACTAAATTGCATCTGATGGTAAGGCTCTAGTTCTGGAGGAGTGTAACCTGACCTGTAGTAGTAGCTGTTAGGGTTCCAACAATGGGTCAAATAAGTCCCATTATAAAAATCCTTTGTATTCGAAAGGACCGTGTGCCAAGAAAGATCTTAAGAAACAACAGTTGAAAATGTAAATATGAATATACAATGAACGCGATTCCCTAACCTTTAGGCATAAAATAACCCTAGACGAGTTGACATACCGTTAAAATCATTTCACTATGCAATGTGCTTAAATAATTGCAGTCATAGGGTGGTAGTCGTTTATTAAATTTTAGTTTGGCCCAAGGTCAGAAGTATGGGGCACCCAGTAAGAATTGAACACTCTAACAAAGGTCTGCTAGCCTAGTTACTATGATACTGTGCAAGGTACCAAAATGGTAGTAATTTACTCAACTTTTTGCTTAGATGTTTCACCCAATGAGACTCGAACTCGTGTAGGTTTGCTAGTCTAGCTTGCTAACCATTACACTACCCGAATTGGCGCAAGGCCAGAAATATTGAGCACCAAGTCTAACTCGTTCGCAACATGAAAGACCTAAAATTTTGGCTAAAAAGTAACCGAGTGGAGACAAACTGAGTGTAAAAAAAAAAAAAAAAGAAAGACCTTCTGTGATGCCGACGGTATCCATAAGTTTTGGAATGTGTCAATCAAATTTCCCGTTTAAAAATAGCCACATCCACTTCAGCTGTATGTATTTACCAACCTCTCCACCATTAATCGGATGCGACAGTCAATTTTTTTGATTGGAGTTCAACTGGTTTGACTTTAGCTTTCCTTCTCCTTGATTGATTACTTTATTAATGTTAAAGAACCTGGTCTGCCCTACTACTTACCCATAGCTGGTAGAGAAGGAAACGTTAACTCATGGTTTCAGGATGCAATAAATAATCTCTAAGTGAATTGGTTTGTCCGTTACGCGCTCTGTAGGGTGTCACATGACTCTCAGAACCCCTTTCTCGACCTCTTTTCTTTGGTCAGTAGAGACATTGCTAATGAAAGGTAAAGCGACATGCCTCGTAAACCTTTGTACTCTTTCAGTATATCGGTTGTGTATGGCTTGCCTGGATCGAACGCGTCTCTTTCAGATCACAGAAAAGACGATTTGAGCGTCCTCTGGGACACGTGGTTTAGTTTAGCCCCCGCTCCCCGATCTACGCGGGCAGAAATTGATAGACCCAGTTTCAAGCGCCCGGATGTAGCAAAAGTGGAACATAAAATTGACACGCTGTGAAAGAGCAATTTGGTGTATTTTACTTAATGGAAGGGGTGACAAGAAATTGATTTAGCATTTCCGTACGAATCCTACAAGATTTATTAAGAACATATAAAATATTTCCCTCTTTGATAGTATGAATACTTATGTTTATCTACAGCAGCAAATCCAGTACGAAACCTACAACTTGTTTATTGTATGTCTATAATTCTAGTATTCATGTATTTTTTTTTTTTTTTTGTATGATTGAGTTCATCTTGTCTTATCTGTTCAGGGTTAGTATATTGCAGATATATTCATGTTAATGTTTTACAAGGATAGCTTTGGCATTAAATAACTCACGAAGGTTAAACAAACCAAACTCAGATACAATATAATAATTGATGACATGAATATAATATAAGAATATAGTATAAAAAATATGTCAATGGTTATATATAAATAATATAATAAAATAAAAAAAACTGTTCATGGAAATCTTTCGATGAAGTGGCGGCCATTTTAAAGCATGGAAGTAGTTTTTTTTTTCCGCGAGACTTGTTTACAATTTAGTCAATTAAAAGAATTTATATTTTTCTAGGTTTTTGATTCTGGTGAAATTAGCGGGTGCAAATCATTTTTGGTGGTCGTCTCTAAAACCAAAAGACTTTTGATTGGATGCAAAATTGCAGCAGTATGAAATATGAAAGAAGGCTACTGCCAATATCTTTTCCCCTTGAGGTAGCTACCTGATCAAAGTCTTTCATTATTCCATTTTACTTAAATATTAACCGAAATTTTTTTTATTCATTTATTCGCATCTGGCTCAAAGCCAAAGTTTCAGAGTAGACGTGAACTAGTTTGGTCTCCGCTCGTTGAGGTCTGCAAGGACTGTCTATGGATTTATCTGACTTCTCACTGTAAAATTTGACAAGTCATTTTATAATGGCAATTTTAAAAAAATGCGTGGTTTCCTCGGTGTTACCGTCACCAGCAATAAACTCAGCCCTATGAATCTGGGACTGCCTGGTGGGAAGAGACTCCCTAAGACTAGACAATGAACCCAATCAGTCCAAACGCCAAATGAGCAGACATTCTTATAACTGTCGACAGGTTTGCATGTCCAGGCTTTTGTCGATAATTTATTTTTTAGAAATACAAATTATAAGATTACATTATTTTTCTTCAACATTGAGTTATTTCATAATATTTTCCACTTCATCGCTTGGAAAACGTGATATAATTTAAATTCAATTCTTGTTTAAGGAATATTTTACAAAGCCAAAATATTCGGTTATAAACGAGAAAATGTTTTGCCTCTTTTGTGTTATTAGTTTATTTACTGCTAAATAGAAAAACCAAACCATCAAGCCAACACCCTGTAAGTTTGCTAATCCTATAAATTTTTTTCCAGGGGTAGCAACTTAAAAATAATTTCATTTGCTTATTAAAGTTATTCATTTTTTTTCTAAAAGAAAAAAAAACAAGGAAAAGGGCATATTGAAGACAAGGAAAAAAGTTCTTGTACTGATGAAATGTAATGATTGACAATGCTTTATCAAAAAAAAGTCTTTCACCTTTAGGAAGGACTGAATGATCCTAATTAATATTTTATTCGTTGAGAATTATCAGCTGGTGGTTTTTCTCTAGAGTCAGTGACAGCAGGTCTCCAGGACTCTTCTGAGTCTTCTAGCTGATATCAACAATGTGATGGTCTGTATAGTATTGATTCTACCTCCAATTCCTCCAGTCTCTCTTCCCCACCCCCCCAGCCTTTGAAGACTGTTCCTTGCATGCCAACTATTATCAGTCTCTTTCATGTTCCACATCTTTCTTGGCTCTCAGGCAAAATCCAAGTATTTGTTTGTTTTTTACTTTTCCTTTTTTTTTTTTTTTTTTTTTTTTTTTTTTTGCGCTGTGGCCAGCTTGAACGGCAAAATCCAACAAAATCTTTTTTCCTAACATTAGGTTTTATTTTTTGGCCAGGGGTGTGGGATCCATTTTGGTCCCAGAGAATTTTCTGCATCTGATTTTTCTAGAACAGATTCTGGTTTGTTAGTGTGGTCAAATTTTAATCTTTATAGTTCCTGGTGGATCACCTTTCCCACTGAGTCATGCCTGGTTTTTTAAACTAGTTAGCTGCATTTCTCATCTCTACCTCCACGTAATTTACACTTGCTATTCTGTTGCATATTATCGATTTTTGATTCAATTGGCCCTAAAGTCGTTGTTTTGTGCTGCTATTAAGAGACTTGCTTTCTCTTATTTTACACTTTGTGATTTCTTTTTTGCACGAATCCTAACTGGTTGTTTTTTGCTGGATTTTAATTTTCTGCAAGTCACTTCATATCTCCAGCACCTCTTAGTTGTCTAGCTGATTTTAATCATCATGTAATTTTCACAGCATTTTTTTTTTTTTTTTTTTTTTTTTTTCTCAGGACTCTTCAAAGTATTCTAACTGATTTAAGCAGTGCTGTGGTCGTCTTGATTCTTATCTTCAGTTCTGTCTCTTTTCCAGACCCTTGGAAAGGGGGCATCCTAGGATATAATGGCTAAAATACTGAACTTTGAACTCTTGCAATGATTTTAAATTCTAGGTTGGATTAATTTAATATACCATTAAACAAAGAAACTGAACAAGATCTTTCGGAAATACTCCAAAGACCAAAAAGAAATGCATCCTCAACTTCATATTTAATGAATTGCAAGCAGTAATAAATGTTTGGGGTGTTTTAAATCTGAATCTCCATAAATTTCTACATAGTTGGAAAAAAATAGCTTTTATTATTAAAAGGTGCCGACAGCATAGATACCTTTCACTCTACCTTGCCATCTGTTCCTATCAGTCATCACTCTTAGGAAGTCTTCTAGACTGCACCCAGTGTTCTGCACAGTTAAGTTTTTGCTGGTTGACCAACATTAGTATGTCCATAGAATGTTGCTTATGAGTTCATTCTTACTTTAGTATATCTCGCTCATCTTACTTGGATGGTTTGTGTGATGGGAGGTAAGTGGCCAGACAGCTGCTGTTTTATAGGATGCTGCTTCCAGGATTTCTTGAAAATATGTAACATCTTAGTAGTTCCCATTTAGCTTTTTCTTTAGGCTTTTTGTTAAAGTAAGAGCACAACTATGGCTTGGAAGAACTCTTTATTACATTTTGATTTCTATATGCTTATTAATCTTGTCAATTCTCCAACATAAATGTTCATTGACTATTAATGAAAATTTTGTCAAATTGCCTGAATATTGTTGAAATTCATATTGTCTTACTTGTGTTTATTTTCTTTATTTTCTTCACAAAATGACAAGGGGATATTTGGTTGTAATATTAATGTTCCTTTGATTGACTCAGTTGTTAACTTCCTATGGTTGTGGAAAAAAAAAAAAAATTATAGTTTTAACTTTTGACCTTCTCAAATCTGGCACATTGAGGTTAGTTGGCCTCGTCTTAAACCTTCAAAACATAAGAAATGACTTATCATTTTAATGTTGATACTATTTTATCAGTGAAGACGACAACAACATACATTGACTGTTGACCGTTGATTTTTAAAAGTCCTTATCAAGGTGTGTTGTTGTTTGTTCCCCCCCCCTCTATGTGTAAAATTTTTAAAACAGATTTTGAATATAAGAAAAATGGTGTATATTCCAAAAATTGTTGCTTTAATTTTTTTATCCATAGAATAGATTATACTTTGTTTGGTTTATAATTGCCGACTGCATCTCCAGTAGACAAGATCTCCTCTACTCCCAGTCAGCTTGGACTGAAGAATATACTGATTGTATCTCTGCAGAAAGGTGTGGCTTCAGTACTGGAGCTTTAGGGAATGTTGAGTACCCTTTCATTGCCATTACTCCCAGGTCCACTTTGACCCAGAGCGTTAGTACCTTTTTAGGGTCCGATCTATGAGTCGAATAGAACTGTTTAACCATTCAACTGTGTGCAATCAAATAAGTTCTGGCTTGTTTAAAATGTTACCTACAAACTACTTATTTCAATGAACCATTCAACTGTGTTCAAACAGTAACTAGAAATTCTTGAAACTATTTAACTATGTGCAAACAAATTAGCTTTGTTACTTACAAACTACTTGCTTACAAATAATATATAAACTGTATTTGGCATTAAATAACCCACAAGGGTTGATATGCTATAAAACTCACCCAAACCACCTCCTAGAGGAATGTCTTGGGTATGACACTAAACTGCATCTGATGGTGAGGCTCCAGTTCTGGAGCTTTGGAGAATGTGGAGTACTCCTTCATTGCTATTACCCCCCCCCCTCTTCAAGTCTATTCTGAATGATTGTACCTGTTTGGGCCCCATCTATGGGTCAAATAGATCTAATTAAAAACTACTTGTATTAAATAGGAATTGTTATAATTGTTTATTAAAGTTTATTATGACTATTATTAGTTGCTTGACATAATTATTGCTTACAAGTTATTGGAATACTTGATATTAAATGACGAACCAAAATTAATGATAATTATTCAATAAGAAGAAATAAACTAAACCAAATAGTTGTGTATAAATTATTTGTATAAAGAATATTTGGTAACATACAAATGTGCAAAGAAATGATGATTATTATAAGTGATTTAAAAAAAGGGGGGGGGGTAGAATTACATTAAAATTACAAAGTCATTATTGATATCAAATATTTGCAAATTAATCCAATTTTGACTTGCCCAGTCAGCTGGGGCTGTAGAATACACCAACTGCTTTCCTGCAGAGGGGTAAGACCCCCCCCCCAACGAGTGTCCTGGATATGACACTAAACGATCTGATAGTGAGGTTCCAGCAATGCTAGAGCTTTGGGGACTGCGGAGTACCCCTTCATTGCCATTGCTCCCAGATCCACTCTGGCCCCGGAGTGGTAGCACCTGATTGGGCCCTATCTATGGGTTAAATAGAATTAACAGCATACTCATGCTAAATTGAATAGTTTGAAATAGAAATGTTTTTGACAATTAAACTGTGTACTCATGCTAAACTGAATTGTTTTAAATAGAACTGATTATTTACATAAAAATGGATTTAGTGTTAAATAACCTACAAAGGTTGATATTCCATAAAACCCACCAAACCAACCAACCAATTTTGGCCTTGAATATAGAATTATTAGTATTAGAGAGGAATACTTGAAACCATATAACTGTATGTAAATTATAAGTATTAGGTAAGAATACTTTATAGATTATAACTGTGTGCCAACAAATGATTAGACAAAAATAAAAAGTGCAGTGGTAAATTGAAAATATCACAACAATTCCCCATTTATAAAATCAAGTTTCAGTATTATTGGTATGCCATTAAACAAATCAAATGATTCTTGCCAGATTTTGTATCTTTACAATCCATAGATTTTTAATAATGGCCATTTATTTATCTATTGTATCTAATAGATAAAAGGTTTTTCTTTTTAGTGACAATGACAATTTCTATACTTTTTGTTTGCTCTCATCTAATCCTGACAAATGGTATATTGTTCTTATTGGAATGATTGTCAGTTAATCTGGGTTAATACTCTTAGTTAGTTCAAATTTCTAAGTGGGTACATAATAGATATAGTCAAGAATTTCATTTACTTTCAATACGCATTCAAATAAGAAAAATATCTGACTTGAATTACCATGAATTGTGGAATAAAAGTCAATGGAGTTTATAAGTCAACCTAACGATTTTTTACTTCTATTTCTCTAGTATACCTATACATACTGTATAGGTCAGTTCTCGCTACTCCAAACATATTGTAGGCAACTATGACATTTTCAATTAGTGTTTAGTCAGTACATCAGCTGTTGGTAAACTGTGATATTGGGTGAAAAAGCTTGACGGTAGCTGCACAAGAATGCTGTAAGCAATATTGAACAAGTCCTGGAGACAGCACCCCACGAAGCAGCAGTAGCTGTACGGCCACCTACCACCTATTATGAAAACTATCAAAATCAGACGAACCAGACATGTGGGACACTGAAGTAGGGATGAGCTCATAAGAGATGTACTCCTGTAGACCCCTTCACATGGATGTGCAAAGGCAGGACGATCAACTCTAACTTACATACAGCAGCTATGTGCCGATACAGGATGTAGCCCTGAGGACCTGCCAGAAGCAATGGATGATAGGGAGGGGTGGTGAGAGAGGGTCAGGGATATCCGTGCTGATAGCGTAACATGATGATTTAATTTGTATGACTGTTTTATTTATTCTATAATCTGTTAAACATGTTCACAAAACAACAATTTTTAAGTTGGAAATCTTTGTGACTGTTTGTTGGAGTTACAGTAAATGGTTTATATCGATTGTTACGAGTACTATGTATCATTCACAAGCGTATTTCTTATCTAGGCAATGCCATTTAGCTGGGGCTACTCTGGCTGGATAAAGTGAGTGATGACAAAACATGTGGTGATCGTTTAAAAACTTTATTTTAACGTCTCTTGTGAGACATCCTCACCAGGGATTGTAACAAAATTAAGGGGGTATAACTCTTGATCCTTATCGGTAATTGCTTACTGTTGCAACATGCTAATCTGTGGTAAAGCTTTGGATTTTTAACCCTGCCATACAAGTCATCCCCTAGTTTTGTAGATGTTTTTTTCAAGCTTGGTAAGTCGACTTGAATGCTCCAATTCAATGTATGCTAAATAGCTATATTTATATATTGAATACTAAATAAAATAGATAAGTAAATTTCCACCGAAAATTTACCATGTGAACAACACGGCTTTTAAGAATTTTGGTTCTTAAATTAAGATAAACCTCTGTTCTGTCATTTATTCAACTTGGCTTGGTTTAGCACAAAGCAATATGGGGCATCCAGTGAGAAACGAATTCACTTACAATAGTCCAGTAATCTAGCTTGCTAACGATTACATTATGTAAGGTGCTTGGGATGTGTAGTTAGTTACTAAGTTTAGTTTAATTTGGCACAAGGCCAGAGGTATGGGGCACTCAGTGAGGATCGAACTCGCTAAAAGTGGTTTGTTCATGTAGTACACTAAGCATTACACTGCGTGAGATGCCCTAGTTTATTTATGACAATATTTAAATTTTGAAATCTGAGATCTTGAAAAATTTGGTTGCTACTCCATTTAGTTAGATGCCAAACAATTTTTATATTTTTTGTTTACCCCCAACAATGATTATATGATTATTGGAGTGATTGCCAGTCAATCTAGGTTAATACTCTCAGTAGCGTTTTTTTTTTTTTTTTTTTCTTTTTTTTCTTTGGATATTTTCATTTGCAAATATTTCCTGAAAATATAAAATGAATAAATCATAATGATTATATTAGTTTAAAGTTTTTTTTTTTTTCTCTTCTCTTTTCGAGGAGATCTTAACTGTTCATTAAAATTGTATCTTTTTTTTATGGGCCTTATTCTATTTTAGTGTTTTCAAGATGAATTCTTGTTAGGCAATAAATGGTAGAGAAAGAATAAAAACTCACAGGCGACTGACTACTTTTAACGTGACTAATTCGCTTGTTCTTCAGTAGTAGTAGTAGTTGTAGTAAATATTTCTCATTTCGACGATAGAATCTTGCTTATGCATTCTGTCTAAGTGCTACATCATTGACGTTCTATGCCAGCCCACGACGAATCAACCAATTAAATGCTTTTTTAGAAGACACACCTCTACCAATATTTGGTGACATAGGATAGCGTCGTACTGGCTAATATATTGAACCTTTGCAGAAAACTGATTCCTTGATATTTCAGGATGAAAACGGAGGAGGGGTGATATCAAAACTGTAGAATTTATATTTAAAGTATAAGATAAAAGCTCACGACTCTGAGTTTCACGTTGTCGATTCTCAGCTGAGTTACTATTCGAAACTTGTCAGTGTTGAATATAAGCTCACCTGAGGATCGACACCATAACATTCTGAGTCTTGAGTTTTTTTTTTGTCTTGCGATATTGCACTCCATTTTCGTACACTGTAAAGATTTTACCAATTTAAACACGTTTAGCATTTAATTTTTTTTTAAATATAAATCCTATTGTTCCCTTGCAATAATTAAAAAATATAGAAACAATTTTATATAATATTTGTTAGCATTTTATCCTACCGAAACTACAAGGTCAATGTATAGTTGAATATTCTATTTTGTGGATAACGGTATTGCTGGTACCGAGGAATCTTCGGAGTCCCCCCCCCCACTTTTCGGCCTTTAACTACACGTTGTTGGAAGTTATCAGAACTTCAGCCAACCAATATAGGCTATTCAGGGAGGAGGAATGAAGTTAGTACAAAGCAATTCCATCGGAGTGTTCGATTGGAAGAGGCAACATCCACGAAGAATATCCCACTTGGCTGTGGGGAAGCTATGTGGATAAGCATAACGAACTTGAAACAAATAAATCAACTCCAAAGATAACTTTGCCCTGTTAGCTGGGGGCTGTAGAATACGCAGACTGCATCTCAGCAGAATGGTAAGACCTCCCAACAAGCGTGCTTACACTGCATCTGATGGTGAGGTTTCACTCCTGAAGCTTTGCGGAATGTGGAGTAATCCTTTATTGCCATTATTCCCAGGTCCACTCTGATTCTTAGTACCTGTTAGGGTCTCATCTATGGATTAAATAGAACTGTTTATTGATTTACCAAGGGTTGTTATTAATTATTTGAAACCAATGCAGCTGTGTGCAAATTATATTAGCAAGGACAACTTGATTGATGGAATTACGAATACGAAGTTGCTTATACTTTAAACCAATTGTGTGTTAACAATGAGTTCTAACAACTCGTTTGAAAATAAAGTTAACTACAAACTATTCAATTATAAATCGTGTTTTTATATTTATATATATATATATATATATATATATATATATATATATATATTATATATATAAAGGAAGGGTTATAAATAAAAACGCGCACTTACTAAAAAAAAGTTGAAAAACAAGAAAAACGTAAATTAAAAATGTGAATATGCTGTTTTGAAGCTTTTGTAAATTAAAGAAATATCAAAATCCAGCCTTGATGGATTTGGTTTTAAAGTCGTTTTCAACGTTAAAACGGAAACGCACACAACACACATGGAAATAAACGTGGTTTATTAAGTATGGTGACAAAAAAAGCGTAATCTGTTGCGGATTACAAATTTTTGGTTCATAAATTTTCCAATTTCAGTAAATTTATTTCATTTGTTCATTTATAAATATTTATTCGGAAGTAAATTTTGGGTTGAAATTTAAAAATGGTTGAGCCAAATATTAAAATTGAAATTCATATAGAATTTTTTTTATGTTTGAGGTAAATATTTAGACATTTTCTGAATTTATATTAATCTAGCATGGAAAATAATTGATTAAAATATTTTGAAACTTATACAGTGAAAAATGAGGAAAATTCTTAAAGAAATGTACACCCAACAAGTTTTTTTCGCAATTGGCAACTTGTCAATTATGGATTCGAGTCGAAATAATAATTACTTGTTTTGCTATTCGTAACGAAGATATTCATTAATCAGAAAAAACACACAGTATGAAATGTTCAACATGTTTAAATATACGGCTGATTTATTTCGGGTGTAATGGAATAATAAGTGGCTCATATAATATTTTATTTTGTTTTACGATTTTAAAATACCAGAAGAAAAAACATGTTTTAGCAGATGCGTGTTTTTATTTATTTCTTTATAAATTACTGGATTTGGTATTAAATAACCCATAAGTGTTTATTTACTATGAAACACCAATCAAGAATGAACTTATTTCAAATTTGACAAGTTTCCTTAATAGAGGAAATTTTGATTGCAAAATAAGGAAAATGACTTGTGCCAACCTTTTTTTTTTTTTTTTTAACACACGCCAACACTGAAATTAAGTGATAATAAATATTTGACAGGCGTGCGTTCAGTATTGTAACCAGTATGTAAATCCCAAATGTTATGGCATCGAAAAAGTAGGTCACGTAAAGGTGAAGGTCGTTACTTTTTTTTGTCTGTGACATTCAAACTTTTCTCCAGTCTGTTTGGGCCTTCGATCTAAACTGACTTCATATTTTGCCCTTTTTGAAAGCTGATATATTTTCGAGCGCCAATAATGGAGACTAATTACATGACACTGACCCGTTTTGTCCTAACGGAACAGAAAAAACATCCCGAAGCAACTGGTATTCTCTCCCAATTGTTAAATGCTATCCTTACGGCTATCAAGGCCGTTTCAGCTGCTGTCAGAAGGGCAGGACTTCAAGACTTGTACGTTTTATACGACAAATTGTGTTTTTTTTTTTTTTTTTAATTTTTCTTAGAATTATTTTTATTTATTTTATTTTATTTCTTGTAATTTAAAAGAAATTTTTTGTAATTTAAAATTTTTTTATTTAAAAGTTGCCTTTTGATATCTAATAACACCAGTTTTTTTTTTTTTTTTCCTCTCCATTTCGGCGTTAGATCTGTAGTTCTCAACTTTTCATTTTTTTTTTCCCTTTTTATTCAATAATGGACCTCTTTGATCCTTTTTAACTCCCATAGTCATTCGATGTTTAAAAATATTAACCCTATTTTAATGGGAATTAAAAAAAAATGTAATATCGAAGTATCTGATTTATTGGACATAAACTTTAACAATTAAGTCCAATGGAAAGTGAATGTTCACTGTTCAAAAAAAGTCAAATATACAAGGACATTTATTTTAAAAGTATATTTTATTCGATGTGAATCTTTTGGTTGATGGCATATATTTAACTGTTGAACATTTGCGAAACAAATCTAGTTATTTCTTGCTATGAATGCGTCTAAAGCATTTTTATTTCTTATATTGGCCACTAAAAATATATTAGCCCCCCCCCTCTCCAATTTACTATTTTACTTGCGTGGACCCCGGAAAATGTTATTTGGCTCCCTGTTGAGAACCACTGTTGGATAAGGAAAGTGAAACAAGAATTTAAAATTTAATGATGAAAATTTCGGATCTTAATATTTCAAGTCCATAGTTAAGTGGAGGTCAGATGGAAATGAAAGCACCCCCACCAATCTCGAGATTAAATATCACTATATATTTATTTTTTAACAAAGTGCTTCTCTTTGCTTGTATCAAGGTGCAGTAACCCCCACCGCCTTGCCCCTCACTTTGTTCTGATTTTGTTTTGTGTTATTGTTAGATTTTTTTTTTCCTAAGATTTAATAAAGATTTTTTAGACAAGTCGCAGTTAAATTAATTTAATATTAAAACTGTTGCCTAAAACGGAAATTTAATTAAAATCCATTTCAAAATAGTAAAGAATTTTATTTATTCATTTTTTGACAGATATGATTATTTTCAATTGGAAAGAATTTTAAAATTCAGAAAATTTTAAAGGAAAACTTGAAAAATTTTATTTACTTATTCAATTTTTTCTTTTTGTAAGAAAAAAACCCAAAACAAAATAAAAATTTCTATGTAAACTACCCCCCCCCACTGTAATTTTAATTAGACGTTAACAATTAAATGCGATTTTTTTCCCTTGTTTAAATTTTTACCACTTAAACATTGTAAAATCTTTACCTTTTTTAAATAATCAAAGGGAAGAAAAAATTTTCCCCGAAAACAAATTTGAAAGTGTGATAGCAAATTGCCTTTGTGTTGGGTGATTATAATGTATGATTAGGAATATTACCAACCCAGCATCTTCTCTCGGCATCATACCTGTAAATATTCTTTTCTCTTATTTATATAAGATAGACTGACTGCTTTTTAAGTTTTGTTTGAAACTGTTTTACCAAGTAACAATGCAATTTAAAAACTTTATTTTATCATTACGTAGAAAAATTGTTAAACATCTTTTAGTCCATTTAATGTTGGGACCTCCTCCTCCACCAAAACCCCCCGAATGTTTGAATTTTTAAATTGTTATTTTAAAACTTGTTTTAGCATTCTTATTTATTTCAATATTATTTGAAATCAACTTTTTCAACTTTTAATAAACCCCAGAGATTTTTTTCTCCATTAAGTAAAGTTTAGTTATTTCCCTTGAATTTTGGTTTTCATTTCACTTTTTACATTTATCTTTTTGGTTCCTCGTACGACTTTTCTTGTTGATCAAATGGGTAGATTGTTTTTTCTTTTCTGAGTTGAAATACTGGACGAATCTTTTAGAATGAAACTAAAGAACTTTTTCAACATTATTTTTTGATAATTTCAGGTTATTAGTCGGCCAAAGTATTTATTTAGCTCATAATTTTGAAAATTATTTTTTTGCCATATATTTTTGGTTTAGTATTTTTAGAAAGATAATAAAAAAAAATCTTTTATTTATTTATTTTTAAAACACTAACTAATCTGATTAGTCTTTCGTAGCAGTAATTCCCTATTTCATGTGGGTTGTAAAATGATTCTTATTAAAAATAATGGGGGTGGGGTATTTGCTTTTATTAAAGTTTAAGAGAATCATAAATATGTATGATTTTCCTCTATCATTATTTATTATGGGTTACTGCTTTGCTGAGTGAGTGCAGCTTAGGGTCTCTTTAGGAGTCTTGTATATCTTCAAACCCACACCAAACTTAAATATTTCGAATAGACATTTGATTATATTATTTTCCTAACTTAAAGGGGTAATACTAACCTAGATTTAAGTTTAGCTCTTACCCATTTTTTTTCTCCTAAGGCCAGGTGACTGAGATAAAATGGATTCTATTTAGAGAGAGAGAGAGAGCCAGCCATCTGTTTCTCATAACAATTACTAAGAGTTGGTAAGGATGGAGATGAACCTTCTTGTAGGGATACAATAGATAATCATTTCCCTTAGAGAATTGGTATGTTGTCAGGTGTCACAAGGCAGTCCCAGAAACCCATTCTCTTTTTGCCTCTGTTCTTAGAAATAATTTCCACTCGGATGTTTCTATTTGATAGAAATACTTGAAGCCATACAATTCTGTTCAAATTATTTGAATTAGATATAAAAAGAATATAAAGTATTTCTGTGTGCAGAAGACTCTTATATTACACAAAAATGTAAATATATTAATAATTATTATTAAATTGAAAATACTTGAAACAATGTATTTTTAGTATTAGATAATACTTGAAATCATATAACTGTATGCAAATTATTTGTATTTAATAGGAATACTTGAAACCATATAACTGTAAAAAAAAACAAACAGAAATTCTTAACAACTATACACAAATGTAAATCTAAACACAATTCCCTAACCCCTTGGCATAAAATAATCCCAGACTAGTTGCAGCCCAGTTAGCTTGGATTATAGAATATGCTGACTGAATCTCAGAGGGGCAAGACCCCTTCCCACAACTGATGAATGTCCTGGATATGACACTGAGGCTTGAACTTTTGCGAATGTGGAGTACCCTTAAATTGCCATTACTCCCAGGTCTACTAGAACTTGTTAGGGTCCTATCAATAGGTTAAATAAGTCTAATGATTTACTATACTTGAAACTATTTAACTGTGTGCAAACAAATGAACTTAGGATTGTTTAAAAATGTTACCAACAAAGTTGTTTGATATATAGGTATTAGCAGGATTTGGCATTAAATAACCTACAAAAGTTGATATGCTGTAAAACACAACCAACCAAATATTAAAAATCTATCCTCTCTTATCAGACGATCTGTACTTGTGATTACAAATTCTGAATGCTCTTAATTCTGGTGTTGTTCATGTGTTGTTTGTATTTATTCCTTCTCCCATGAGAAGGATATGACACAAGGTCAATTCTTAAGTGAAATATATTTGGCTTGAATTCAATTTTTCTTAGAGACTGATTGGCCAACTCAAGCTAAAAAGCATTGTTCTGCTTCCACTATTTTACTTAATACTGAAGAAAGATAGATTCCTGCCTTTTTTTTAATATATGGCATTAATGTTAAAGTAACATGCTGATTGTCTCATCTTGGACCAAATCATTTGAGGGTGAGGCTCCAGTAATGCTAGAAATTTGGGTAATGTGGAATACCCCTTTATTATCATTGCTCCCAGGTCTATTCTAGCCTGGAGGGATTGCTTCTGATAGGGTCTTATCTATGGGTCAAATAGAACTGTTTGCCATTTAAACTGTGTGCAAATAAATGACTTATGCTAAATTGAATTGTTAGAAATAGAACTGTTTGGTCATTAAACTGTATAAACAAATGACAGATGTTTAATTGAATTGTTAGTGATACATTGCAATACTTGAAACCATTTAACTGTGTGCAAAAGAATGAGTTTTGGCTTGTTTAAAAATGTTATCAACAAAATGTGTTTACAAATCTATTTGATATATATGTATGAAGATTATTTGGCATTTTGAATAGTTAATGTATGATAAAAAACAATGTGTATTGGAGGGGGGGGGAGTTGTGTAGTGGCTATCATGTTGAACTGCAACATAAGTTTTGAACTTCAGTTGTGTTATGTTCACTTCCAGACTAATACTTCCAGGAAAGGCATGAACCCTTTATCCCACTCAGCTCATGGGTTAAATAGTATCACTACAAGGATGGCTTAGGTATTAAATAACCCACAAACTATATCTACTAACAAAGTAGTGGGATATCAATTATCATTCAGGGTTTTTGAACTCGGGAGCCTACACGGAACTTCGAGCCACATCCTTTAGTTAATCCACAGGGATTGCTTGTTCTGAATCATGACCAGGTATAAGTGCCAAATATTCTTGTATTACTTGCCTGAAGTCAGGATCGAACCTGCAACCTTCATATGATTGTCTCTTTAAAAGCTTAGGGAACCAACGCCTATAACCGTTACCCTGTCTGTCCTGCTGGAAAGTTTAAGAGTGAATTTTTGGGACTTATAAACTTAATGTTCTCACATCACTATGATTATTACTATGTATGATTTTTACCTGAGCTCGTATTCGTATAAAAATTTGTTATTTTTTTTTTATCTATCAAATCTTTTTGATTATTTCAATTCCCATCATCCAAATAATGTGAAGGAAGGAATAGTTTGTTGTTTACAACGTTGAGCAAAAGCCTTTAGTAGTAATATTGATGCATATCAAGAAGAAGAAATGATTAATTTAAGACGTAACCTCCATTGTAAAAACTATCCAGAGCGTATAAAATTGGCTCCCAGAAACCTGAATAGGAGGACAGCAGACAATACTGGAAAACTCACCACAGTATCTCTGCCCTATGTCAAAGGCCTAGCTGAAAGGATCCAAAAGATATGTTGTTCATGACATCAGAACAATATTCAAAAGTGGCTCAACTCTCTGGTGGTATTTCTTCTGCGGCAAACCACCAACAGAATGAAACATGACCAAGAACTGTATGTACTCCATCCCTTGTAGTTGTGGTAAAGTATACCAAGGCGAGAGACATGTTGCCCGCTAAAAGTAAAGCTAGAAGAACATCAAAAAGTAGTAGTATGAGGTGAAATTAAAAAGTTAAATATGGTGGACCATATATGGAAGGAAAAGGGAAACCATCTGCTCTTGTGGGATGAAATTAAAATAATTGATAGAGAAAAACACTGGAGAATTAGATGCTTTAAAGAATCAGCACATCTGTTGGGTTACAATGACCTGTTGAGTAGACCAACTATGGAGATGAATACAATATAGGAACCAATAATCCAAAGGGTTAGATTTTTTTTTTAAAAATTGGAATATGAGCTTGGGTAAGTAGTAGTAATCATAGTGATGTAAGAACATTAAGTTTATAAGTCCCAAAAATTCACTCTGAATTGTCCAGCAGAACATATAACATAATGGTTATAAGTGTTGGTTCCCTAAGCTTCTAAAAGAGATAACCATCTGGAGGTTGCAGGTTCAATCTTGACTGCAGGTGAGTAACAATACAAGACTACTTGGCACTTATACCTGATTATGGTTAACGGAATGAGAACAAGTGACCCCCCCCCTTGTGGATTAAATAAAAGATGTGGTTCAAAGTTTCATGTAGGCTCCTGAGTTTGACGAACACCTGAAGAAAGCTAGAGGACATATTGGCAGAAACATTGTGAATATAACAATAAAACTGAAGACAATAGTCTGAAAACCCTGAATGATAAAAATTGCATAATGTTAAAACACAGGTTTTAAATAATTGTCTTATGTTGTCCATTTTATAATTTTTTATTTTTGTTTTTTTATTAATTTTTTTTTTTTTTTTAATATACAAGGTGATTGTAAAGTAAATCCTTATTCTAAAATATTGACAAATTTAATTTATTAAAAAAAAAAAAATTAAGAAATCAAATCTAAGAGTTTTTCGAACAAATTGTTTTGTAATGAGTTTTGTTTTCTTAAAGGTTTGGTGTTGCTGGAGGCAGCAATGTCTCAGGAGATGAAGTCAAGAAACTTGATGTCTTGTCTAATGATTTGTTCATCAATATGCTTAAATCATCCTTTACGACAGTGTTGATGGTATCTGAAGAGAATGAAAAAGCCATTGAAGTTGAAATAGAAAATCAGGTGAGGTAGAAAAGTTTTAAATGCTGGGATTTGGGTTCCTTCTGTTAACCTCTTCATTTAATGCTTATATATATATATTTTTTTTTTAATATTCTTTAAGATTGTGGCCCCTCTGGTGGAAAAGTTGTTGACTGCTGCTCTAAGGGAAGTTAATTACCCTTCTGAAAACTAAACAATGGTGATAACTATTGATGAAAATAAGAAATTTTTGGAAGTTGCTGTAAATTTGTTTTTAGCATGTGTTGTTTATTTATTTATTTATTTTTTTTTTTTTTTCATATAGCTAGTTTATTCTTTGGGTGAAATTTTTTTATCAAGTTTGTTGTTGGTTGAATTTTCATATTTCTCAATGTTCCCAAGCAGAATATTTGATCAAAGACCTACTTTTATAAAACGCTGGAGAATGAAAATTTGAATGTCATAAAACCAGCAAAGTTTGCTGAATATTTAATTTCCAAAAGAGTCAAAATTGAAGGGAAAACTTTATCGCTCTTTAAATTTTTTTCTTTCTTATTAATGATTTTTGTTTGTTTTTTCAGGGCAAATATGTTGTCTGTTTTGATCCCTTGGATGGATCTTCCAATATTGACTGTCTTGTGTCTATTGGATCCATTTTTGGAATTTATCGCAAGGTAGGTACTATATTTTGATAGTATGTCACAATTCCTCATTTCAGGCTAAAATAAATAAATTAAAAAGAAAAAAACCTAAAAACTTGGCTGATTCATCAAATATTAAAGATTTGGCTCAGTACAAAACTATTTCCTTTTCGTACATTTATTACAAACTAGCAGAAGAACCTGGCATTGCCCAGGATAAAAATATAACATAGTAAAGCATATTTTGTTAAACAAAAATAAAATCTATTTGCTTTCTGAATGAATAAGTTTTTTTTTTTTTTTTTTTTTTTTTTTTTTTTTTTTTTTTAGACAAGGGTCCAAACATTATATACAGTCAGACTCTTAGCAAACTGCAATGGGTGACATTTGATGATTTTTGTAAATGCCAGTAAGCATAAAAAACCTTTAAAAAAAAACAGCCGTTGAGTGTAGTATTAGATTTATGAAATAAAAATGAAACAATTAAGATTTGAATAAAAAAACCAAAAAACAAAACCTATTAGTGTCCTATGTCTAGGTCAAATAAGTAAAGTTGGTGATCTTAATTGAGGGCAACCAGAAGGCTCCCTTTTCAATAGCTACTACACTGATATGTACCTTTTTTATATTGCTGAGTGTTAAGCAAGAAGGTATCAAGTACCATTTTTTTATAGATGTGGATTGAACCCAGGTCTCCTGGACCATTGGCAAACACTCTACCCACAAGGCCAATGAGCCGGTTAAATAGATGTTTGAAAATTTTTCATATTGTGTAAGAATACCTGAAACCATATAAATGTGCAAACAAATAATTATTAAATAGAAATATTAATGTTAAAACCTCAAATCATTTGCATTAAGAATAGTTACTTAAAGTTAAAATTTGTTTCTTAAAAATTCTTATTTACTTGAAACCATATCATTGTGCAATTGTCATTGTGTATGAGTTATTAGATCGGAATTTTTACAAACCTAAAAATGTGTGCAAATTATTTGTATTAAATAGGAATAATTGATATAAGTAAAATGCTTTACAGAAAATGTAAATGTACAAAATTCCCTAACCTCTTGGCATAAAATAACCCTAGATTGGTTGATATACCATTAAAATCAATTATGTTCTGTATTCAAACTTACTAGCTATATACAAGATAATGTTAGTTACCAATTATTTAAAGAGCCATTTCCCTCTGTCCCCATTTTCTTGAAGTATGCAATCTGAAATCCAAAGTTTTGAAAATCATTATCACTTTTTTTTTTTTTTTTTTTTTTTTTTTTCCTTCATAATTTGTGTGGAAGATATCCTCTATAGTTTAGTGATTGCACTGAAATCCCAAAATAACTTGACTTGTGGCACTAAAGAAAAATTCTTTTACTGAATTTGTTTAGCCATTATATCAATAGTTGGAGTATGCTGTATCGGTAACTAAAACAAACAGACAGAAATCTGCATGGAGGGCAAACCACCAAACAAATAAAATAATTTCATCTTGTCATTACAAATAACTTGTGAATTCTGCTTTATCATTTCCAAGTTTGGGTGATAAGAGATATGGCTTTAAAAATGATTTTTTATCTTATCAAGTTTTATTTTTGTATAACTTTTAGCATTTTCAATGTACAACTTAAGAAAGTAAAAAAAAAAAAAAAAAAATTGATAAATGTTAAAAGCCACACTGTGTCATCTGGTAAGGATTGAATTCTCCATTTGAGTAAATTGACCTTTGAAAAATTCTGGTTAAGAACTGTTAAAAGGGGACGTGTGTGCATTAAACATTCAAATCCTAAATATCTGTCTGAAGATGAACAGCTAAAAATTGACTTTCAAAATATCTGTACTTGGGGCTGTGACAGTATAGGAAGTTAGTGATTGATTATATAACATCCCATCTAACTTGTAAATGTTTGCATATGAATATGTAATGCCAAATATTTACTAAGCTTTCCTTCATTTGACAGATAAACCATTTGCTTACTGTACCTTTTTATTTACTAAATGATCTCCTATCTAAGCATGAAGCTGTTTCATTGATGCTCAACTTATTTACTAAGCTTTCCTTCATCTGGCACACAGACCTACGTTTGCTTATAGTACCTTTTTGTTTCTAAGTGGTCACCCATTTAAATACTGAGCTGACTCCTGACTGCTTAACTTAGGTGATCTAACGGGAAAAGGTACTTTTAAATATGGCTTATTTACTTAGCTTTGCTTAGTCTAACACATAGCTTTTAGTTTGCTTAAAGTACTTGCTCTTCCTAAATTGTCACCCATCTAAGTACTAAAAAGGTTTGTCATTGTTTAACTTCTATGAGTATTGGTTGCTATTAAGTACCTGCTCATACTAAATGGTCACTTAACTCCTTACTGAGCAGGCTGATCATTGCTTAACTCCAGTAAGCTGGAGTTATTTACTAAGGTTTACTTTGAATATCTGCTATTATTAAGTGGTCATCCATTTAAGTACTCAACAGGTTCATCAATGCTTAACTTGGATTGAGCAGGAAGCTTTGCTTCAGCTTGTTTACAATATTGGCTATTACTATACTATCACCCATACAAATATTGAACTTGCTGATTGGTGCTTAACTGGGATTTGGCAGGAACTGTTGACTGGAAGTTGAGTATAATGTTTTGGTGAAAGAAATGACAGCAGTAAATTTTAATTGTTTTATTTTAATCTGAATACAACACAATCTTAATATATTTTGTTTTATTCACTGCACCTCCCTCTGGCAGTGGCAGACATCCTTTGCTTTACTGCTCATGGAATGCTTCCTGATGATGGCAGGGTGTCAAAAATCTTTTCTTTGCTGGAGAATATAACCAGTACTAAATTTTTCTTCTACAAAGTGTTTCATCCATAAATTTTCAAATTGTTTGAAAGATGAGGTGGGGTGCATATTTAATCTTGTTACTTACCCTTTTTTCTTTCCCTCTCGTGCTAATTTTGTCTTTTAAATCCGTGGAATCTTTCTTTCTTTTAAGGTATCTGATGGACCCCCAACTGAGAATGATGCCTTCCAGCCGGGCCGTAACATGGTAGCTGGTGGTTATGCCCTTTACGGTAGTGCTACAATGGTGGTCCTTTCAACTGGAAATGGTGTTAATGGCTTCATGCTTGATCCAGTAAGGACATCCTTTCAAAATTGATTTTCTTCTTTCTGTGGTCTTGACAGCATACTTAAGATTATTAGTTTTTTTAAAAAATAATGATGGAAAAACAATGTCAGGTTCAATCATTTAATGTTTTGGGCAGAAAAAAAAATTACACATCAATCAACCTGTGAAAACACAGGATTATTATCAGCTTAAATATGTTTAAAAATGTCAAAGGAAATTTCCCAGAGGATAAGCAGGTAAAAAATACTTAGTCAAAATGTAATGGCTGTTAAATGAAAAAAAAAAAAATTCACTAAAAAATAGATTTAAAAAAAAGATATTTATTAATTCTTTTATTTCTATTCAAAGTGGGTGGGTGGTTAATGTTATTGTTCCCAGAAAGGTAAATTTTCTCTATTTTACATTTATTTTAAGATCTCGCTCGCTCACTCTTTCTCTCTCTCTCTCTCTCATACATATATGGTATTCTTTGGTCCAGTTAAAGCGGAGTTGGGAGTAATTTCATCAGGAAAGAAATTATTC
>OY757932.1:1927047-2137047 GCA_963585895.1 Sepioteuthis lessoniana
GCTTAAAAAAAATGACATTGGGTCATATCTTGCATGAATGGAGGGGTTGAGATATATATATATATATATATATATATATATATATATATATATATATATATACACACACACATTCATAATTCTACTATACCTGCTCTGCTACTTGCCCAGTTGGCTTGGGCTGTAGAATTCACCGAATGCATCTCTGCAGAGAGGTAAGACCCCTCCCCCCAACAAGTGTCCTGGATATGACACTTAACAATCTGATGGTGATGTTCCGGAAATGCGGAGCACCTTTTGATTGCCATCTTTCACAGGTCCACTCTGGCCTGGAGTGGTAGCACCTGATAGGGATCTATTAATGGGTTAAATAGAACTAAACTGCGTACTTATGCAAAACAGAATTGCTTGAAATGGAACTGTTCTTGACATTGAAAGTGTATTTACGCTAAACTGAATTGTTTAAAATAGAACACTTTTGATATTTAATTGTGTGTAAACAAAATCTATTACTTATACTAAACTGAATTGGTTAAATTAGAACTGTTTGAATAAACTGAATAGCTTGAAATAGAAATGTTTTTGACAATTAAACTGAGTACTCATGCTAAACTGAATTGTTTAAAATAGAACTGATTATTTGTATAAAAATAATTTGGCATTAAATAACTTTGAAAGGTTGATATGCCATAAAACCCAAACTACTAACCTGCTCTGATACAATAACATCCAGCATTCTTTTCATGATAAAACTTTTATTTTCATTTCTGAGATATATATATTTCATTAAGAAAAAACAACAAACCGGTCACATTTTCTTAATGAAATTATTACTCTGTAATGTCTGTTACATTGAGCTCTTTACCAGGAAGATTTAAATGTTCACTCTTGAATAGTTTTCTTGTCCTGATGGAATTACTCCTAACTCCGGTTTAACTGGACCAAATAATACCAATATATATATATATACTAAATAAGAATATTTAGGTGAAATCATAATTGTTTGCAAATTGTTGCAGAAAAACTTAATATAACTGTGCAAACAAATGAGTATTATAGAAAAGAAATGAGCAATTTAAAAAAATGCAGTGGAACGTTGAAAATAGAGTTATTATTACGATCTGACATTTAGAAAAGAATCAAATTTCATAATTAAATAACCCATAAGGAGTTGATATGCCATTAAACAAACTAAACCTGAACTATGAATAGTTATGATTTCAATAGAACATTTTAAAATTTCTCAAATTTTGACATTAAATAACCCATATGAAGTTGATATGCCATTAAACAAATAACTAAAACCAATCAACTATAGGCTCTATGTCTGTCATCTTCAGGAAACAAAAGTCGGTCTTCAGGGAGAAATTTTTTTCTCATTTTTTTTTTTATAAACAATTATCTACTGTCCGCATTGAGTGAAAGAAAATTAAATTGCATGCCATGTTAAGTGGCAGTCAGAGGGTAGGTGAGTAGCAGAGGAAAAATAATTCAAATGTGAGCAGAATGAAAACATTTTGTTCTGTTCATTGATTTATCATATTTCCACTTTATCATTTCCGGTTCCAATCAAATAAACAGTAAGTGTTGGTAGAGGATTGTGTTGTCAGAATGAATATACAAATATTGTGGAGAGTGAGTAGGGAGAAGAAGTGAAGGACAAATACTGGAGGTGGAGGAGAAAAAAAGAACAAGGAAGAAAGAAAAAGAAGAGCAGGTGAAGGACAAGGAATTAGGGAGTGAGAGCAGTGGGCAGAGGGGAAGAAAATGGGGAGATCAGGTGGAGGACCAAGAGAGACAAGGAAAAGAAGAGAGACATCAAGCAGAGGACCAAGAGTGGGAAGGAGAAGAGAGATCAGATGGAGGAGAGACATCAGGTGGAGGAATGAGAGAGACAAGGAAAAGAAGAGAGACATCAAGCAGAGGACCGAGAGTGGGAAGGAGAAGAGAGATCAGATGGAGGAGCGACATCAGGTGGAGGAATGAGAGAGGCAAGGAGAAGAAGAAGAGAGATCAGGTGGAGGCCCGGGACCAGGAGGGAAAAGAAGAGAGAGATCAGACGGAGGACGAAGAGAGGCAAAGAGAAGAGAAATCAAGTGGAGGACCAAAAGTGGGTAGGAGAAGAAAGACATCCGGCTGAGAAGTGGACAGAAAAGGGAGAAAATAGCAAGGGGGGGAGAAGAGAAATGGTAAGAGAACAAGGCAGAGAGGAAGAAAAGACCAAACAGGTGAAGGGGGAAGTGAAACAGATAGGAGAAAGAGGTGGGCAGGAGGCAGGAAGAGTGGAAGAGAAAGATAAGCTGGGAGGAGGAAAGCAAAAGAAAATTGCACTTAGAAATTTGAATTGGAAATATAGCCAGGAGTTAATGAGCTGTTGAAAAATGTTTTCATATGAGATACCTGATTGGTGACACTACAAATGAATAAATTCACTTTTAAGGAAGACAACTAGTTTCAGCTGAGAGCTGTTTTTTCCTGCCCCCACCCTCAACTCCCCACTGATCCCAGTAATCAGAATGCTAAGTTCTTTACCAAATCATCTCAACACGAAATCTTAGAGATGCACCCAAATAATATTTGGAAAGAAGCCAAAAGTGGCAGCAAGAATATTACAATGAGAGATCTGCCTGATCAGCTTCGGCAAGTAGGTCACATAAGGCCGAGAGAACATTATCTATCTGTCTTTCATTCTCTCTCATGCATACACACACTTAGGTCTGGCGTCTTCCCTTCTATCACAACAAAATTAGGCTGTATTCTTACATCTATCTCAAATGAGATGCAGCTTCCTCTGTGATAGAAATTACCATATATGCCTATTCAGTTTAGAAAGCAATGAGACTGATTTTTTTCTTTCTAATATTTAGGTTAGCAACCTATCTATCAGCTGTTTAATAATGCCCTTCAACAAACATGAAAATATTCAGTTGAAATTTTGCCTCTCAAAATTCAGAAAAACAAATAGTTCAGAGAATTTTTTCCACACAGGTATTTTTTTTTTCTTTTTTGGCTGTATATCTCAAACGATCAGAAATTTTCAAAGATGGTGTATCAGTTACAAGAGACATCTTACGACTAGTAAACAAACTGGCCACCCTGTTCAGTTTGATATCACAGTAATACAACAAACATTGATATCCATTTGGTTTTTTAAGAAATAATCTTCAGCTTTTGGGTATTTTAAAAGATTTTTTTTTCAGTGCTTTTCTAGAATAACCCAACCATAAAATTTTTTTTATTAATTCTTCGGTGATGTACAAAAAAGACAAATCTAATACCTATATTCACCATCCAGATAAGAGTAAGTTTCAGACATTTATTTTATTTATCTATTTATTTTGTAGAGAGCAGTTAAATCCCAAAAGTATGTCTTTAATTTGCTACATTTGGCCCCTGAAACCCCTAAGATGTTGAATTATAGCTAAAGGACTTTAACTGTAACTCATTGAGAGAAAAATTAAATGACTAAAATTTACATTCAACATCCAAATAATGACTGAGTTTAATGGTATGTCAACTCATCTAGGGTTATTTCATGCCTAGAGGTTAGGGAATTGGGTTCATTCTACATTCATTTCCATATTTTTGTGTAATTGTTTCTGAAGATATTTTTGTGCAGATTTTTTCCTTTCAAATAGAAATAATTTGCACACAATTTTATGTTTTTAAGTAAATAATAACAATACTTAGTAAACAATTAGAGCTTCAAGTAAGTAATCTAGATACAAATAATTTATATGGTACCAAGTATTCCTATCTAATACAAATAATCTGCATATATTTACATGGTTTTAACTAATAACGATAGTCACTATGAAACAATTATTCTTCATAGAAATAATTAACATTTCTGTAGTTTCACGTCTTCCAATTGAATACTGATAATTTCTAAACAGATCCTTTTGAATCATAGATGGAACCCTATAAGCACTATTACCCTGGGTTAACCGGCTCATTGGCCTAATTGGTAGAGTGTTCGCCAATGGTCCGGGAGACCTGGGTTCAATCTCAGGTTGCAGCAAAGACTTTTAAAATGGTACTCGATACCTCCTTGCTTAACACTCAGCAATATAAGGTATGTATCAAGGGTAAAGTGGAGCAATCCAGGGAAAGGAGTAGTGCCCTCGCCTACACCTTGGTGTAGTAGCTATTGAAAAGGGAGCTTTCCCGTCACCCTCAACTACGGTCACCAACTTTACTTACTTACTCTGGGTTAGAGTGATTGGTTGGTTGACTTTTACGGCATATCAATCCTTGTAGGTTATTTAATGCCAAATCCAGATTTCCAGAACTCAAGCCTCACCATCTGGTGTAGTTTAGGGTCATACCCAGGACAGTCCTTTTTTCTTGGTGGGTGGGGATCTTACTCCTCAACACCAGATACAGTCAGCATATTTTAAGTTCTACCAACAAAGAGAGTCAATTAAAAGGATTTACTGTGAAACTGTAGTGAGATTATATTTCAGGTATGAGAACAAATTACTTAAAAAGAAAAAAAAAATGAATTTTTGAAAAAGTGTGAACATCATCTTCCTCCACTTGCGATGTAACTGAAATAAAATTTGCTCAAGAATTACACCCACACAGTGGATCAGTGCAGAATGAACCAATCTACAACCCTACAAACATTGACTGATGATGACATTTCAATATTGGCTCAAAATCATTAATATTCTGATGTTCTTTCATCAAGCATACAAAAAGGAAATAGCCATCTCCATAAATTTCAATGCAATGAAAGCTTATTCTGTAATTAAAAAGAAAAAGAACAAAATAAAACACCAATACCCTTAATTATATCCTTCAGCAAGTACTCACAGTTCCGTTAAAGATTTAATAAATAAAATAATCTATATTCTTATCTAACTTGTGTGTGTGTATATATATATATATATATATATATATATATATATATGATTATCAAGTATTTCTATGGATGATTACAATGATCCTAAAACCTTTGGAAATGCAATCAGCTATGCTATCTGACCAAGGATCATAGTGTAGTATCTGCCTAATCCCTGGTCCTTTGAAGATGGAATCAGTTATGCTTTCTGACCAAGAATCTAGATTATCATTCTGATTGTTTCTTTATCTGACCATTATACTTTTCTATTAAGGATCAGAGTGTAGTATCTATACACACATTGGTCCTTTGAAAATTTAATTAATTACACTTTCTGACAAAGAATCAAGACAATTATTTTACTTGTTTCTTTATATGACCATTATGCTTTTCTATTAAGGATCAGAGGGTAGTATCTGCTCAACCACTGGTTCTTTGGAGATGGAATCAGTTATGCTTTCTAACCAAGAAACTATTCTTCTAGTGCATCTGATTGTAATATTGGGTGGTGGTGGTGGTGGTGGAGAACAATAACAACATCATCTGATTTGATTGTATCATCATCATGTCACGCCATCAGCACTGATATCCCTGACCCTTTCTCGCCACCCTTCTCTATCGTCCATCGCTTCCAGCAGGTCTTCAGGACTACATCCTGTATTGATACATAGCTGTTGTATGTAGCTTCTAGCTGGTTGTCCTGCCTTTACTCATCCATGTGAAGGGATCCACAGGAGTATGTCACTTATGAGTTCATCCCTACTTCTCCAGCAGTGTCCTGCATGTCTGGTTTTAACAGCAACTACACAAGAATGCTGCGAGCAATATTGAACAAGTCCTGGAGGCAGCACCCCACAAAGCAGCAGCTGTATGCCCACTTACCACCAATCACAAAAACTCTCCAAGTTAGACGAGCAAGACATTTGATTGTATAATGCTATTCTAAGAATGATAAAATCCTAATATCTTTGTTTAAGAAATTCAGGTCTTATAAAAACTGGTTTGTTTTATGGCATATCAATTCTTTATGGGTTATTTAATGCTGGAATTTGCTTCATTTGCAAAAGTTTGATTGTAACTACAATTATTTATATTTTCAATATAAAAAAAAAACAAAAAAAAAAAATCAAGAAAATTAAGAAAAATCACGCTTCTTTGAGTTTGCACAGTTATATGGTATTAAGTATTCTTATCCAACACAAATAATTTTTTAAATTAATTGACCAATAGATGGGACCCTAACATGTAATACCATTCTAGTTCAGAATGGACCTGCAAGTAATGCCAATGAAAGAGTGACTGTATACTCCCCCAAACTGGAGCCTCATGATCAGATGAAGTTTAGCGTCATAACCAGAACCCACACACACACACACACACGCACGCACGCACACACACACACACATTTTTTTTATTGCTTGGTGCAGTAATTTTACCTCTTTGCAAGGGATAAAGTCTGCTATACTCTAAGACCTGTAGATAGGGCATCCTAAAGTTGATGACTTATAACAAAATCATAAACACATTTTCTGTTCTTAAAACAAAGCTTCATTTTGATTTTTTTAAATTAGAGGCAAATTAATAAAACTTTGGACATCTGGGTAGGATAAGTAATTCACTGGGAATTGTGCAAAAAACTGAAATTTGATGACGCAGAATTGGAGTCTCAGTACTAGTTGCCTTTACTGAGGACACACTTTTGGGTAGGATCTTATTTTCTGCAGTGGATGCAGAATTGGAGTCTCAGTACTAGTTACCTTTCCTCAGGACACACTTTGGAGGTGGGATCTTACCTTCTGCAGTAGATGCAGAATTAGAGTCTCAGTACTAGTTGCCTTTCCTCAGGACACACTTTGGAGGTGGGATCTTACCTTCTGCAGTAGATGCAGAATTAGAGTCTCAGTACTAGTTACCTTTCCTCAGGACACACTTTGGAGGTGGGATCTTACCTTCTGCAGTAGATCCAGAATTAGAGTCTCAGTACTAGTTGCCTTTCCTCAGGACACACTTTGGGAGTGGAATCTTATCTTCTGCAGTGGATGCAGAATTGGAGTCTTAGTACTAGTTGCCTTTACTCAGGACATTCTTTGGGGGTGGAGGAACCCTCTTCAAGCAATACAGTCAGTATATTCTGTGAGAAATGAGAAAATTGATGGTTGGTTGGTTGGTTATCTTTTATGGGATATCAACCCTTGTTGGTTATCTAATGCCAAATCTTGTTTGCACATATGTATTGAATATATCTGATTTGCAAATGAATAGTTTGTCGATAACACTATCTGTAATCGAACCAAAGATGATTTGATTGCACACAGTTAAATCGTTTCAAGATAGAAAAGGATTAATTATTTCTGTTTGACCCATAAATGGGATTTTAACAGGTACTAATGCTCCGAGTCAGAGTGGACCTGAGAGTAATGGCAATGAAAGGGTAACTTCACATTTCCCAAAACTCTAGGATTTAAGCCTCACCAAGAGATGGTTTAGTGTCATATCCAGGACACTTGTTGAAGTGGGATCTTTACCCATCAGTCAGTATATTTTACAACCCCAGCCAATTGGGCTGGGAAATTATTGAATGTGTACATGAGAGTCCTGATGCAGTTTAATCTTTGACGGGTGGGGAGAGGAGTTCTTAACTCTCAGCAGAGGATGCAATCAGTCTTTTCTAAGAACTATTAATAGGATGAATAAAACTTTTTGTGGATGTAGTTATTTATGGAGTGATAGTGTGTGTGTATGTGTGTGTGTATGTGTGTATGTGTGTGCACACACACACACAGATAGACATCCTTGTGAACTTTAGATAATTTATATTGCTACTTTGGCACTGAAAACTGAATATGAAACTGTTAGGTTGGTAATTCTATACTTGATTTCTGATCTATGCCAGCAAGAGGAAGATGTACAATGACCTAATAACCTTGTGTTGGAGAGGATTGTAGATAGTAGATTAGAAACATTCAGACCAGCCAAAATCTGAAATTCTGATTTTCAAGGCAAGCATTCTCTCTCTCTCTCTCTCCATTTAGAGTGCTACCATATGATTGGCCTTGTGTAATGTAGTGAATACTTTGCACCCAGCAGCGTGTCCAACAAGAAAAGTTAGTCATGAAAACTCTTGTCGTAGGTACAAGAAATAATCCCCTATGAGAGTTGCAGATTTTTGTAAACCTAAATTTGGGGGCTAGCAAAACAGTCTCCCTCTATTCGGGATGGGCTACAATTTATCAAACAACATTAAAGTTGAATATAAATTAAGCAACAGAGAAATCAACAAAATAAATGAGGAATGTGATGTAAGGGGTTGGCTTTGTTGATACGTTTAAAGCTGACAATCACATTTTGTCTATTTTATTGAGGGCAAATGAAATGATTGGTTGGATGGTTAGAAATATTATTTCAAAAGAAGCAAAAATTGTTTTAAAAATATATAAAACCCTAATAAGAACTCATATAGAATATTGTACTCAGGCCTGGGCTTCAGTGTAATACTGAAATTGAAAAGCATTCAAAGAAGAGTGACAAAACTAATAAAAAGAGTAAAAGAATACAGTTACATTGAGAGATTGGAGAAATTAGGATCGATTACGAGAAAGAAGAATGAGAAGTGATCTAATTGAAACCTTCAAAATAATTAATGGAATTTCTAATTATGGAATTAGACATTTTTTAAAATATTTCTCTAACTGGAAATTGACAGTCAAGATAGATTAAAAAAAACAAGTCAACTAATTGGATTTATTTGCTAATAGAGTAGTAATTTACTAAGTTCTTTGCTTAGATGTGGCACAAGCCTTATGAATAGGGCACCCAATTTGCTAATAGAGCAATATATTTTTGGAAAAAATTGCCAAATTAGATCAAAAACGACTATAGTGAAAAAAAAATTAAGAATATATTAAAAGTTCAGAAATAATGGTAAGAAAAAGAATTTAAGAGGACATCTTTGGAAATGGTCAAATGAATTACTTAACAGGATTTGATTTGTATATAGATTATTAATGATGTATATGTTCTTTGCAAAGATTCTTTTTTTATTTAAGTTGATGTGAGAAAATAGTAAAAAGCAGAGAAGGAATTTAAAAAGACAAATAAATGAATGAATTTTTCCTTCAGCTCAATAAATACCTATGGCCCTATTCTTCTCAACAGCATGAAACATTTTCATTTTTTTCCTATGCAAGTCTTCTTATAAAATACAACATACATATATGTATACTACATACTTATATTGTATGCACCCTACATATTTCCCATTGTTTTTTTCAACGTTTTTTTTTCAATATTATCCTTGATTTAGCTTTGTTGAGTGAGGATTGAAACCAGTTAGCTACTCTGTGATTCCCCCACTCTTTTAAGCTTTTATTCTCATTATGAAAAATCCTTGGGTCTATTTGTTGCTTTCATTAAATTTTGTACTGAGAAAAAAAAAATTATATATATGTGTGTGCACACACATAGAGTTTCATCTGATGATTGTATCTTCAAAATATAAAACTTTTTGTCATGAAACCGAACATAAAGAAGTGAGATCAAAGAAAAATCTTTTAAAATGATTTTTTTGTTTACACACATTATATATATATATATATATATATATATATATATATATAGTATTATTCGGTCCAGTTAAACCGGAGTTGGGAGTAATTCCATCAGGACAAAAAAAAACATACAACAGTGAACATTTAAATTTTCCTGGTAAAGATGCTCAATGTAACTGACATTACAGAGCAATAATTTCTTTAAGAAAAACAAAAACCGGTCACATTAGGATTATAAATTTATTTCCATCCTGTTATGGGTTTTGATATAAATCAAAAACACCAAAAAACCAAAAAAACTAACAGGACTTCTTCAAATCTTATGGATAAAATAATTCCTTATTCTATCCATAAGATCTGAAGAAGTCCTGTTAGCTTTTTCGGGTTTTCTTTTTTTTATTTATGGATGGAAATAAATTTATAATCCTAATGTGACCGGTTTTTGTTTTTTCTTAAAGAAATATATATGGAAGTCACCTCATTGTGTAATGGTTAAAGCGCTGGACTGTGGAATCATAGTAAGCGAGTTTTAACTGCGGTTGCACTATTACATTCACTTTTGAACAAATACCCTTGGAAAAGGCACAAACCTACTTATCCTCCCAGCTATGGGAGATTAAGTAGTACCACTACTATCCTTCTGAACAGATGATTTCGGCATTAAATAACCCAAGAAGGTTGATATACCATTAAACAACAAAACCAAAATAAACATTATATATATATATATATATATATAGACAGAAATCGAAAACCAAAGTAATCCAAAAAGAAGAATTCAATGTATAAGAAAGTCAATGTTATCATCAGAAATAGAAAAGGATGATATCAACATCATCTTTTCCTAGTCCTCATGATGGTTCATTAGAACTGAAACGTTATAACATTGACTTTCTTTTACATTAAATTCTTCTTTTTAGTTTACCTTTTCTTCCAATTTTTCACTATATTGTTGGATTCTTCTTTTATTTACTTCAATATATATATAAAAATGCAAATAAGAGAAGTTTGCAAGTGCTCAACAGTTCAACAGTAGAGCAAGTATACAACCCAAAAATAATATAAAATCATAGACACTAGAAGACTATTAAAGTTTCAGGTGGTGGGCACAATCATCAGATGGTTTTGTTTGGTTTCTTTGTTTTAATGGCATATCAACCTTTGTGTGTCATTCAATGCCAAAACCATCTCTGTAGAAGGACATTTGTAATACTATTTAACATATAGCTGAGAGATAAGGGCATTCATGCCTTTCCTAAGGGGCATTAGTCCAAAATAATAGTGTGACTGGAGTTCAACCCCATTTTACTATGATATCACGGCCTAGTATATTAATCACCCAATGAGTAGAGTGTTTGCCAATGGTTTGGGAAAATGGGGTTCAATCCCAGGTCGAGTCATACCAAAGACTTCAAAAAAATAGTACTTGATGCCGCCTTGCTAAACACTCAGCATTATAAGGTAAGGATCAAGGGTAAAGTGGCGCAATCCAAGGAAAAAGAGTAGCACCCTCCTCTACACCTCAGTGTAGTAGGTATTGAAAGAGAGCCTTCGGGTCACCCTTGACTAAGGTCACCAACTTTATTTACATTAATCACTAATCTATGGGTACTCCCCTCCCCACAGTCATCATATTAGAAAAAGTGTGTATATATATATGAGAGAGAGAGAGAGAGAGAGACACACACATACCATATACATGTCGTGAGAGAGAGAGAGAGAAACACACAATATATATGTCGAGAGAGACACACACAAACACACAATATACATATTGAGAGAGAGAGAGAGAGAGACACACACACACACACACACACACAATATATATATATGTATATATATCATGCATTGCAAATGATGTTACAACTGAAATGCACTAAAAACATTAAGAAAGAGTTTGTCAAGAGTCAGGAATTAATGTAAGTATTACTGATAGAACAGAGCTTTTAGATATCCCGACACATCGATGTAGATAGGGACAATAATAAAAATTCCTATTAAAAGTATAATCATGTCAAAAGGATTTAATCAAATTATGCCCAGAACTCAAAGATTTGTTTCTCATAGATAAACAATCTGAAATTTTTCTTATAAAAGTATAAAACAAAAAAACCCAAAATGACCATTGATTGGAAAAGGTGGCTTTTTCTTGTTTCCCCAAACCATCCTCGTTCCTCTGATTGTTTCACGTTGCAAAAATTGATGAAAGAGATGAGACATAGGTAAATAAAGCATACAGAAACTTAATCCCTTACCAACTCGTGCAACCGGCTCTGTAACTTATCTATATATAACTTTAGAACTAATCCCAATTATCAAATTTTTTTTTTCTCTGTGCATCTTAATGTACACAATGACATTCCCCCAAAGAAACTATTAACAAGAGTTTTATTTATTCATGCATTAGGTCACAAGCCTGATGTTCAATCTTCATTTTTAAGAAGTTTGAAACCAGTTTTTTAGCTTTAACCCTTCTGGTGTAGAGAACAACCTGAGTTGCCCATATATACTTAATGCAGAAGGGAAAGATGCAACTTTAGGTTAGGTTATTTGGTTTAATGGCATATCAACTCTTGATGGTAACTTGATGCTAAATCCTGTTAACATGCACACACAATATATTTATGTGTATATGTGTGCGTGTGCTATCACGGATATTGGGCAATCAGTAAGTTTCTGTTTTTGCATTGTGGTATTTAATGATTTTAACTATACATTATCAGAATAGAGATAGAGAGAGATTGGTGTATATATATATATATATATATACACACACACACATATATATATATTCGTCTATGTATATATATATATATATATATATATATATATATAAATAAATAAATAAATAAATATGTATATACATACATACATACATACATACACACAAATCCATATATATATATATATATATATACACACACACATGTACATTTGTATGTATAAAGTTTTATTAAGTTGTATTATACATATATACACAAAAATACATATACATAAAAAAGTGTGTATGTGAAGTTAGAGCATATTATGTATATAGCTTTACTGTGTGTGTGTGTGTGTGTGTGATCTGTAAATGAATAGTTTGTAAGTAACTTTATTTTGAATGAGTTAGAGTTCATTTGTTTGCACACAGTTAAATGCTTTCAAGTATTGCTTACACAAATAATTCTATTTAATATCAACCATTTGCTTGTATACTGTGAAATGGTTTCAAGCATTTCTATCTAAAACAAATAATTCTATTTACGATAAATCATCTGTTTGCACACATTTAAATGGATATACGTATATGATTCATAAGTGAATGATTTGTAGGTAATTTCATTTTCAATACCAAAGTCATACTGATAGAAGGACAGGCACTACTTAACCCATTGCTGGGGGGGGGGAATAAGAAGATTCATAGCTTTCCTAAGGGTATTTGTCTGAAATTAAAGAGGATAGACTGGAGTTCAAACTCACTATGAAATTGTACTCCTGCATGTTAGTAGGGAGTCTGTGGCATAGTAGTAAGTATTCCTATCTAATACTAATAATTTTTAAACAACTCTAACCTATTGGACTTTTGAGTAATTGCAATGAAGAGATACTCTCCATCCACGGATTTCCAAAAGTGAATCCCCACTATTGTATGCAGTTTGACATCATACCCAAGATACCACTTTTTATGGTGTGTGTGTGGGGTCTTAATCCTCTGCAGGGGATATAGTCAGTGTATTCTAAGACCCTCAGACAAAGTGATGGTTTTCATTGTTTTATAACTATGTATCTATGCAACTCTGTCAGGAGCAGGAGATAATACAAAGTCAGTTTTTAAACAAAGCTGATTTGAATTCCGATTTTTCCTTTTCCTAAATTGGCAAAAAACCCAGTCTACCCTACTATTTGCCCAAAGTTGAAGGGAAAATAGATGCAATTATGCTTTTCCCAAGGTCAGTTGTTCAAAAGTAAAATACAAATGGCCAAGACAAGGATTTGAACTTGAGTCGCCAAATCCATTTTCTGTGACAATAACTGTTATACAAAATGCCCTTTGAAATTTTTTTTCTTGCCATTTATTCCAGAGAGATTTTTTTCCTTTCCTTTCCTTTCTTATTATTACTCCTCCTCCTCCTCCTCTTCTTTTTTAACACCTTGGCTACCTTTGTCTTCTTGTTACTTATCTCCTGTTCTTTTCCATCTCTTTGCTATTTTTGTTTTGCTTGGGAATTTTTAAAGCCAGTTCTAACTGATGGTGTGACACCGGTGTCTAAGAATCCTAGCTGATTTTAACAGTGCTGTGGTCTTAATAAACTCAATTCTTCCTCTGATCTCCATTTAACCCAGTTGATCTTCTAGGTTCTTTGGAACTGTTCCAAATGCTTCAACAATGATTGCTGTCACCATCGCCATCACCTTCCAAGTTTTTCATCATCATTATTAGGGGATTATATATTTGTCTTTAGTATCAGCATGTTTCATCATTTTTTTCAGCTCTCTGGCAAGGTCCAGGTACATGGACAGCTTTCTGTCATCCTTCACCTTCACTCTGGTCTTGACTGATTTAACGACATGTAAACTCATTGGGAGTTATTTTATGCCAAGTGATAAATTGTTCGGGATGGTCAGATTTATTTTTATGCTTTTCTAAGGACCTTTCTTGATTTTGATTTTTATCTAGTTGTTTTTTGTTAAGTGAATTTGGGTTTGCTTTTGAGGAGGTTTTTAGGGTTATGTTCAAGTTAAGTTTTGCTATAATTTTTATTTCTTTCAGGAATGATAAAATGTTATCTCTAGTGACATTTTCAAATCTATCTTTCATCTTATTTGTCTTGTAGTCATGTTTTCTTATAACAGCAAAAGGTGCTACATTTTTGTTTAATGGCATAAGATGTTCGACATGTTATGCATGCAATTTAGTTTTCTTGTGTGACTGATAACATAGTTGAGATTCAATCTGTTCTGTTGGAATGGTAAATTCCACTAGATGACAAATTCTTTTCTTTTTGTTAATTGAAACTAGATATGATCTTCAGGATTAGGGGATCTATTTGTATCTCAAAGTCTCTAAGAATCTTAAACATTTTATTTTCTTGGAGAAATTCTGGTTTGTATATAGATCATTTGTCAGAATGATTGAATTTGTTTATAAATAATTATCATTAGTTAGTTAAAACCATATCATCATCATCATCAAGTCTTGCTGATAACACAGATTCTTTCTCTCCATCCATCCCTATCAGCTATTGCTCTTGGTAGGTCCTCTACACCTTATCCAGTGTCCACACAGAACTGGTGTATGGAAATCTTGCTGGTTGGCCAACCATGTTGTGTTCATGCGCAGGAGCCCCATTTATGAGTTTGTACTTGCAGTTCTCCAACAGTGACCACCAAGTTTTGTTCATCATACTTGAATGAGATAGGAAGCAGGTGGCCATACAGTTGCTGGAGCACATCCATACACTAGTATTGACACAGCTTTTTATCCAAGCATTTCTTAGAGGTGCATGTGTGCACAGCACAATGGTTATTGTCATAAGACTTTTTTCCAATCATTTTTACTTCTCCAGCAGTGTCCAGCATGTCTTGTTCATCTTTTTTGGATGATTTACGAAATGGGAGGTAAGTGGCCGTATAGCTGCAGCTTTGTGGGGTGTTGCTTCCAGGATTTGTTCAGAATAGTATGCAGCATTCTTGTGCAGTTCCTATAACTGCATGAAATACTTGAAGCAAGATAACTGTATGCAAAAAAAATCATTATTAAACAGAAATAGTCACTTGAAACCATATAAATGTGTAGAAATTATTTGTATTAGATAAGAATACTTGAAACCACACAATTGTGTGAAAATTATTCGTATGCTAAAGCCTACCAACAGAGCTGAGTGGATTGCATTGTTATATGCAAGTTTACATTCTATGATAAACCGGGACATTGGCCCAGCGGTTAGAGTTTTCGCCAATGGGCCGGGAGACTTGGGTTCAATCCCAGGTCGAGTCATACCAAAGACTTTAAAAATGGAACTTGATACCACCTTGCTTAACACTCAGCATTATAAGGTACGGTTCAAGGGTAAAGTGGAGCAATCCTGGGAATGGAGTAGCGCCCTCCCCTACTATCGAAAAGGTAGCTATCGAAAAGGGAGCCTTCGGGTCACCCTCGACTATGGTCGCTAACTTTACTTACTTACATAGGAATACTTGATATCATAACTGCATATAAACAAATAATTAGACAAAAGTACAATGGAACATTGGAAATATAATCATCAAATAAATGAAATTTCAGCATTAAATAACCCATAAAGAGTTGATGTCATTAAAAAAGATAAACTTGGCAATATATATGAAATTTCACTGTTTATAGAAGTCATTTATAGAGAACAATAACCCTAAAAGCAAAAACCTTGCTGCCTTTATAAGCAAAGTTTAGTAAAACTAAGAAAAACCTTTTCTTTTACTCACTTCTGAGTATTTGTCTCTCCCATAATTTTCTCCTTTTTTCTTTTTATTGAAGCAGATGATAAGCAGCTGTTGTATAGCATTATCATTTCCTCTTTCTCTTTCCTTTCTTTCTTACTTATATATACTTTCTTTTCCCCTCTCTTTCTCTGATGTTTAATGTGTTCTTTTTCTTCCCTTTCTTTACTCAGACAAAATCGAATGATCCATTATTTTTCTGAGGTGATGTCACAGCATAATATTCAAACATATACATTCAGGTCGTATTCTATTAATATCAGAGATTAATGTATGAAAAGTAATGAACAGAAGGACTAAAAGCAAATAATTTGCAAATGAAAGTAACTCAACAAATTTTTTTATTGACAGATATGCTATTCAAAATAATACATTTTAATGTATAGAGTACATTACAGGATTTTAATGCTTTCTTTTGTACAATCTCAGCCAATAACTAAAAGATCAATATAACAGTTTGAAAGTTGTTTTTATTTAAATCACACACACACACACACACACATATATATATATATATATATATATACACACACACATATACACACACCAACCTCTTCACATGAGTAGAACGTGACACAAGTACTTTTTTTAAGCAGAGTTCAAAAAGTCTGAATTAAAAGTTTTTCTTCTCCTAGACTTGTTGCCACCGAAGGTTAAAGAGCCCAGTCTGCCTAACTATTTATCCATAGATAGAAGGGCAATAGTTAGATACATACTTTTCTCAAGGGAATTAGCACAATGGAAAATGCAAACAACCTCATACAAAATTTGAACTCTGGTGCCGATTCTAAATGGTTCAGTTTTTTTCGGCCTTATCTTTGGTCAATACTCTGTCTCTTTCCCCTCTTCTCTCTCTTTCTCTCTCTCTATATATATAAGTATAAATATATATGTAGACACACACACACACATACAGAGGGTGCAATGGATAAACTGTTTTCTAAATTATGTAAAAATGAAAATAACATTATTATATTATAAATAATATATAAAATATTATAAATTAAATTTAGTCAAAGAAATAGTATTGGTTTCAACCACGGCTTCCAGACAACTTTGGAATCTCTTGTAGGCCTTACTAATGATCTCCTTGTTTGAATTGCTAAATGCTGCTGCCATTGTTATCCTTGCCTTCAGTTCATCCTTGGTGTTGCATGGAGTTTTGTTGGTCTCTTGTTTAACTATGTCCCACACATAATAATCAAGGGGATTGCAATCTGGGGAGTTAGGCAACCAGATGTCAGGGGTAAGGTGGTTGAAGAAATTTCTTTTACCTCCTTTTACAGGGTTCAACTCTTACTTGGAATTACAGTATTGGTCTTTTTCCATTTAAAGCACAGATAATATACAAAAGTGATTTTACAAAAAATAAAATCTTTCATGCATTTTAAAATGACAATATAGTGAAAGACAAAAAATATCTAACCGTCAGTTGTGCCTAAAGCCTTTGACTCCATATACAGAAGGAAGATGGAGCAAATACTACTCGCCTATGGCCTCCCCAAAGAAACCGTCACAGCCATAATGATGCTATATAAAAACACTAAAGTAAAAGTCCGCTCACCGAATGGAGACACAGACAACTTTGACATTCTAGCAGGTGTGCTGCAAGGAGACACATTAGCCCCATACCTGTTTATTATCTGCCTATACTACGTACTTAGAACGTCTATAGATATAATGAAAGATAACAGCTTCAAGCTGGCAAAGGAAAGAAGCAGAAGATACCCCGCGCAAACAATTACGGACATGGACTACGCCGATCACATAGTGCTTCTGGCAAATACACCTGCCCAAGCCGAAAACCTGCTGCATGGTCTGGAACGAGCCCCCATGTCAATGCACACAAGACAGAATACATATGCTTTAATCAAAGAGGCGACATCTCCACACTAAACGGTAGCTCTCTGAAACTAGTGGACAAGTTCACCTACCTAGAAAGCAGTGTCTCATGCGACTGGCAAAGTCATAGACGGCTATCGATCATATGGAAGTCAGACCTGTCTGATAAAATAAAATGCAGTTTTTTCCAAGTAGCGGTCATGTTGATACTGCTATATGGATGCACTACGTGGACACTAACTAAACATATAAAGAAAAAGTTTGATGGCAATTACACAAGAATACTGCAAGCAATATTAAACAATTGCTGGAGGCAACAAAACAACAGCTATATGGCCACCTATCACCCATCATGATAACTATCCAAGTTAGACGAACCAGACATGCAGGACACACTCCAGTGGACCTCTTCACATGGATATGCAAAGGCAGGATGACCAGCTAGAACCTATAGACAACAGCCCTGTGCCGATACAGGATGTAGCCTTGAAGACCTCCCAGGAGCAATGGATGATAGAGATGGGTGGCAAGAGAGGGTCAGAGAGATCCGTGCTGGCAGCACATTATGATGATGTTGGTTGAAGAAATAATCTGACAACTAAAACTAGATTTTCCCCTGCATGGTGCAGAATCCTATTGTCAGATGTAGGGTCTTCCAGCAGCCACCTTCTCAATCCTGGGTAGTACTACCTCCTCCAGCCACTTGATTTAGACCTCTGTGTTGAATCTGTGACCATGTGAGATGAATGGAAGCATAACATCACCATCACTAGTGACCACACAAAAACCTTGATGTTGACTGGGTGTTCAGTTTTCATCAATATGAATCTATCTTCTGATTGACACCCAAACACTGAAATATCTGTATTGGTGCTTCTGGCATGAACGACAACCTGTATATCATGCAGTTTCTAAATTTTTGGAGGAATGAATAGTCTCATGGCACTGTTTTAGTCACTGACAGTGCCAAACTGACACTAGTTTGTGGCACAGTAGACAAAACTGAAACAAAAACAAAAAAAAAAACATATGCACAAAATAATCTAAGATAGTGATAATTTACCCATCACAAGTTGCATATACTCAATACATATTTACATATATCTTCACTTGTCCTGTGAACTGGGTTGGTGTAAGAGAGGTGCTGCAGTTGCAGTCCCTGAGCAAGAATACCTTAGCAGAGCCCATCCCCTTTTCTTAAGGGATGGCTACAGCCAAATTCTTCTATCTCAATGATTCAATTTGATCATGAACATGTGGTCATTGTAGGTCTTCTTGATCCCTTCTGCTCTGAAAGGTGCCTTAATCATACAAGTCATTGATACCATGTTAACACTACCACATGGCAGACAATATTGGGTTACAAGGTAACAGAAGCAAATAATAGTCGCCGATCCTGACAAAAAAAGATTGTTACTTCATTTCAGCTTAACATAAAAGTAATTTTTTTTGGTTTTTATTCTTATAAGTTTAGAAAATTCAACAATTCTGAACTTAATGAACTTATTAATTTATTCCTTGCAAGTTTTGCACAGGAATTTGAATGACAGTAAATCTTCGCAGCTCTCCAGAACTCTTCTAAGGATTCTAGCTAATTTTGGTAGTGCTGTGGTCTAGATGCTTTTAAATTTTCTTCAAATCTCTCATTCAATGTGTCCTTTTTTTATTGGGAAATAAAATTTGATTGTTTTGATCTCATACCTCCTGGTCTTTTGTTCGTCCATCTTGAACCACGTGAGATTTATTAGCTTTGCTTCATCTTTAACTGTTCTCGACCAAAAGTGTTCTTTGACTATCGAGGCATCCATTTTGGAGGTGGTATCCATCTTAACGTCACTTTTGGGAGATTTAACTTTGTATGTTTGAATATCATTTACAATAATTTTAATCAATTTCCTTTTAAAAGTTTGATTTAACACTTCATTTTCTTTACCTCGAGACATTGTGAACAAACAACAGTGTGAACAAGCTGCTTACATATTTGTTTTTTGTACAATTTAAACAAAGTTTTCATCGGCCATTGAAATGTTAGTTGATGTCATGTAACAATCACAATTCAAATGAAGATGGTGTTTGTTGGACTAAGAAACACCAAATGACGTCACAACAATTAAAAGAGAGTGGAATTCTAATTGTTAAATAGATTCAAAATTCCCTGTCCTTGTGCAAAAATGACTATATATATATATATATATATATATATATAAAATGGTCTAATGGGAGAATAGGCAATAAACTGAGTCACCAAGAGCCACTGATTCTGTGTCAATGTTATTCTAAATTAAATTCACTTATGCTCTATCACTGATATCAAGCACTAAAAAAATTTTATTTATAAATATAGCAAACTCTTCCTCTCTCTCTCATATATATATATATATATATATATATATATATATATATATATATATATATATATATATATATATATATATACACACACACATCATAGTTGGGAGAATTCCCATGGTGAAATGGGTAAAGTACTGGACTCAATCAGTTACATTTACTTTTAGACTAATGCCCTAGGGAAAAGTATGACCCCTCTTGTCTTCATAATTATGAGTAAAATAGCACCACTGCTGTTTTTCTACAAGAATTGCTTTGGTATTAAATAACCCATGATGGTTCATATACCATTAAACAAGGAAACCAAACCAACCTACATCATAGTTTGGCTTTCTGAAATGAAGTTTAAAAAAAAGTGGGTGGTCCATGTGGACCGATAAGGCCAATTTAGGACAGGCAGGCAGTCACAGCTGAAAGTCTGGCCAGAGTTTGAAGATATAATGATGTGGTACCTCTTCCATTTTTTGTCCTGCAGGTGTTTTTCAATGAGGAGACAACATGGTTGGTGGTGAGACACTAAGTTTTAAATCATATCAACACTGTTCTTCTGCAAGAATAGTTTTGGCATTAAATAATCCAGGAAGATTGATATGCCATTAACAAACCAAATCAAACCATTCTTTCTCTTAACTGTTGTAGGATGCCATTTGAGACTTCACAGGCCAACAAACACCTTCCCATTCTATTTAACCACCCACAGCTAGAGGGGTTTCATACATTTCCAAAAGATATTAATCTAAAAGTGAATGCAATTGAACAACTGGAGATTGAACTCACTATGATATCATGTCATAGTTTAGCTAGTTAGCCACTACACCACAGTGGAATTTGAATTAAATACATTTAGAAATTCATGTCTCAGTCTGAAGAAGATCTAATTGTGAGTTGAGCTTTTTGAGTTTATAATTAAGGCCTTGAGTATTTTAAATTGGTCTTATGTAATATCTGGACGTTTTTGGCAACAAACAAATATAGTATGAAATTAGATTATATTTGCATATATTGTACAGTGCTTGTATTTCAGTTGCATATAGTAGCAAAGAGTTAAAAAAAAAAAAGAAAAAAAAAGATTGTTTATTGATAAAAGAATTTGCCAGATCAGCTCTGATCAAGTCCAAAAACAAATTTCATTCACCATTCTAAAATTTTATTTGAATTGAACTCAGAATTTAGATTTATACAAGTTCTTTCCTGTAATAGTATTGAAATTTGTATATAAATTTCATCCACTAAATGTAACAACCGTTGCAGTGACAGAAGTAATATTTTTTTTAACACTCAATATTTGTTTACTTCTTGAAAAAAAAAAAAAAAAAAAAAAAAAAAAAAAAAGGAAAAGAAAATACCATTGCCTAGCAAATGGGTGTTTTCTGTCTGCATTTCAGAGATAAGGGATATTTTTACTATCTAATTAAAAATAAATATACTAGAATAAATGCTTTTTTCACCATAAGAATGTGTGTATATATATATATATATATATATATATATATATATATATAATCTGAAAGATGAGTTTTAGGACACCTCTGTCCTCTAGATATTTAAGAAAGGACTTAACAAAACCAATCTTTTACTACCCAACTTCAAATGAGAACCTTTTAACATATTAGTGGACTGAAAGTCTCATGTGAAGTAATTCCTGTTCATTTTATCTCTCAGGGCAACAGGAATTTCTTGGCTATGTGTGTATACACAAATTTTCTCTGGAAAGTATATTAATGGAAAAATAGCCAACCTACAGTAATAGTATCTTAGTACTCTTGAATGATTAGTATTGCTGCCTGAATATGAAAAAAAAAAGAATAATATATTATATATATATATATATATATATATATATATATAAACACACACATGTTTTTGGGCTTATGAGACATTAATGACACCAGAAGAGTTATAAGAAAGTGTTTAATTTGGTTTTATGGCATATCAAATCTTGTGGATTATTTAATGCCATATAGTGTTTATACATATATATTGAATATTTGATTTGTAAACACATTTTGTTGATAAGATTTTTAAATGAGCCTTAGCTTTTTTTTCTTTTTTAACACACAGTTAAATGATTTCAAGTATTGTTATGTAACAGTAACAATTTAACATCAGTCATTTGTTTGCACACATTTAAATAGATATATATCATATGTAAGAGATTAGTTTGTCGGTAATTTCATTTTTAAATGAGTTAGAAATAATTTGTTTACACACAAGTATTGCTATTCTTTCGTCAGTTGTTAAGTTATAAGTTGGCAAACCATAGCCGAAGGCTCCCTTTTCAATAGCTACTACACCAAGGTATAGGAGAGGGTGCTAATCCTTTCCCTGTATTGCTCCACTTACCCCTGATCCATACATTATAATGCTGAGTTTTAAGCAAGGGACCATCAAGTACCATTTTTTGAGTCTTTGGTATGACTCAACCTGATATTGAACCCCAGTCTTGTTTAGCTAACACTAACCATTATTCTACAGTTAAATGGTTTCAATTATTGCTATCTAACACTAATAATTCTATTCTATAATGATCATTTGTTTGCAGATAGTGAACGGGTTACAAGTATTGCTATGTATCACCAACAATTCAATTAGACATCAGTCATTTGTTTATACACAGTTAAATGATCAACAATTCTGTTTCTAATGATTCAGTTTAGCATAAATCATTCATTTGCATCAATAAGACGCAATCAAGCGCTACAACTCCAGACCAGAGTGAACCTTGGAGCGATGGCAACAAAGGGGTACTCCACATTCCCCAAAGCTCCAGCATTACTGGAGCCTCACCATTAGATTGTTAGATGTTATATCTAGGATACTTATTGGGGAGGAGGTCTTACCCTTCTGCAGAACAGCAGTTAGCATAATCTATAGCCCCAGCCAACTGGACTATCAGAAGGGTGGAATTCTAATTATTAATAGAGTCAGAATTCCCTCTCTTAGCAATATTTATAATTAAAGTGTGTCCAATATTAATGATAGATTACATGTAGATTTAAGGATAGCATAGACAAAGACAGCAGTGCTTGGTAACTTGATCTGATGATTGCATAAGCGAGAAAATGACAGTCAACAGCACTTGCTGACTGTTTATGAATTTTATATATCATAACAGTGATGGTTGTCATTAAATCACTGTGGATTTGTGTCAAACCAAGTGCAATATGATATGGAGAGTGCTCAATATCTAGGATATAGCTATTATATAATAATAATAAATAAATATATATTAGATATATATATTTAATTCATAGAATTTAGACTGCGACCCCTGGGTTTCATAGGGTTCTTTGCAAAACAAGAATCATTAGGTAATTAAGAAAATGAAATGAATTGAAAAAATACAGTCCAAAAACCGTTGGGATTTTGGAGGAATCTTTACATGTGATTGTAACTGTGTGTGAGCACACACCCACAAGGAAAGATTCCGACAAAATCCCAACGGTTTTTTTACTGTATTTTTTCAATTCATTTCATTTTCTTGACTACCTGATGATTGTTGTTTTGTAAACACTTCATGAAACCCAGTGGCATTATATATATATATATATATATAAAGAGACATTCATGGTGTAATAGTTACCATGGTAGGAAATGAACATGGCAAACCAAGTTCAAATCTTGGATAAGATAGTTTGTATTTCACATAGCATTAATACCCTTCTTCTCCTTCCAGTTATGGATAAAAAGCTTTCTCCCATCACTCAAGAACTCCACATGGAGAAGCCTGTGACACATTGTAGTGGGGGGGGGGTGAAATACAACATTCTACTTTAGGTTTAAATAACAAGGTCAGGTATGCCCCCCTCCTCTCTATTCTTGCACACAGGCTGAGCCCCTGTTGAGAGCATATAGTATTAAGGCTTGTGTGCTTATTTACCCCCTGGAAAATGGCAAAAAGAAAGACCAAGTTTAACAATGAATAGACTAAAAAATTTGGATTTATATCAAGAAGAAGAAAAGATGATTTTCATGTCTTCTGTACAGAATGCCATTGTGATGTGAAGATGAAAAGGAAAAGTACAATTTATAGATACACCACAACAGATAACTTAAGTCCTTTCTCCTGCCCAAATCCTTCTTTTTGAATAGTAATGTCCTCCTTCAGGGAAATTTGGAAATGGCTACATTGAGTGTTTTCAAAGCAAACATATCATCCTATGTACAGAGAATAATGCAAGCTTTACAAACTGAGCAATGAACCTATCTGTTGGCACTCTTGTCAGAATATTTAACCTTTTTTGCAGAGATGTGTAGTCACTAGTGCTGGTGCTCTTAACATCAACGGAAACACTTGAAAAGTTCTTTGAAATATCAGACAAAAACTGAAATTCCAACCAAAATAGTGGCCATTATACAAACAAGTCTGGCATTTAAAAAGAAATATAAGTGTCTACTTCAAATCTTATAGCAATGGAAAAAAAAAAAAAAAAAAAAAAAAAAAGAAAGAAAAAAGGAAGAAAAATAATAAATAAATAAAACTTTTGGAAAATATCAAAAAAAGAACAAAAAGAATTTTTTAAAAATGGTAGGGTTAAAGGTGTCCACCTCAAGAAACATAAGGTTTGGTATAAAAATCCATGTCACTTTCAAGATGACTTATGACAAAATCTGTCTCATCCTTCTGGATATTTTTCATCCCCAGATTATCTTATACTTCATTTAACATGAAACCACAGAATAGTACACATTATACAATGACCTAATGCTGACAATTCCACACAACCAAGAAAGTTTCACAAATATCTAAATCTCTCACAAACTTTTACGTCTTAGGAAAAAATCACATACAAGTACTTACGATAAAGATATTTAAATATACACACATCCATTTACTTCTTTTGTATTTTTTCTATTTAGTTTGCTCAAACAATAATGCCGTTGTTAATTGTATATAACTGCTTTTAGATCTATTCTTGAAAAGAAGTGACATTTCTTATTCTTCAACACCAGAAATATAATTTTAAGGAAAATAGTTTAGATTTCACATGTAATGCATGAAATTGTCATGTCAAAAGTCAATAGAATTCTTGAATATTGCACAACCCACTCACAAAAAGATTGACTAATTACAAGCCAATAAAATGTGGAGGTGCCCGTGGTGTAATGGTTATCGTCATAGGAAATGGATACGGCGACACAAGTTCAAATCCTGGATGAGACTGATTGCATTTCACATAGCACTAATACTCTTGGGAAAAGGTATAAATCCAATTATTCTCCCTCCAGCTTGGTGAGGCAACTAGTCTAGGAAAAGAAAAACTCTGAATTCAAACCTGTTAAACTCCGCTTAAAAATTGACCTTGTGTTATATCCTGCCTGAGCGGAGAGGTTGGTAAATATGATAAAATGTGTTCCAGCTAATTCTCAGAAAATAGCTATTTGATCCACTTTGCAATGGTAAGGGTCAAAAAGATTAGTGAATTTAACACTCACTAGCAGATGGGCAGAAACTCACTACTAAAAGTGACTTTCCACAAAGCACAGCCCAGTCTCCTGCCCACCAAAAATATGATATGGCACCACCATCATACACGAGAGAGAGAATTGGCCCTTCCTTTACTATTAATGCATCAAACTATTATCAGGAGATAAAAGACTCGTAGAAAGAATATTCTATTCAATAAGCGCACAGCAAATACACTTATTACTGTTATAAAGGTCGGCTGAAGAGTTCATATGATGATATATCTGCTGTTAATGTCTTTTTTTGACCAATGGGATCCAAGCTCTACAACACTGGCAAAAGAAGTGTGTGGACTGCAAAAGAGACTACTGAAAAATAAAACACCAGTTGGTCACATTCCATGAATGCATCTACAAACTTTTCAGCTTACCCTCACATTAACATCCATCTTTTATCTTGCTTCAGAAAAATTGTTATACCCACAACATCTACAAATAATTTTCATCTAAACCTGATATTACAACTTTTTTGTAATTGCAAACATCAGATAAATAAATTATGATTGTTACCATGTGAATTTAACTGGGATTTTTTTTTCTGTCCTTTTAAAATCCCAGACCCTCCCGAGTCAAGCTTTGTGGCCCAAAAGTTTTGGGACACCTATTTTACACTCATCGGCGAGAAAAGTGGATCAGAATGCTATCTTCATTAGCTGATAATAAACCAATCAATACCTGTGTAGCTCCACAGTATTGTCACCTGGCAATCAGCATATCGCCATCGTTCCTGTTTTTTTTGGATGTTTATATTAACAATTTTTGTGGAGTTGTTTCTTAAGGGTTTTTGCAGAGAGGACAATTGAATATGAATAATAACCCATAGATTGGATCCTAACAAGAATTACCACTCCTAGTCAGAGTGCACCTCAAATAGATCAGCTTGAAAATTATTAGTATTGGATAAGAATACATGAAACCATATAATTGTGTGAAAACAAATGATTATCATTAAATAGAAATTATTACTTGAAATCATAAACTATATAATTATTAATATAAAGAATACTTGAAACCATATGTGTCTAAATTATATGCATTAAATAGAAATAAAACATATCAAAACTAAAACAACACACAAAAAAGTAAATATCAATGTACAATGAACACGACTCCTTATATTACAGTGTAACCCGGATATGAGAGAGTTGTTAAGATCGGAGACTAAGTCTCTTATATCCGGGTTTGGTATATTCTGTTTAGGTAACACAGGCTCTAATTTTGGACAATATAAATCTCTCTTATATCCGGGTTACACTGTACCCTAAAAGTAAAGTTGGCGACTGTAGTTGAGGAGAGAAATTCGAAGGTTCCCTTTTCATTAGCTATTACACTAATGTGCAGGGGAGGGAGAGCGCTACTCCTTTCCCAGGATTGTACCTCTTTACCCTTGATCCGTATCTTATAATGCTGAGTGTTAAGCAAGGCAGAATCAAGTACCATTTTTTGAGTCTTTGGTATTACTTGACCAGGGATTGAACCCCAGTCTCTCGGGCTATTGGTGAACATTCTACCCACTAGGCCAATGACCTTTTACATTACCATATTACCCTAGGCGGATTGAAATGCTGTTAAAAAAAAATCAATCAATGCTCTATCAAATGATGTTATTGTGTTCCCGGTGTTGTTTTTCATACTACTAAATTAATTATTCCCCTTGTGTATATATATATATATATATATATATATATATATATATATATATATATATATATATATATATAGGTCAAATGAACGGAAAATGATATTAAATTCACCGAGCCGAGAGTGCTAATAATACAAGAAACAGAATCTTGAAGCATCCACATGTTTATAATAATGTGCACTTAAAATAGACACACACACACAAAGATTGAAAGAGAAAAAGTAATCAGGACTTACAAACAAGAATACACGATTGTGGGGGATACGAACTGGTTAGACAGACAGAAATGAATTGCATTATTTTCATTGCTAATGATAACAATAAGAGGAAGTGTAATATTACGGACATTTGGTTGGGGGTGGGGTGGAGAGAAACAAACAAACAAACAAGAAAACGAAAAAGGATGGTCAATACAAAGTATTTAGGACAAAAGAAATAATGACCGTTCACTTAACCCATTAAATATATATCACATTTTAATCGACCAACTAAAATAAAAAAAAAAAAAAAAACAGTTCACTTGACTACACTAAAATATTCTTTAGAATCTTTCATTTATTTAATAGATTGACTGTTTTTTTAAACGAGAACAGCCTTAATTCGATTAAAATTAAGAAGTTTAAATAGAATAAAAAAGCGCTATTCTTTCACAACTCCATAAATTCCTGGACAATATCTTGAATCACCATGCATTTACGAACATAACTGTCCTATTTTATAAATAATACTTATTAATTCTACTCTTTTGGCTCCAGTTCTGGAAATTTGCCTAGTGTGGAGTACCCCTTCATTGCCATTACTCTTAGGTCCACTCTGACCCTGAGCATTAGTACCTGTTAGGGTTCCATCAAATAGATCTATTTAAGAATTATTAATTTGATTAGGCCAAAAAAAAAAAAAAAAAAAAAAAAAAAAAAAATAGAAATTAAAAAAATTAAGCAACTACAAAAAATGTAATTATAAAAACATACAATGAATGTGATTCCTTAACTTCTAGACATAAAATAATAATAAACAAGTTGACATGCAAAAAAAATTTTGATTCCTGATCACTGACAATCTCTTCATTTCTATAATAAAATCATTAACAATGAATTTACATTCTACATGTAATAACTTTGAAGGCATCTATTTTGTAACACTTAATCATCATAAGAAATAAACACGGCAATGAGAGTTCAAATCCTGGAGAAGAGTGTTTGCATTTCACCTAGCAACCTTTAGGAAAGATATTAATACTGCTATTCTCCCTCCAGCTATAGGTAAATAGTAGGGCAGACTGTGCTCTTTAACCTTGGTTTGGCAACAGGTCTGGAAGTAGGAAAATTGAATTTAAATCTGTTAAACTCCAAGAAAAAAATATTCTGCTTGTGCATGCATATAATAGCCGTATTCTATCAGTAATGCTTGTATTAATAATTCCTGACCACTGACAATGCTTTTCTTTCTCCAAGGTGCTCTCAGCAGAAAGGTTTTTATCAAAGGTAAATGAATTAGCAATTTAAGTTCATTTTCATTGAAAAAAAAAAAAAAAATCTATGTTTACCGATGAAAAATTAAGAATTATTGACTTGTCTCGATGAAGTCTGCGTAGCAGCTAAGACGTCATTTTATTATATAAATTGTTCAGTGGTGGCAATGTCTTTAAATGGATTCTTGATAGTTATTGATCATGCCTTATTTTAAAATCTACAGCAAATTATCAAAGTAAGTACGTGGTGTCATGGTTGTATGTACCTAACCCCTCCACCACAAGTCAGACCAGATATAAAATCAACTTTTAGGTGGAGTATGACTGGTTTGAATTCAGAGTTTTCCTTCTCTTGGACTGGTTGCCATAACAAAGTTAAAGAATCCAGTTTGCCTTACTATTTACCTAAGGCTGGAGGGTGAATACTTGCATTTATACCTTTCATAAAAGGGATGGGGAATAGAAACAGCCCTGTTGAGGACTCAACTTGACTTGCCTGGTCCATTATCTATGCTGAAAGCCATTACACCACAAGCATCTTTTTGTGTCGTGATTACCACCATGAAAAATCAAATTCAAGAAAAAAAATTCAAATTTCAGCCAAGATACTAGTGTCTGCTTTGTATTAATTCCCTTAAAAAAGATGCTTCCTACAGTGTTCTAAAACCAGATATCAGGTCTTGTCACCAGCATGTCATGATAGAAAAAAAAAAGTCAACAGGTAAGCTACTTGTACAAATCCCTCTCCCAAATAAGGTAGTTGCGAAAAAAAAAAAAAAAAAAAAAAAAAAGAAAAAAGGGTTACCTTAAAAGAACCCAATCAAGTGATACTCTATCAGCAGGACTTAGAATATGCTAATTCTATTCCCTGTAGAGCCGGTAAGACCCATTCCAACATAAAAAAATTAGGTATTCTAAGTGTGACACTAAACTGCATCTGATGACGAGGTTTCAGTTTTAGAAATCTGGAGAGTGCCTCTTCACTTACCCCAAGTCCACTCCGACATGGAGTGATAGTACCTTTCAGTATCCTCTCTATGTGTCAAATAAATCTATTTGAAAATTTGTATTAGAAATACTTCAAATCATAACTGTATGCAAATCCTTTATATTAAGAATAGTTACTTGAAGCTTAAATTGTTTACAAACGATTATTATCATTATTAAATTGAAACTATACCTGTGTATAAACAATGGACCCAAATTAAATAGAAATAATTAGTTAAAACCATAATACAACTGGGTGCAAATTATTTGTATAAGATAGTTATTTGATTTCAAGTATTCCTATCTAATACAAATAATTTGCACAGTTATATGATATCAAGCATTCCTATCTAAAGCAATAATTTGCACATAGGAATACGTGAAATCAAATAGCTATGTACAAATTATTTGTATGGAATAGGAATACTTGAAACCATACAACTGTGTGCAAATTATTTGAATTAGATAGGAATACTTGAAACCATTGTTGCATAGTCACAACCATGATACATATACATGCGGAAACAAAATCAACAATAATGACAAACAAACACACTTCTTGAGAAAAATATACTTCTCACACTTTATTCGAAATGGTTGTGTGAGAGGCGAGTTGGAGAAGGAACAGACTGCAACATATTGACCCTAAGTTCCTTTGTCTTTAGCAGTACTTCTTTCTCGTTCTGCTGGGCTGCTTAATCGGGGATCCTGAGGGCCCATAGCCCTCTGCTAGTTCTCTCTACAGCATCTTATCTCCAACTCCCGAACCTGTTTGTGGCACTGGGTTATATAATTGTTTGATGCCCACCTGCTTCTTGTGGGCGTCACATCTGCACCCAATTCAGCCCGTCCACAGTCAAGGTTATACCCTGATATCTTCAACCGGATGCACCTGTTATTTACACAGGTGCATCTCTTATTTGACAGCTCGGCTGAGGGTCAATATGTTACACCATGACTGTGTACAAAAAACTCTTAAGTAACAACTACACAAAAGTATAATGAACACAATTTCCTAATTTAGAGACATAAAATGTCCCTAGACAGGTTGACATGCCATTAAAAAAACAAAAAAACATTCAAATCAACAAAATGGGTAAGCACCAGCACAAACCATACTGACATAACTATTTTACTTGCTAAGGAAGCAGAAAGTTGTTACTCCCATAGTCAATCGTGACAATGTTCAGAAAACTAATGGGCTTAAAGATTTGGGTTTGGTTTTATAGCATATCAACCATTATAGGTTATTTAATGCCAAATCCTCTTATATATATATATATGATTTGTAAACATATCAACAAAGTTGAATAGTTCCAAGTATTGCCATGTATCATTAACAATTCAATTAAACATCAATCATTTGTTTACACAAAGTTAAATGATCAAACAGTTCTATTTCTTACAATTCAATTTAGCAAAATTATTTGTTTGCACTTACTTTACATGTCAATTTGTTTGTTCGGGTTTTATGGAATATCAATCACTGTCAGTTATTTAATGCCAAATCCATTTTTATACAAATGAACAGTTCTATTTCAAACAGTTCAGTTTAGCATAAGTACACAGTTTAATTGTTAAAAACATTTCTATTTCAAGCTATTCAGTTTAGTCAAACAGTTCTATTTCAAACAACTGAGTTTAGTATAAGTATAGGTTTTTGTTTATATTTGTTAAATGTCAAAACAGTTCGATTTCAAATAATTCAGTTTAACGTTAGTATAATTTCAATGTCAAAAACAGTTCTCTTTCAAGCAGTTCAGTTTAGCATAAGTACAGTTTACATGTCAAAAACAGTTCTCTTTCAAGTAATTCAGTTTAGAATAAATACGCACTTATTTCTATTGAACCCATAGATAGGACCCTATCAGGTGCTACACTCCAGGCCAGAGTGGACCTAGGAGTAATGGCAATGAAAGGGTGCTTTGTATTCCCCCAAGCACCAGCATTACTGGAGTCTCACCATCAGATTGTTTAGTGTCATATCCAGGACACTTGTTGGGGGAAGGAGGGTCTAATCCCTCTGCAGAGAATCAGTCAATATATTCAACAGCATCCCCCCCCCCCACCAGCTGATTGAGTTTGAAATATTTTGTTTGTCATGAAATCACACCGATACTATAAAGACGATAAATCAAGTGTTGCAGAATTTCCCACTCATGACTGGTTTGTTTAACAGCATATCAACTTCTGATGGGTTATTCAATGCCAAATTTTAATTCATTTCTAGAAGTTAGATTACAACTATTTTCAATTGCATTAATCCTTTGTTTGCACACAGTTATATAGTTTCAAGTAGTCCAATGTAATCCTAATAATTTTCAAACATAATTTTTCTATGTGACCCATCAGAGTGGACATGAGAGTAATGGCAATGAATGGGTACTGCACACTTCCTAGAACTCTAGAACTGGAATCTCACCATTAGATATTATTTAGCATTTTACTCAGGACACCACACTTTTTTTAAGGGCGTGAGACTCTTACTCCTCTGCCAGAGATAACCAAGTATATACTAAGCCAACAGCTATAAAGCTCATGAGGTCTAACATTTGAATGATATAATCTTTAAAACTAACTCATGACAATAACAAAATGGAAAATATCGTTTTTTTCTGATCGGAAAATTGAACATTGAATTGGATCTACACTGGCTTTTTTTTTTTTTTTTTTTTTTTTAATTTACTTTCCAAACACAGGTGAGCATTTTGCCAAACCTAGTATATTTCTAAAGTATAAATTTATTTGATTTTGTTTCTTTGTTTAATGACACATCAACCTTCATGGGTTATTTAATGCCAAAGTATTCCCTCTAGAAGGAAAGTAGTGGTACTATTTAACCCATAGCTGAATGGGATAAGAAAGTTCATGCCTTTCCCAAGGGGCATTAGTTTGAAAGTAAACATAATAGTGTGACTAGAACCACTACACCACAGGGGTTTCCCTCGTATTTGACTTGGAACAAAACACAATCAGTTTAATGATTTCACACTCCAAAAAATTCATTGAAACCCACCCGTTTCTTTTTATTCCACGTGTTAAAAGATATTTCATTTTCCATTTCAGCTTTCAAATCAACTGGTCGGTTTAGGTTTTATGCCATATGAGATTTCTAAGTGAATAGTTTGCAGGAAACTTTATTTTTAAAAAAGTTATTGGAGCACATTTATTTACACACTGTAAAAGAATTTGAAGTATTCCAATCTAAGATTATTAATTCTATTTAATATTAATCATTTGTTTGCACACAGTTCTATTTATCAAGTATTCCTATCTAATATAAATAATTTGCACATGGCTGTATGGTTTCAAATAACTAATTATAATCCTTAGTAAATAATTGAACAGATTTATTTGACCCATAGATGAGACTCTAACAGGTACTACCACTCCAGGTCAGAGTGGACTTGGTGGTGGGGGAGATAATGGCAATGAAAGAATTCTACATATTCCCCAAAGCTGCAAAACTGAAGCTTCACCATTAGATGCAGTTTAGTGTTATATCCAAGACACTTGTGTGTGTGGGGGGGGTTACCTCTCTGCAGAGGTGTAGTCAACATATTTTACAGTCTCCCCAACCAGCAGGGCTATCAATAAACCAGTTACTTATTCAATACAGATCAAAAGACAAAGAAAGTTAAGAATTAAATTTAATATCGGATTTTGAGAACCAAGCCAAATGGTTCTTTTATCATTAAACATATTTGTCACTTAAATTATATCTTGCACTCACAAAAACATTATCAATAATTTCTTAAAAAACCAATTAGAGCTTAACAAGGACAAAATCTGGATTGATAATTGTTAATTATTTATACAGTTTAATTCATTTTTAAGCAATTACCGACATACTTTTTAAAAATAGGGGTCCCAAGAGGAATATGTTGATGTTTGGACCATCTTTACACAAAAATTCACTTTTCCTTTTTAAAAAAAATCCTAAAATTACTTTAATCAAAAAAAAAAAAAAAAAAAAAAAAATTGCTTTAATCTAAATAATTTAGGATTTAATAATTATCCAGGTGAACCCAACTATGAAAATTTCCATTAATTCTGTTGTGTTGGCCCAATGGGTAGCATGTTTGTCAATAGCCGGGGAGACTGCAGTTTAATCCCAAGTCAAGTCATACCAAAGATTCAAAAAAAAAATAAATAAATAAAATAAAAACTAAAAATAAAATAAAATATCTCCTTGATTAACACTCATCATAAAAAGGTACATATTAAGGGTAAAGTGGAGCAATCCAGAGAAAGGAGTAGTGTCCTCCTCTACACCTCAGCGTTTGGGTCACCAACTTTACTTTTCATTTATATATATATATATATATATATATATATATATATATATTATTATTCACATTTAGACATGATGATCACATGAGAAACTGACCATCAGTAAGTACTATCAATTGTGTTTACACAACTCTAACTTAATCATTTGCATATTTTTTTTAATGAACTACATTTAAAAATAAAATTCCCCTTTTAACTAGCTACAATTTGTCTATCAGCAATATTTCTTTAATCTTTCTTTACCCCAACCACTAAGATGCCAAGTTATGGCAAATTTTTATTTTAACAGTAACTTTTCAATAAAATGACAGTGAATCTTACTCTTATCTTGATGGTGTATATATATATATATATATATATATACACACACACACACACAAATACATGCATACATTACCATGGAAATAAATTTCATAGTTGTGCTATTCTAAAAAAAAAAAAAAAAAAATTCAAAAGAAAAACTGAAGTTAAAACTATGACGTTACATGTCAGAAAAATATTTAGTAATATATTTTCAAAAGCATGTGTGTATAACCATATAGCTGAGGTCATCAGGTTTAAAAATAAAACAAATTTACTAAAAGCACATTCCACTGACGTCAGTACATACGTCACCACATCCCTCTTGGGATCATTGCTTTTTAAAAACGTACCTATTGTCAAATGATTAGGTAAAATCCCTGGTTTAAAATTGCTAAGATGCAAGACAGAAACCATTAATTTGAGATAAGAATTTTTATTCACTTTTTCTTTTTTTTATGTCGAAGTAGGGGAATGAAGGCTGGACAAAGAGTTTGTTAAAAAAAAAAATTAAAATATCAATTTAAAATTTCAATTACGAAATCTTAATCTTAGAAAATTGCTCTATCATCATTTTTTTTAACTACCTCAAATTAAATTCTAAGTTTTAAAATTATACCGTAATTAAAATCATATCAGCTGCTTTAATTGTTTGTCATCTGCTTTTAATTTGAAGCCATGATACACATTTTATGAAATATCTATACACAGTTTGTTTGTTTTGTTTTGTTTTGTTTTTTGTGTGTTTTTAATTTCCAGAGTCCTCGAATTCACATTTTATGAATAAATAAACTGAATAAAAATAAAATCTACAATAAAATAAATCAAATTAATTAAGTTAAAAAAAAAAAAAAAAAGACACTTTTACTACAACGTTAGTAAAATGAAAAGGAAGAATTACAGAAGATGTTAGCGTAAAGTTACCAGATTACGATGACCAGAAAAAAGTCACAATTCTGGCTTTGGAAATAAGGAACATGAAACAAAAAAACATGACTTGTTATGTGGAAAGTCACAACTGTTTTCTAGCTCCGTCAGAAAAAAAAAACTCAACTTAATTTATGTAGTAACAAAAATATTTTGAAACACTTTAATATATTTAATTCTATCAGACACCACAATTTGTACCATACATATCCACTGGGCAGAGAAAGGTTTTATTTTGACGAACTAAAACTAAAATATTTATCTCATTCATTGACAAATACACGACGTACACTTGATAACAATATTTTACATAATTGTAAAATATTGAACTGCTAGTGTGTGTTTGTTATTTAGTGTCCATGTTGTTTGTTAGGCAAAAGTCACAGAAAGACAGTTTTAGTTAAGAAAAGTCACATAAAAATAATAGATGTCTTAACGCACAAACTGCAAACATAATTTTTTGTTTGTTTTATTTACTTATTTATTATTTGATGAAAGAGATATACAAGTCAGATAATTTTAAAATAATATATGCTGTCTATTTATAGAAAGATAAAAATTATTTGATTTTTGCCTACATTTTTGAACATATAATTTATCAGCTCTGTGACTTTTTCAACACAATAACATCCTCGCTTCAAAATGACATCTTTCATTTATTTACATGGTCATATTGCAATGTAAAGAGATAAACAAACCAGTTATATGTAAAAAATTGAAATGCGTTTAAAATCAACCTCCAATCTATATTTAATATATATATAAGTTAAAATGTGAAGGCGGTTGACTATTTTCTAAGACAGACATTCTTACTAAAAAAAAAAAAAAAAAGATATACTCGGTATATTCATTTTTTCTGGTTATTTTTAAGACTTTTTTAAAAAAATACTTATGAACAGATTTTTGTGATAATCTATTTAAACATGGTATTTATTTAATTTTAACACAAATACCTCAGAGAAGGCTTAATCCATATTTTTAAATAATTCATTCACATAAACACACACACTCATATATATATATATATATATATATATATATATATATATATATATCTTCATAAGAGTTTTTTTTTTCCTTAAAACTAGAAGAGTGCTCACATACTGACCAGCAGAGAAGGATAAAACCAAAGATGTTTTCTCACCTTATCATCATGTCAGTCTTATGACTAAGTTTCATGCATTTGTTTTAAGAAAAAAAAAATTATATACAATTTTCAGATGAAAAAAGGAAGATGGTTTTGTTCATTTATTTTATTTTGACAAATACATAAAATTTAGTCATAAGACTGACATGAGGTGAAAAATATATCTCCAAGACTATCTGTTGCCTACACACATTTTCAGAAATAAACAAATATTTTTTAACCTTTTTACGTCTCTTGCTGAAAAAAAAATTAAATGAGAAATCATTAAAATTTTTAAAAAAGACCAAATTAAATGACAAATTTCCAATGATTATATAACCAATTCCTTAAGAACTGCAAATTAACGTTTACCACTTCTTGTAAAGAGATTTTTGCTTATTTGATAAATATTTTAAAGCTCTAAGCTTTTGGTACAAGACCGAAAGGAGAGGAACAATGAGAGTTACCATCTCATCTAAAAACAGCAAGATCATGTAGCGTCATTCTTTGAAGGGAAAGAACTGCGTGCGTCGATACCGGCATTCAAACACCCTGATTTTTTTTTTTTTTTAGTTTTTAGTAGAATCGAATATAAAATTTATCAGAGGCTAAAAAAGGTTAATAATAAAATTGTTCAATTTTTTTACCTTTGATTTTTGAGAGAAAAAATTAATTTGGCAGTTAGATAACGTTTCTTTTAGATCTGGCCAAGATTTTTAAAATATACCAATAAAATGAATAAACAAAATAAAATAAACCAAATGGCAAATCGACAGTCTCATCCAAAAAAAAAAAAAAAAAAAAAATCTTAAAACTTTTTTTTTCGTGGTATCGATATTTTTCCTGTTAAATACCGTAAGAGTTAACTAATTACTTCAACACAATATTTTAAATATGAAAATGCCACAATGTGTGTACAAAATAAAATGCAATTATATATATATATATATATATATATATATATATATATATATATATGTGTGTGTGTGTGTGTGTGTGTGTGTGTGTGTGTGTGTGTAAATAAACACTAGCCAATGCCACTGGAAAAACCAGGGGTGTTTTGTGAATGTTATGGAATTATTAGATTAAATGTCTTGGGCCGAGTGTATATGAAAATAAAAATTCAGGAGAGAAACATTTAAAGTAATAATTCAAAGTCGGTTATATTTTCCGCGTGATTAAATTAGGATTTTATTTCTAATGTGTTACAAAAATTAAGAGAGAAAAAAGTAAAGTCTTCCTTTTGATTTAAAAGAAAAAAAAAATTCAATTAATAAACTTCGCAGTTTTGAAAATAAAAAAGAGATATTTTATCCGTTACTTGGAAAAATGAATTTATTCAAAACAAAAACAAATGACAAGACTGACTTCCAAAAAGGTATTATTTTATTTATTTATTTTTTTTTTTGTAAACCCGACCAAAATGAAATCACATTTGAATGAATGTCGTTACTTTTAAAAAAAGTAAACAGGAACCAAATTTTACCAAAATCCTAAACCGGCATTTTCATTTAATGAGTTTCTCGACAAAAGAAAGAAAAAAAAGGAATTGTTCCTGTTGATTAAAAAAAAATTTAAAAAAAGGATAAATGATTGTAATGTCAAATTTTAATCAATTTGACTTTAAAATATACACACACACACACAGATTAATTTCTTCAGTATTTATTTAAATATCATTTTAAAATTGCTTAGCTTACTTCAAATCAAACCCTACATAAATATTTTGACTCAACATTTTTCACTGGCATCATATCTGAGATTAAATTAAAACCAAAAAAATTTTATTAGAAAAAAAATAAATAAATAAAAAATATTAAAATGCGCCCAAAATAGTAGCCTTAAGCCAATATTGTTTTTTTAGTGCAATCATTTAAGAAACAATCCGAAATAATTAGTTTGAATGCAATTTTTAAGTTTGACCCATTTTTTTTTTACACTTGGCTGGTTCAATAACAAAAAAGTTTGATTCTTTATTTACTTGATATAGCCTAAAACTAGACATGTGACTTATTTTTAGCGATACGCAGTATGGTTCAGTGGTATAGCCAAGGACACACAATTGGGAGATCAGAAACATTTTTGCCACCAACTGCCGGTTTGGGGAGATTCTCAATTCACCAAATAAAAACAAGAATAATAAGGAGGATTTGTTTAAGTACTACATTCAGGAAAACATAAAATAAACTTTAAGGGGGGAGCTAAATATTTTGGGAGGTCTTAATTTAAAATACTAAGACTGATGAGAGAAAAAAAAAAAGTAATATTTATACCTCTCCTCACCCCAAAATAAATCATTTATCAATAAATTTTTATCCACTTGTCTACAAAGTAATTTACAACAAGGTTGTCAGAGCCATGTAATCTGGACAATGAAATAAAGCATCTGGGTGAGAACAAATTTAGAACAGAATTTCCCCCCCCCCTATTAAAATTAAAATTCGCGCGCATTTAAGTTTTTCCTTGTTTTTGTAATATGAAATGTGGTAAAATAAATAATTAGAGAAAAAGAAATGGGCTGATACTTGTAAATTTTACCAAACCACGCACTTGCTGTTAAAAAAAAGGTGGGCATTTTGCCGAACATCAAAATGAATGAATGAATGAATGGAAAAAGAAAAAAATAAACAAACAAACAAAAAAAACATTTTTTTTCATGTGACTTGGATTTCTAATCTGTACAGAAGGAATGTTTTTTTTAAGAGGTGGATCTCTTCATAAAATTAATTATTAAAATCAATAAATAAATGAATAGACTTTTATTTGATTTGTTTGTTTGTTTGTTTGTTTGTGTTTTTATTCTTACCTGTTTTTATCAGACATAGGACACAGATTTCCTTTGGGAGGGTGGAAAAGCGCTTCTTTTCCTCTTATATCCGTAAAGATAGAAAAAAAAAAAAATCATCCAATTTTTAGTTCCTTCTTTTAAAAAGGATGAAGAAAAAAGCACCTGCCGGAAATGGTATATTTAATCCGGGAGAAATTAGTTGGTAGCAACTGGAGGAAGCAAAAACAAACCAAAAAAAATAACAAAAAATACCGAACAACTATTTCAACACCATTTCCCGCATCTACATCTATCTATATGTACATTATAAACAGATAGATATATTAATTATAGGTATTAGCAATAATTGTAGCAGCAGCTGTGGTAGTTGTAGTCGTCGTAGTAAATGAGATGTAAGGTTGTTTTCTAATAAGAAATGAGATCGTGGGACCCTTTGGTCTCTCCTCCAGACTGTAAAGTCGTATTCTGGAGGGGTAAGTAAAGAGGCTGTATATATCCTGACTGATGTTGAGCTTTACTGATACAAATATGCCAGGGATGGACTTCAATATATTGCACCAAATATTAGTAGTAGTAGCTGCTTGCTCGAGCAAGTAGTTAACGTCTGTAGGGTGTGATTTGATTTTCTGCTGTAAAACCAACGTATTCCTTTTAAAAATGCATCCATATGAAGAAAAGAAGAGGAAAAAAAAAAAGAGGAATTTACTATTTTTAAAGTCAAGTTTTGGCTGCTTTTGGATAGGTAGAAACTCCGTTATATATATATATATATATTATATACACACAGACACACTACTTATTAAGCTGAAAAATGTAGTTTAAAATTGGCAATCTCATTTATAGAGGTCTTTTTTATAAAAATTTTGCTGCTAATATTTCAAAGACAGATGGTCGTTACTAGTAAATTAAAATGACTTATTCCTACTGCTACTACACACTGGTTTGTTTGTCAAAATTAATTAAAAACAATTTATCTTGTTTTAGTTTTTAGTGCCTTTCTTTGGAACACACTAGACGTCTTTAGCTTAAATTTTCGCTTCTCTTTCTAAAGATTTTTTTAATTGTCTTTTAATGTTTTTTGGTTAGTTTTGTTTTAAGACTGTATTTTAACTTTTTAATAAATATTCTAATTAATAAGAAGGTTAATGATTAAATTTACCTTTTGATGATAACGAGTGTTAAATGTACGGAAAAACATTTAATATTCAACTATTCACATTTGGCGTAGTCAAAATTTTCGAAACTAATTACTTTGTTGAATTAAGTAGTTAATTACTTCGTGTGTATATAGATATTTATTTTAATGACTGGTTTAATACAAGGATTTTTAAAAAACAACAAAACACCCACGTTTTGTGTTTAAATTATTTCCAGACACGTGTAGGTACTATCGTCCATGTTATTTAAGATTTGGTAGATTCCTTCAGTTTTTTGTTATTAAAACCACATTCTTTTGGACAGACTGAAAGTAGTTATTTTTGGAGGCTTGTTTTAAAAAAAATTTTTAGATATATAAATAATAGATTGTAATTACTTTTAGTAAGATTCTTTAGCCAAATCAATAACTAATTATTTATTAATTCAAAAAGTACAATTAAATAAGTTAAAAAAAACAAAAAAACAACTGAGGTCTCTCTCTCTAAATATATAGAACAAAACAAGTGTTATTTTCAGTAACCAAAAAGAAAGTAGAGAAAAAGACACCTGCCTTTATTTTTTGGTCTTTATTTTAAAAGAACCGGATCTTTTGGGAAATTAAAGATTAAAATTTGAGTAAAAAAGACTTTAATTTAAGAATTCTTCAGTATAACAATGAATGACTATAAATTTACAAGAGAAATTGTTTTTCTCAGTGAATTTTTTTTCACCATAAACCGAAATGAATATTATTTTTTTTTCTTTACTTTTTTTATAACTGACATTTTCCTTCTAATTCATTAATACAATGTTTGAACAATTATATAGTTAAATACAATAATGTTTTTGTCATTTTAAGTCTTACTTTGATGGAAATAATTAAAAAAACACAACTGGACTGGACACAAGAAATAAATAGACTCAAAATTTAATGAAGAATACAATTATTAAAATTACGTTTTATTTTTAAAGTTAAATACCGCGTATTTTGGGGGTTTCCTTGTACCTTAAATTTTTAAAAGAGAAGAATATACACTTCGGTTTTATTAAAATTCAACTCCTATTTGGAGACGTCCATTAAAAAAGAAAATTTTTTAAAAGCGGTTTGAATGAAAAGAAGTTATTCGCTATTCATTATTATCTAACCATTTAAAAAGTGCCGGGGAATAAACCATTTTAAGTTCAATACTGGACATTTTAAGGTTTAAATTGTTATGATTAAGGAACAATAAAATTATATTTTCATAAATAACTATTTTAGATAGAAGTTAAAACAAAACAAAAAACACCTTTCTGCTTTTGTCTTTGACTGTCTGGTGGTTATATTGGTTCATAGCAGCATTTTTTTTTTCTGCCAGTTTAGTATTATTTTCCAAATGTATCGTCCGTTCAACACGATTTCCAGAGGAAATCCACGATCTTCCTTTTTTTTCTTTTCTTCGTATATTTCCCTCTTGTAATCCTCAAAAGACATGGGGGCATGTCTGGAAGCCAAGTGCTTTCTACTTGACTTCCATAACACGAGTATGAGTGACTTTTGGCCCGTTTTGTTAGAGGCAAAGTCTGGAGGAATGGTCGGCTTCAAGGAAGACCAACTGATGGTTATAATGAAGAACACGGTGAGTGAGGACAGTGATTTCAGGTTCGATCCAAGGGAAGATACTCTTAAAATAATTCAGTCTTCTCAAGTCTCCGTATGATTTTCTTTGATGTGGGGGGGGGGCGGATTTTCTGAAATGTCAAATATTTTATTTATAAGAAGCGAGGTTCTCAGTGATAAGTTTTATGAAAACACCTCCGGACAAGGAATATACAAAAAGTTATTTGCTTCTTATCAAATATAAAAATGTTTATTTTTTAATCTTTTAATTAAAACATAATATGTACTGATAGTTTTGCTTGTATTCATCTCAGTTCATTTGAATACTTAAAATGAAAAGAGATGACATTTTATTGAATATCTTAAGATCTCTCTTTTTCTTTTTCAAATATATACTTACACACACACACACACACACACACACACACACACACACACACACACACATATATATATATATATATATATATATATAAAGAGGTGTGTATATATATGTATAGATATAGGTATATATATCCAGGATGCAATGGATAAATTGTTACCATTTTAGATTATTTATTTCATGCATATATTTTGTTTGTTTCAGGTTTGGTCAACAGTGCAGCAAAAAAGAATCACTTGGGCATTGTCTGTGAGAAAAGCAACACCAGGAAGCTGTTCAGCCCTTCAAAAATTTGGAAACATAATGATTAAATGCTTAGCATTCAAGCTGAAAGTGCTAATATGGATTTCAAAGTGTTTGGTTATCAAGCTGAGGACAGTGCAGAGGATTTAAAAAGATGTTTAAAGAGTCTAATGGTATTAACAAAGATATGACAGCTTGGAAGCCTCAACTGATTATTCGAATAAGAAAAGAAGCCTCAACTGATTATCCTTTTAAGATGAGAAAGGGTCAATTTTTATCACAGGCCATGAAGGACAAGAGGGGAAAGCCTACACTGCCAAATTCTTGTCATCTATAAGATCTCTTACTCTTTTTATAAATGTATATGACAAGTCATTGTGTATGTCATTTTATTATTCACTCCCTTGCAAGGTTTGGTTTGGTTTGGTGGGTTTTATGGCATATCAACCTTTGTAGGTTATTTAACACCAAATCCAATTTTATGTAAATAATCTGTTCTATTTAAAACAATTCAGTTTAGCATAAGTACACAGTTTAATTGTCGAAACCATTTATTTCAAACTATTCAAGAAGTTATTTGTAACAATTCAGTTAAATGTAAATACAATTTAAAAGTCGAAAAACAGTTCTATTTCAAATAATTCAGTTAAGCATAAGTGCGCAGTTTAAATGAAAGTACAGTTTAATCGCCAAAAACATTTCTATTTCAAGCTATTCAATTTACTCAAACAATTCAGTTTAGCATAAGAATGCCGTTAGTTCTATTCAACCCATAGATAGGGCCCTATCAGGTGCTACCACTCCGGGCCAGAGTGAACCTGGGAGTGATGGTAATGAAGGGGTACTCCGCATTCCCCAAGCTCCAGCATTGCTGGAACCTCACCATCAGATTGTTTAGTGTCATATCCAGGACACTTGTTGGGGGGGGGTCTTACCCCTCTGCAGAGGTGCAGTCAGTGTATTCTACAGCCCCAGCCAACTGGGTAAACTCCCTTGAAGATGACTCTGGTTGGGGTTGTAAGTACTTGGGCAACGTGTGATGCCTAGCTAAATTCATTCCATCCAAAAGTCTAACAACTCATACAGACAGTTGAATGGATCAAAGATAGAATTCGCAGACACAAAGTGTCTGTCCTATTTAGTCAAACAAATGTACATATATATATATATATATATATATACATATATATACATACATACATGATATATATTCATGCATATAAGTAAAGTAAAGTTGGCGACCATAGTCGAGGGTGACCCGAAGGATCCCTTTTCGATAGCTTACTACACCAAAGTGTAGGGGAGGGCGCGACTCCTTACCCTGGATTGCTCCACTTTACCCTTGATCCGTACCTTATAATGCTGAGTGTTAAGCAAGGAGGCATCAAGTACCATTTTTTGAGTCTTTGGTATGACTCGACCTGGGATTGAACCCAGGTCTCCCGGGCCATTGGCAAACACTATATATTATATATTATATGTATATTATATAAATGTATCATATATATGTATATATATATATCTGTTTATTATAAATTATATATATGTATTATATATATATAAAAAGCATATTACATAAGGATGTATGAATATATATACACACATACATATATATATACCCATATAGACACACATTCATGTATATGCATATATAAAAAGTAAAGTTGGCAACCCAAAGGCCCCCTTTTCAATAGCTACTACACTAGGGGTAGGGGAGAGCACTACTCCTTTCTCCGATTTGCTCCACTTTACCCTTGATACGTACCTTATATTGCTGAGTGTTAAGCAAGGAGCTATCAAGTACCATTCTTAAAGTCTTTGGTATGATGCGACCTGGGATTGAACCCGGGTCTCCCGGACCATTGGCGAACACTCTACCCATTAGACCAATGAGCTGACACACACACACACACACACACACACACACACACATATATATATATATATATATATATATATATATATATACTCACAGACACTTATATATATATATATATATATATATATACACACACACATATGAATATATGATGCTTCCCCCATTTTCATATATAATTACCATCTCTTGATTCTCATAATGAATAAAAAAGAAACAGCTGTACACCAGAAGATTAAAGTGGCAAATATTTGTGCAACATGACTACCATTCTTCAAATAATTGTGATGATACTTCAGTGACATGTAAAGGCAAGATTACTTGTAATCACAAACACCACAGAGTATAATAAGTTTTCCTTCTTGCTGTGGGTCACTACAAACTTGAGTGGCTATGCTCTTGCGTTGACATCGCCAAAATATTCCTTTGTCACATTGTCATTCAGTTAACATATGATTTGGTTTGATTTGGTTTCTTTGTTTAATGGCATATCAACCTCCATGGGTTATTTAAAGCCAAAGACATCCATGTAGGTGAATAGTGGTACTAGTTAACCTATTGTTGGAGGGATAAGAGTATTCGTACCTTTCCCAAGGGACATTAGTCTGGAAGTAAACATAATTGCACTACTGGAGTCTGAACTCACTTATAATAATATCGCAGTCCAGCACACTAGCCACTACACCACAAAGACTTCCCCTACTGATATATGTCTTCATAATGACTTGTACCCACAGAATAGCAAGATTTGTTATCAAGGTTCACTCCCCTAAATGTATTGTGTTTTGGATTCAGTGTTTTTTCTTCTCCTAGATCGGTTACTCTACCAAGGCTAGAAATTTTTTAAATGGAAAGATGTTGATTTTCTAATCCCTTAAGAGAGTAAACATTCTATTCACGGTATCAATGAAAGACATTTTGTTATCCTAAGTTCAAATGTTGTATTGACCTTTATTCTAAAATCCCCGACTATGGGGTTGAATAGCACCACTACTGTTCTTTAACAAGGATGGCTTTAGCATTAAATAACCCATGAATGTTGACCTATCATTAAATAAAGAAACCAAACCAATTTGTTGTACTCTTCAATAATAATCTTCAATTACATTTTATTGAATCACAATTTACATCCACATCTATTAGTTAAATAGTACTCCTATTGTTTTTCTACAAGGATGGCTTGGCCATTAAAAAAACCCACAAAGATTGATATGTCATTAAACAAAGAAATCAAACCTTTACTCTAAAATCTTCCATTTCCTGCGACTCTGGCCCAGCACCACAATCTATGTGATATTTATATATATATATATATATGAGCCTTACACTATAATTAGTAGCCTAGTGAGCCAGGAGGAAAATAAAATTTAAATTCACAAATAAAAATAAAGAATAGACATTCTTCTTTATTTGGGCTACTCTTACTCTCTCTCTCTCTCTCTCTCTCTCTCTCTATCTATCTATCTATCTATCTATCTCAATATATACATATATATATATGCATATTTTTCTCCATTGTGTGAGTGTCGCATGTACTTACATCTTACCTCATAACTGTACACTACACAATAGATTCTGATGATTAGTTACTTTTCTCACATTTCTGTCTGATGATTGTGCACACCACATGAAAATTCAAATAACAAACTTTCAGTGTTAATTATAATATTTTTAGATTTTCTCACCTGTTCTGATGAAGTGGTATTGAGTACTTTTCATGTAACACTTTTCTGGTTGATATTGCAACTAATTATATAGTTTAGTTTGGTTTGATTCAGTTTTATGGCATATTAACCCTTGTGGGTTATTTAATGCCAAATCCTGTTTATATATATATATATATAATTTAGAAGTGATGAGTTTATCAGGAACATTTTAAAATGGGCCAGAGCTCTTTTGTTTGCACACAGTTAAATGGTTTCAAGTATTGCCAACACTAATAATTCTATTTGATATATATAAGAAAAAGAATTATTCATATTAGTTAGCAATACTTGAAACTGTTTCACTGTCTGCAAACAAATGATTAATATCGAATAGAATTATTTGTGTTGGATAGAAATACTTGAAATCAATTCACTGTGGGCAAAAAATGAGCACAGACTTGTTTGAAAATGTTATCAACAAAATGTGTTTACAAATCCTATATATTTAATATAGATGTATGTGTTGTATAAAGGAGATTTGGCCTCTAATAACCTACAAGTGTTGATATGCCATAAAACCCAACCAAAGATTAGGGAGAGGTGCTTTTCAGGCTGAGCTTGAAGAGCATTAACACCAAAATTGCTGCGAAGAAGTCCCCCCACCCAGATATATTGATTAATTTGATGGACTGTGACATCATAGTAAGCAAGTTTGAACTTCAGTCATGTTATTACATTCACTTACAGACTAATGCCCCTTGGGAAAGATATGAACCCTTTTATCTCTCCTATCTACGAATTAAATAGTAACACTAGTTTCTTTCAACTAGGATGGCTTTGGTATTAAATAATCCATAAAGGTTGATATGCCATTAAACAAAGAAACCAAAGAATAGTCACAACTGATGCACACACACACACACCCACACACACACATATATATATATATATATAAGTTAGGATAATGTAAACACAGAACCAATGGCTCTTGGTAATTTTATGCCTCTGCTGTTCTAACTTAGAGATATATATGCTCACCAATGTTAAGCTCTTTTTATTTATAAATATAGCAAACTATATATATATATATATATAGGCACACATAAACACTTGATGAAAAATCCATTATATGTATATATATTTATATCACACTGGTTAGGCAATTGTAAGTTGAGCTCCTGGTCCCAAGGGGCCTTTACCCCAGGGAATATTTGTTGGCTCAGCCCAGTTTATCACATAGTTTCAGAGGTGCCCCCGAAATGCGAAATAATGAATGGATCTATCAATTTTTGTGATGGTCTCCCAGGATTCTCAATTTGTGCATGGCTCCTGACGATTAACTGCCACCATGTCTAAATTGACTTGGTGGGAAATCAGATAATTATCATGTATATCTAGCAATATACATTCTAAGGGAAAATAATAGTTAGGTTTATTGGGTGAGTTACTTCCCTTAAATTCTCAAATTTTTAAAAGTTTGAACTTAAAAGTCTGTTCTTTAACCATTAACAAAATTTTTTTTGAATTTCTGAATTTTTCTCAGCTGTAGTTGTCTGAGCTCTGAGGGATTGAGGGGGCTGTAGTTGTCTGGGATTTGAGAGATTGAGGGGGCTGTAGTTGTCTGGGCCCTGAGAGAGTGAGGGGGCTGTAGTTATCTGGGCTCTGAGAGAGTGAGGGAAGATCTTTGTAGTGTTTTAGGCAATTTACTGTCATGTTCGTTTGAATGCAGGGTTTGTAGACTCCAGTCTTCCAGCCCAGTTGGCTGGGCTGAAGAATATACTGATGGCATTTCTGCAGAGGAGGAAAACCCTACCAAATGAGTCTCCTGGATATGACACTAACCTTCATCTGATGGTGATGCTCCAGTCCTGGAGCTTTGGGGAATATGACATTACTTTCTTGTCCACTTTGACCTGGAATGGTAGTACCTGTTAGGGTCCCATCTATGGGTCAAAAAGTCCTTTTTGACAATTTAACTGTGTGAAAATAAATTACTGTTTTTTAATTAAAACATTAGTGTTACATAGCAATACCTAAACTATTCAACTGTGTTCAAACAAGTGTAATTCAAAATTGTGTCTGAATAAATAAGTTCTAACTTTCTTTTAAATAAAATTACTTACAAGCTATTCACTTAAAAATCACATATATATATATATATATATATATATATATATATATATATATATATATATATATATATCCATTGATCTGTCTGCAAAGAAATGATTTATATTAAATTGTTAGTGTTACAAAGCAATATTTGAAACCATTTAACTGTGTGCAAACAAATGAATAATGTTGAATAGAATTATTAGTGTTGAATAGCAATACTTGAAACCATTTAATTATGTGCAAAAATTGAATTATTGATATTACATAGCAATACTGTGTGCAAATGAATGAATTGTGTTGAATAGAATTATTAGTGCTAAATAACAATACTTTTAACCATTTAACTGTGTGCAAACAGTAGCAATACTTAATTGCATGCAAATGAATAAGCTCTAATTTTTTTTTAGTAAAATTACCTAGAAGCTATTCACTTATAACTCAAATATGTATATCCATTGAACTGTACGCAAAAAAATGACTGATGTTAAATTTCTAGTGTTACATAGCAATACTTGAAACCGTGTGCAAAAAATGTTTAATATCAAATAGAATTATTCATGTAAGATAAAAATACTTGAAACCATTTAACTATGTGCAAACAGATGAGCTCTAGCTTGTTTAAAAATGTTTTCTACAATCTACTCATTTACAAATCATATATATTTAATATATATATAACTATGTATAGACATGATTTAGCATTAAATAACCTACAAGGTTATTTAATGCAATAAAAACCAACCAACCAACCTATTAATCCTCATAAGTTTTAGTTTTGAAATGATATTATTAGACATGATTTTCCATCATTGACTGAATATAACACTTCTGTTAAACACTTTCTGTTAAACACTTCTGTTAAACACTTCTGTTAAACACTTTCTGTTAAATCTGTTAAAGTCTTAGTGACTAAGGCAGAAATGTTGTCCAACTGGAAGGAATATAATAAATATATAACCAGACATTACATTACTTTAAAATATTAAATGGAATTCTTAATGACAAAATTACAGATGCAACTGCTTAAGAAAGAACTAATTGCCCTTTGAAAGGTAATTGCTTAATTAATAATGTAATATTTTTTTTAAAAAACCAAAAAGAAGATAACAATAATGAAGAAAAGTTATATATCGGTGGCACTGAAATGAGTTGGAAAAAGAGATGGTATAAGCATAAACTCAGTTTTAATAACAGAAAATATGTTTACTGTATGAAATGGTCAAAACACGTGCAGCTAATAAAAAATGAAACATGCATATCTACCATGATAAAAAATCACTCCTCAACCTCACAGATTCTGACAATCTGTTGAATCATCGAAGGATTACTGGCAAAGAATCACTACTGTCCATAGATTTCTCCAAGGTATTCGATTCATCATCATAAATAAAAAATATATAAGAAAATAAAAATATTATTTTGCAAACAATAAGATAAAAATATATAATAGAATCATATAATAAATAAAAATATACAATGAAATAAAAATACTATTATGAATATATGATAAATAAACATATATGATAAGACAAAAATATTATTGTTCTTCTAGCTATGGGTAAAAAGAAAGGCAGACTAGGCTCTTTAATCTTGATATGTCAACCAGTCTAGGAGAAGGAAAACTCTGAAATCAAACCTGTTTAACTCTTGTAAATTGAATTACCATGGTCATGGTAATTTAATTTATAATATAATTCCTCGACTTAAAAAAGAAACTAAACATCTGTTAAACTTTGTTTAAAACTTGACCTTGTGTTGTATATTCTCCTGTGGAGAGGATGGATAAGCACACACACACACACACACACGCATTTATATATATATATATATACATTGACATCCACAGACAGACTGTTTTGTTGTATCACAACTCTTCAGTGTGGCTAGACAGGCTAGATTCCCGAAGCTGGGATCAAAACCCGGCTGATTCAAACACCAATCCGAGATTCTACCACTCAGCCACGAGGATGTGTGATCTATATTGTTTTGTCTTTATATAAATATGCCCACATGTATAATTCATAGATATGGTTTGATGTATATATTCCATATATAATTCATTATTATATCTATGGTTATGCATGAAATTTTTTTTTTTCTTCTTATATATATAAGTTTTCATATTCATCATTCCAAGTATGTCTTTCAGAGTGTCTTTCACAGAGTATCAAATTTGTTTCTTATAGTTAATGTATGTTGATTGTTTATATCACTATTGGCAAATGACGTTATATTGTGAAGCTCTTTGTTTCTTATTTCTGTGTTGACTTAGGCAAATCTTTGCCAAGACGATTCTATGATTGAAAGGTATTTCTTCAAAAGATGAGTATGCTTCACAATTTTAAGTGCTGTTTTTCTACTTCTTGTTTATAAATATCTAGTTGTGCTTTAGAATTATTTTGGTAAGAGTAAGTCCATTGATTTCCTTCCCTTTTTTTGAATTTAGTGTTTAGACATGCAAGCCTGTTCTCGAGTGAAAAATCTGCAACATATTCACCATTTCTCTTTGGTTTATTATGTACGTGGAATTTATTATTTCCATCTTTGCCTTTTTGAGCATTCATGTCTCCACTGATGATCAGAATATTGTATTTGGGGATGAGTCAGCCATTGGGGATGGCTTGTTATAGGGGGTGGTGATGTTTGCCTCATCACTGGTATTGGTGGGCAAGAGACAATTATTGAAAATAAATGAAGCACATGTAATTCTTGGTTGGATATTCCTTATGTTATTTAATAATTTTAAGGCACAAAGACTGAGAAGCATTCCTACACCTCCTATGGTAGCTTTGACAAAGTTTTTCTTTGCAGATGGTTGGTTGAATTTAATTTAATGGCATATCAACCTCTATAGGTTATTTAATGCCAGAGCCTTTTTATACATATATTATATATATATGATTTGTAAATGCAAATGTTTAGGTTGGTGATGGTTGGGTCTTATGGCAAATTGACCTCTCAGAGGATCATTGAGTGTTAAATTCTGATATGTATGTGTGTGTATATATAAATGTCAAAGCTTTTTGTTTGCATAAACTTGATGGTCGAACGTGTTGGTAACATAGTCGATATCTTTAATAGGAGGCTAATTGTTTTTAAAGAAGTTGATTATGTTTTTGAGAACAATTTTTTTAAATAGTTCCTTCTTGCTGTTCGTCTTATAAAACTTTTTCCTGGTGGTTGAGTTTTGTGCATTCTATCAAAATGTGCTTGATTGAGTATTGGTTTCCACATGGACATTTTGGGGGAGGTTCTTCTTTAAGAATGAAGGAGTGAGTCAGTCGAGTGTGTCCAATGCGTAGTCGAGTAAGGGTAGTTTCTTTTCTTCTAGCGTTATTAGGATCCAGCTTCCTTTCTTTTAAAATTGGTTGCATTTGAAAGAGCTTATTGTGGGAATTTTCATCCCATAATTGTTGTCATTTTACTTGTATATGTATAAAAAAAAAGATTTTGCATTTGCAGATGGTGAGACAAATGTCCATCCATTACCAGGATTTTTTTCTTGTTAATTAATACTAGGTCTGATATTATTATTATTATTATTACTATATGCTTTGTGATTTTTTTTCCTATTAGTACCAGCCAGTGAGGTTCACTGAAGTCTTTTCTCCCTCTTGATCTTTTCTCAGTATTCTTGCAAATATCAAGTGCTGTCGTCTAAACAGTCTTGATGATTTCCTCAGATCTCCAGCTCTCTAAGTCTCTTTTTTTAGATTCTTTGGGATTGTTCCAGGTATTTTGACTATGATTGGTATCACTGTCACTGTCATGTTCTACATTTTTCTACAGACAACCAAACCTTGTCAAGGTTAACAAAAAGAAAATAGTTTGTCAGCTTCGCTATTCCAGTCGACCATCAAGTGAAATTTAAAACAAAAACCAAAAAACTGAATAAATACCTGGACCTTGCCAGAACTCTGAAAAAAAAAAGAGTATATTTTTATACAATAAGTGTTGTTGTCTTTTCTTTCTGGTGTACATGTGCAGAGACCATTGGTCTGTTGCATCAAAATTTAGTTGTTAGCACAATTCCCAATGAATCACTCAAATGCACCCACTACAAACTGGTATCACCATCACCTTCCAGTTCCATAATTTTTTCATCTCTTAAGCAAGATCCAAGTATTTGCCCAGCTTTTCATTTTCACTTTATAGTCCACCAAAATAGTAAATCGACAGAAAGAAATGAATATGATGAGCAGTATTTGAATTTTGGGTGGGGTTGTTTGTGCTCTGTTTCATCCTTGAGAAAGGCAAGAATCCTTCTTTTCTTCCTCCAAGTAATATTAAGGGAGACAGGGCTCTCTAACCTGGGTAGGGCAAACAGTCTAGGAGAAGAAAAAGCCCTGAATTGAAAAGTGTTGTTTTGGAGAAACTGTGACACACTGATACATCATTCTTCTGCTACCAGTTCATCCATAAAGCATAGCTGGCCTGATACAAACTTTTAACACTCTAAACAAATTACCCGTGTCCTTACTGCCCAGTCGGCTGGGGCTGTGGAATACATTGACTGCACCTTTGTGAAGAGGTAAGACCCCACTGATAACAAATTTCCTGAGTTTGACAATAAACCATCTGATAGTGAGGCTCTAGTTTTTGAGATTTAGGGAATGTGCAGTAGTCCTTCATTGCTATTACTCTCAGGTCCACTTGTTGTATAGCCATGAACAACTATACATACACATATGCATGCAGAATCATAACGACGACACAATAAAGATGAGCGACACAGTTCTTTAGTAAAATATACCTCTCACTTTATTTGAAAGGGTTCGAAAGGGTTACAAAAGGTTTTGCTGTGTGAGGGGTGAGTTGGAGGCTGAACAGAACTGTAACATATTGACCCCCACTCTTATGGCCTTAACAGCGTTTCTTTCCCATTCTCCTGGGCTACTCAACCGGGGGCCCAGCCTCTCTGGGTGTTGGTTCTCTCTACTGCATCTTATCTCCAAGTGGTCTGAACTTCCTGTGCACCGAGTTATATAATAGTTCAACGCCCACCTTCTTTGTGTGGGCGTCACAAATCGCACTCATTCAACCCGCCCATGGTCAAGGTTATATCCTGATATTCTTCGACCGGATGCACCTGTTATTTACACAGGTGCGTTTCCTATTTTGACAGCTTGGCCGGGGTCAATATGTTACACACTCTGCCCAGAGTGTTAGTACCTGTTAGGGTCTCATCTATGGGTCAAAAGGAACTGTTCAATCATTTACTAAAGGATTATTATTAATAGTTATTTGAAACCATACAACAGTATGCAAATTATTTGTATTAGATAGGAATACTTGATAAATAGAATTACTAATGTTAACTAACAATACTTGAAACCATTTAACTATATGCAAACAAGTGATTAATATTGAATAGAATTATTACTGTTTGATAGGAATACTTTCAACCATTTAACAGTGTGGAAACAACTGATTAGAATTTGATGGAATTATTTGTGTTAAATTGTAATACTTAAAACCATTCAACTGCCCGCAAACAAGGGATTAATATTGAATAGAATTATCAGTGTTTGATAGGAATACTTGAAACCATTTAACTGTGTACAAACAAATGGGCTCTAATAGCTTATTTAAAAATAAAATTACAAACTCACTATTCTCTTACAACTCGTATATGTATAAAAAAAAAGATTTGGCATTAAATAACCCACCAGGGTTGATATGTCATGAAACACCAACCAACCATGTTAGTAGCCCAATAGTTCATAGATTTATCTGAAAGAAAACTATTTCTGTAGACCTGTCAATAATATATTTGTGTCAAAAGAAAAGAAGTTGGAAAAAACAAATGATAGATTGATTGATTTTAACTGCATGAAAACCCATCTAGACTTATATTATGCCTTGAGGTTAGGGAATTGCATTTATTTTACATTTACATCTAAATTTTTATGTAGCTGTTTCTTAAGAGATCTTTTTATGCATACAGTTCTGATATCAAGTATCTAATACAAATCATTTGCATATATTTGTATGGTTTCAAGTATTCTTATTTAATACAAATAACTTATACACATTTATCTGGTTTCAAATGATTATTTCTATTTAGTAAGGATCATTTGCTTTACAAACACAGTTATATGATATCAAATCACTAATAATAATTCTAAGTAAACAACTATAGCTTCAAGTAATTATTATTAATATGAATAATTTACTGTAATATGGTATCAAGTATTGCTAAACCTGATCCTTTTTAAATAGATATATTTGATCTTTTGATGGGCCCCTAACAAGTTAGATCGATTGGAATCATAGATGGGAGGGAACCTAACAAGTAATATCTATTGGACCCATAAATTTGAACCTAACAAGTTATATTTATTGGACCCAAAGATGAGACCCAAACAAGTAAGATCTATTGGACCCATACATAAGACCCTAACAAGTGAGATCTATTGGACCCATAGATAAGACCCTAACAAGTAAGATCTATTGGACCCATCGATGAGACTCTAACAAGTGTGATCTATTGGACCCATAGATGAGACCCTAATAAGTAAGATCTATTGGACCCATAGATAAGACCCTAAAAAGTAAGATCTATTGGACCCATAGATGAGACCCTAACAAGTGAGATCTATTGGACCCATAGATGAGACCCTAACAAGTATGATCTCTTGGACCCATATATGAGAACCTAACAAATGAGATCTATTGGACCCATAGATGAGACCCTCACAAGTGAGATCTATTGGACCCATAGATGAGACCCTTACAAGTAAGATCTATTTGACCCATAGATGAGACCCTAACAAGTGAGACTTATTGGCCCTAGGGTCTTATCTATGGGTCCAATAGATCTTACTTCTTAGGGTCTCATCTATGGGTCCAAGAGATCTCAATTGTAAGGGTCTTATCTATGGGTTCTAAAGATCTTACTTGTTAGGGTCTTATCTATGGGTCCAATAGATCTTACTTGTTAGGGTCTCATCTAACAAATAAGATCTATTGGACCCATAGATGAGACCCTAACAAGTGTGATCTATTGGACCCATAGATAAGACCCTAACAAGTAAGAACTATTGGACCCATGGATAAGACCCTAACAATTGAGATCTATTGGACCCATAGATAAGACCCTAACAAGTGACGTCTATTGGACCCATAGATAAGACCCTAACAAGTAAGATGTATGGGACCCATAGATAAGACCCTAACAAGTGAGAGCTATTGGACCCACAGATAACATCCTAACAAGTGAGGTCTATTGGACCCATGGATAAGACCCTAACAAGTGAGGTCTATTGGACCGATGGATAAGACCCTAACAAGTGAGGTCTATTGGACCGATGGATAAGACCCTAACAAGTAAGATCTATTGGACCCATAGATGAGACCCTAACAAGTGAGATCGATTGGACCCATAGATAAGACCCTAAAAAGTGAGGTCTATTGGACCCATGGATAAGACCCTAACAAGTAAGATCTATTATACCCATGGATAAGACGCTAACAAGTAAGATCTATTGGACCCATAGATAAGACCCTGACAAGTAAGATCTATTGGACCCATAGATAAGACCCTAACAAGTAAGATTTATTAGACCCATAGATGAGACACAAACAAGTGAGATTTATTTGGACCCATAGATAAGACCCTAACAAGTAGATCTATTGGACCCATAGATAAGACCCTAACAAGTAAGATCTATTGGACCCATGGATAAGACCCAAACAGGTCAGATCTATTGAACCTATAGATAAGACCCTAACGAGTAAGATCTATTGGACCCATAGATAAGACCCTAACAAGTGAGATCTATTGGACCCATAGATGAGACCCTAACAAGTGAGATCTATTTGGACCAATAGATAAGACCCTAATAAGTAGATCTATTGGACCCATAGATAAGACCCTAACAAGTAAGATCTATTTGACCAATGGATAAGACCCAAAAAGGTCAGATCTATTGGACCTATAGATAAGACCCTAACAAGTGAGATCTATTGGACCCATAGATAAGACCCTAACAAGTGAGATGTATTGGATCCAGGGATAAGACCTTAACAAGTAAGATTTATTGGACCCATAGATAAGACCCTAACAAGTGAGATCTATTGGACCCATAGATAAGGCCCTAACAAGTGAGATCTATTTGGACCCATAGATAAGACCCTAACAAGTAGATATATTGGACCCATAGATGAGACACTTACAAGTGAGATCTACTGGACCCATAGATGAGACCCAAACAAGTGAGATCTATTGGACCCATAGATAATACCCTAACAAGTGAGATCTATTGGACCCATAGATGAGACCCTAACAAGTAAAATCTATTGGACCCATAGATGAGACCCTTACAAGTGAGATCTATTGGACCCCTAGATAAGACCCTAACAAGTAAGATCTATTTGACCCATAGATAAGACCATAACAAATGAGATCTATTGGACCCATAGATAAGATCCTACAAGAGAGATCTATTGGACCCATAGATAAGACCCTAACAAGTCAGATCTATTTGACCCATAGATGAGACCCTAACAAGTGAGAGCTATTGGACCCACAGATAAGACCCTAACAAGTGAGGTCTATTGGACCCATGGATAAGACCCTAACAAGTAAGATCTATTGGACCAATTGATAAGACCCTAACTAGTGAGATCTATTGGACCTATAGATAAGACCCTAACAAGTGAGGTCTATTGGACCCATGGATAGGACCCTAACAAGTGAGGTCTACTGGACCCATGGATAAGACTCTAACAAGTAAGATCTATTGGACCCATAGATGAGACCCTAAAAGGTGAGATTGATTGGACCCATAGATAAGACCCTAAAAAGTGAGGTCTATTGGACCCATGGATAAGACCCTAACAGGTAAGATCTATTGGACCCATGGATAAGACGCTAACAAGTAAGATCTTTTGGACCCATAGACAAGACCTTAACAAGTAAGATCTATTGGACCCATGGATAAGACGCTAACAAGTAAGATCTATTGGACCCATAGACAAGACCTTAACAAGTAAGATCTATTGGACCCATGGATAAGACCCTAACAAGTAAGATTTATTGGACCCATAGATGAGACCCAAACAAGTGAGATCAATTTGGACCCATAAATAAAACCCTAACAAGTAGATCTATTGGACCCATAGAAAAGACCCTAACAAGTAAGATCTATTGGACCCATGGATAAGACCCAAACAGGTCAGATCTATTGAACCTATAGATAAGACCCTAACGAGTAAGATCTATTGGACCCATAGATAAGACCCTAACAAGTGAGATCTATTGGACTCATAGATCAGACCCTAACAAGTGAGGTCTATTGGACACATAGATGAGACCCTAACAAGTAGATCTATTGGATCCATAGATAAGACCCTAACAAGTAAGATCTATTGGACCCATGGATAAGCCCCAAACAGGTCAGATCTATTAAACCTATAGATAAGACCCTAACAAGTGAGATCTATTGGACCCATAGATAAGACCCTAACAAGTGAGATCTATTGGATCCATGGATAAGACCTTAACAAGTAAGATTTATTGGACCCATAGATGAGACCCTAACAAGTGAGATCTATTGGACCCATAGATGAGACCCTAACAAGTGTTATCTATTGGACCCATGGATAAGACTCTAATAAGTAAGATCTATTGGACCCATAGATAAGAGTCTAACAAGTAAGATCTATTGGACCCATAGATAAGACCCTAACAAGTAAGTTTTATTGGACTCATAGATGAAACCCAAACAAGTGAGATCTATTGGACCCATAGATAAGACCCTAACAAGTAAGATCTATTGGACCCATAGATAAGACCCTAACAAGTGAGATCTATTGGACCCATAGATAAGACCCTAACAAGTAAGATCTATTGGATAAGACCCTATCAAGTAAGATCTATTGGACCCATAGATGAGACCCTAACAAGTGAGATCTATTGGACCCATAGATAATACCCTGACAAGTAGATCTATTAGATAAGACTCTATCAAGTAAGATCTATTGGACCCATAGATAAGACCCTATCAAGTGAGATCTATTGGACCCGTAGATGAGACCCCAACAAGTGAGATCTATTGGACCCATAGATAAGACCCTAACAAGAGAGATATCTTGGACCCATAGATAAGACCCTAGCAAGTGAGATCTATTGGACCCATAGATAAGACCCTAACAAGTAATATCTATTGGACCCATAGATGAGACCCTAACAGGTCAGATCTATTTGGACACATAGATAAGACCCTAACAAGTGAGATCTATTGGACCCATAGATGAGACCTTAACAAGTGAGATCTATTGGACCCATAGATGAGACATTAACAAGTGAGATCTTTTGGACCCATAGATGAGACCCTTACAAGTGAGATCTTTTGGACCCATAGATAAGACCCTAACAAACGATATTTATTGAACTAATAGATGAGACCCTAACAAGTAAGATCTATTGGACCCATAGATGAGACCCTAACAAGTGAGATCTATTGGACCCATAAATAAGAACCTAACAAGTGAGATCTATTGGACCCATAGATAAGACCCTAACAAGTAAGATCTATTTGACCCACAGATAAGATCCTAACAAGTAAGATCTATTGGACCCATAGATAAGACCCTAACAAGTGAGATCTATTGGACCCATGTCTGGTTTCATTAGCTTCTTTTAGAGTAAACTAGTCACTGCTCAGCACAGTCAAATTTCAGACTTTTGGTTTTTTATTGCCATTGTTTAAAACACTCTGCAGGGTGTCCTCGTGGTGTAATGGTTAGAGCGTTAGACTGCGGAATCGTAGTACATGAGTTCGTACTCCAGTCGCACTATTGCGTTCACTTTCGGGCAAATACTCTTGGGAAAGGTATGAGCCCCCTTATCCTCCCAGCTATGGGTTAAATAGTACTACTACTGTTCTTTTAGGAGAATGGATTTGGCATTAAATAACCTAAAAAGAGTTGATATGCCATAAAACAAAGAAACCACACCTAAAACCCTTTGGTTTTGGAATCAATTGTTTTGCTTTTTCTTCCAAAATTTGTTCCTTAATAACTGGACTTTCTGTTCTATTTTTAAACCTGATGTAAAATTTATTTCATTCTCTTATTTATATAATTTTTTTTTTTTTTTTTTTTGTGAGGGCATACCAAATATAAGAAATTGGTTATTTATTTTTGGACTGTTACACAATTATATATTTTTATATGTTTTCAATGATGTAAAAGTTGGTAATTAATAATTACTAAAGATATCTGTAGTGATTGCATAATATTCTATTATGATACATTTCCTTGGCTATCAGTGTCTGAATTGTGTTCCTCATTCTCTAATAATTGTAATGGTGGGTTTTGAGACACAGATATGGCTATGTGAAACATACATAGACTGTTCATAATGCACATATATATACATAGAACATAGGATCTCGAAACAGGAAAAACACTTACGACTTCAAAGTTCAGGTACAAAACTTTTTATTACCTTTGAGTTTAAAGGTTCTTCGACATAAGGAGAGAGATACACATTCTTTCTATTCTGGCTTTTTCATCTGCCCCCCCCATCTCGTGCAGCACCTGTAGCACGCAAATTCATCTGGCCTCTGCGAGCCCCGAAAGTCGACCCTTCTCATCCGATGTCTAGTCTCAACTCTACTAACTTACTTCAAAATTCCCAAAATCCTCCGCGCGCTTCCAGTGTGTGACGTCATTTGCATTTGCTAGCCCTGTTTCCCATCTCGGGCTATTGTGACATCTCTGAGTGACACGTCCGCTCCTCCCATGCACGCGTGAACATCTGTGTTAATGTTGCACTTAAGTAACCCATGCACTGAGCCGAAAGGTTCTCAGCCTAACCCAAAGGCATCCCTTGGCCATTATATTACAAATATACAAAGATCAACCTTCAAATTGTTGATAGCAAAGCCCATTCAATACTATTCCACAAAATAATATAATCCTGGCATCTTTGGTTTTGAAGAAAATTACCTTTTTATAAAAGTTAGTTAGAGAGTGTACATATTTATGAATGAAATTGTATTTACAATGCCTTGTCTGACATAAGGTCTTTTTTTATTAGTGACTCTGTATATAATCAGGAGAGTCAAAAGTTTTGCAATATTTTGTTATGTGCTAGTTTGTGGTATGTATATCATGTGACTGAAACAATTCAAGCCATGGAAGTACCCACTATGGTTGGTAGTATTGTGGTAGTTGGTATGCTAACATGTTATACATTGATTCACTCCGATTTTAAAGCTGCACAGATGAACATGCAATGTAGTCTAATACAGGAAATTATGCTTTACGAGTTCAAAACTAGACCATAATGCTGCAGAAGGAACTAAAAACATTTGTTGTGCATCTAGTGGGTAGAGTGTTCGCCAATGGTCTGGGGAACCTGTGTTCAATCCCATGTTGCATCATACCAAAGACTTTAAAAATGGTACTTGATACCTCCTTGCTTAACACTCAGCAATATAAGGTACATGTCAAGAGTAAAGTGGAGTAATCCTGGGAAAGGAGTAGTGCCTTCCCTACATCTCTGTGTCGTAGCTATTGAAAAGGGAGCCTTCTGGTCACCCTCGACTATGGTCGCCCTCGACTATGGTTGCCAACTGACTTACAGTTGATCACAGTAACCAAATGGTTCAAGACATTCTGCTTAGGTCGAAAGAACCTCAACGATCAGGTCAGGTCAGGTTGGCCTGGAACTGTTGCTTCCAAGGCCGTTCTCAAAGCCATTGAAGCAAATCTTGCGAGTAGCACTCAGAGAGTATCAGGCAAGCTTGACATCTCTGTGTTCAGTGCAGTTTGTCACCTTTATAACCTCGGTAAAAGTATCTGCAGCTGCCAAATTGTGCCTCTTACTACTAGAATATTGCAAAACTTTTGACTCGCCCTAGTATCTTTGTTCATGTTTATATTTTCATAAATCTGTGGTTATCATTGAAGTGTTTGATATTTTATCCATTAAATGGTTTTTACCTTCACCAATCTGAATTTATTTCTCTTAACAAAAATGGCTGACTTGTCTAATTTTAAACTTTACATTGGTTCATACATTATATGTATTTGATAAAGGTTCCTAAATTTAAAATCGCTAATCCAGTAGAGTTTCTCTAGAAGATGACATAGAAACGCTGATAACATCTGTTCAGACAGTAAATGTTTCCCTGGAAATTTTGGTATCTGTTAACTATCAATGTCAACAAGAAGGGATACAGCAAAATATTACACTGCAACTAAAATGCTTGTGGCAGGATTTTTGATAGAATATAACAGTTTGATCATTTTTTTAAAATAAGAAATAGAATTTTATAAGTAAATAGAAATAAAGTAGATTTTATCAAACAAAATCAAAAACTATTAATTTCAATATTATTCTTCAATCATCATCATCATCATGTCACACCATCAGCGTGGATATCCCTGACCCTCTATCACCTCCCACTCCCTATTGTCCATTGCTTCAAGCAGGTCTTCAGGGCTACATCCTGTATCCTCACAGAGCTGCTGTATGTAGGTTTGAGCTGGTTGTCCTGCCTTTGCTTGTCCATGTAAAGGGGTCCACAGGAGTACATCATTTATGAGCTCATCCCTACTTCTCCAGCCATGTCCCGCATGTCTGGTTTGTTTAATTTTGATAGTTTTTGTGATGGGTGTGTAGGTGGCCGTACAGCTTCTGCTTTGTCGGGTGCTGCCTCCAGGATTGTTCAATATTGCTTGCAGCATTCTTGTATACTTGCTGTCAAGCTTTTTCTCCATACATTTAGTTAGCATCCATGTAGTGCATCCATATAGCAGTATTGACACAACCGCTGCTTGGAAGAAACTTTGTTTTATTTTATCAGTCCGAATAATCTTCTATTATATTTTATAGTATTATTAATGAATCCCAATTTATATTCCCAACTATGGGTTGAACAAAAAAAATGTGTAGAAGTTCCCAGAGGTCCCTGATAAGAAACTGAGACTGTGCATGTCTGAAACAGACTTACTGGCTTGAGAAAGAAATCCATTCTCATTCAGCAGTGACTACTTGGATTGGAAAGACCTACTTCTTTCCTGCTGGTGGAGGAAAACCACATGTCCACATAGTGGCACAAGTAGTAGCCGTGTCCACTAACAGCAGCCAATATTGAAAGCACTGAATAGACTTATCCCCCACTAATAAAAACATCGAATTTGGACATATCAACCACAGAAAACAACTAGAGTATTCTAACGCCTTATTTGGGAGAAACAACTGTTCTTTAATCGTTCAGGAAATAATTTCCTTGTTACTGAGTCGCAGTATGAAAACCCAAAAATAAAGTTGAAATTTAAAAGGTATCTCAGTCTCTTTCTTACTTTCCTTCAGTAATTCTTTTGCAGCCTCCACTGACTAAGAAGAAGCCAATGAATTAAATGAGGTAGACAAGAAAACCAATGGAGTCAGATATTCTAAACCCAAAAACCAAATGAAACAAATAACACCAATAAAATAGCCCCATAAATCTACTTTACAGGGAAAAAAGGGAAGACTTCTTCTCTCCTTTTAGCAAAAGAGTCAATCGTGAGAAAAGGCAGTTTTCTCACGATAAACTTTTCGTATAAAGAATAGTTTTCTTTATATAGATGGATCTAAAAATACAAATGGGAACATTAAAATTAAAAGAAAAATTGTGGAATAAATAATTTGTACAATTATTCTTGCCTTGCAACAACATACTTTTTTCTCTGATTATTAGTTAGAAAGAAAGAGAGAAAGTTGGTTGGTTGGGTTTTATAGCATATCAACCTTTGTAGGTTATTTAATGCCAAATCCATTTTATACGAATAATCAGTTTTATTTCAAACAATTCAGTTTAGCATAAGTTTGCAGTTTAAATATCAAATCAGTTCTATTTCAAGTAATTCAGTTCAGTGTAAGTTGTGACAGGGTATGCTATAGAGAGAGAGTGCAGGGGAGGTCAATACCCTTACCTCTCTTTATTTGAATCAACAGGCATTAAGAAAGATCCGATAACAGGGGCGACCATTGAAGTGGTAGGAGAGAGAAAGGTTAAGCTAACTGTACTCTTTGCACTTTAGCCTGTTGAAACGACAGAAGTCAAGGTCAATCAGGTGGCATGATTCGGCGAGGTGGTGGAAGAGGAAAAGGCGAATGTTTGGTTGACAGAATCTTTGCGCCAAAAATGCTGTCATGCGTTACAGAAATTTGAACGGAATCTTCAGTTTGGACAAATCCAGCGTTGGAACAAGATGCTGAATTCAGCCGGCTCCGGGAAAAGATAGCTCACCCGTAAAAAGAGTAAAATCTGAAGTTTGAACAAATCCAGTATTGGAACAAGATGCTGATTTCAGCCACCTCTGGGAGAAGATAGCTCACCCGTAAAAAAAGAGAAAGAAGAAAAATCTAGAAGTTGAAAACCTGTTAAAGACAAGTACAGCTCAAACTGTTTTCCTTTTCCAAATCTTAAATATTGGAAAGTTGTATGTATTCAAAAAAACTGTAAATGTTCTATTTCACTAATAGTTAAAAAAATATTGAATGAACATTGCTACACACCTCAGTCCTGCGTCTTTTACTCAAGTAAGAGAAAAAGAAAGAGAAAAAAGAGAAAGAGAAAAAGGACTGTTGAGAGACATTTTTGTTTGATGTTTTCTGGTTGGCTTAATATTGCCGGTATTCTAAAAAGAAAAGAGAAAAGAAAAAAAGAACTGTTTCTTAAATTTCATCTTTTATTTGTTTGATTGTCACATATTAAAATTTTGTTATATTCTAAATGAACCCTTGTGTTGAAATGTTTCGATTGTGTTCTTTCCTCTGTTGATCTGACTTTTTGCATGTATATTATATCTTGGCCTCATACTGCTTTCATTAATTCTTGCTAACACGTCTTATTGCCTCCCTAAGCATTACAAGAGGATTGGGAAATCTACTTACAGTTAATACTATCTAACCTAGAAGTTCGTTCCTCCGTGATATAAGGGTGTAGGGGACAAAGGCATATATGAAAGTGAATCAGCTACCCCTTACTTACGTCTGAAACCAGTCTAACCTCAAATCAGCATCCACATTATTTGTTTGTTTCTCATACACCCAAATAGGAGTCTTGACTGGGATTTATTTTGTGAAGTGTCAAGTGCCAGGCTGCTCTTGGCGATACACATTCTACATAACAGCCTTCTACTGAGGACAATGACCGAGATGTCGATCTCTTGAGGTCAGTGTAGAATATAACGTAACAGATATGCCCGAAATGGGCTCTCATCCTGGGATAATTATTTATGCAACGTAACATAAGCCCGAAATGGGGGCTCGTATCCGGGAATAAGAATATAATGTCACAAAGTACACATTTTAGTTCTATTTGACCCATAGATAGGACCCTATCAGGTACTATCACTCCGAGCTAGAGTGAACCTGGGAGTAATGGCAATGAAGGGATGTTCTGTATTCCCCAAAGCTCCAGCATTACTGGAACCTTACAATCAGATTGTTTAGTGTCCTATCTAGGACACTTGTTGGTGGGGGGTCTTACTCCTCTGCAGAAAAGCAGTCAATGTATTCTACAGCCCCAACCAACTTGGCAAGAAAGAAAGAAAGAAAAAAAAAAACTCTTTCTCTATGAGGAATCATTTTTTATTTCAATGTTAAATTCTTTTCTGGATCCAATGAATATATATGTCATATTTAGTAGTTCTTCATCAAACTGTTTGTTTATCTACAAAGGACAGACAAACAGTCTCTTCTTAATTATTTGGTATGGTTTAGTTTTGTGGCATATCAACCATTGTTGGTTATTCAGTGCTAAATCCTGCTTTTACATATGTACTAAATATATGATTTGTAAATACATTTTGTAGCTACACACAGTTAGATGATCCAACAGTTCTATTTCTAACAATTCAATTTAGCATGATTCAACAAAGTTAAATGTTTCCAAGTATTGCTATGTATCAGTTAAAATTCAATTAAACATCAGATCAAACAATTCTATTTCTAACAATTCAATTTAGCATAAGTTTTTTGTTTGCACATAGTTTAAATGTCAAACAGTTCTATTTGACTCATAAAACCCTATCAGGTGCTACCACTCATAAAACCCTATCAGGTGCTACCACTCCAGGCCAGAGTGGACCTGGAGTGATGGCAATGAAAGGGTACTCCACATTCCCCAAAGCTCTAACATTACTAGAGCCTCACCATCAGATATATTAATATCATATGCAAGACACTCATTTGAAGGGGGGGGTCTTACTCCTCTGCAGAGATGCAGTTGGTGAATTCTACAGTCCTCCTAGCTGACTGGGTGACTCAATTATTTATTGAAATTACGGTTTCGACAACTTTCATAAAACTTTTATCATTAAAAAGGATTGAAAAAGATTTCTTTGAAAATTATTCTCTTCCTAAAGCCCAGTTGGCTGGGGCTGTAGAATACTTCAACTGCATCTCTGCAGATGGTGAGGTTTCTGTCCTGGAGCTTGGAGGAATGTAGAGTACTTCTTTGTGGCCATTACTCCCAGGTCCACTCTGACTTAGAGTGGTTGTACCTGTTTGGGTCCCATCTGTAGAACTGCTTAACCATTTAACAGTGAGCAAACAAATGAGTGATATTGAATAGAATTACTAATGTTCAATACCAATACTTGAAACCATTTCATCATCATCATCATCATGTCGTGCCGCCAGCACAGATATCCCTGACCCTCTCTCGCCACTTCTCCCTGTCATTCATTGCCTCTGGCAAGTCTTCAGGGCTACATCCCGTATCCTCACAGAGCTGCTGTGTGTAGGTTCGAGCTGGTCGTCCTGCTTTTGCTCGGCCATATGTGGGGGTCCATAGGAGTACATCACTTATGAGCTCGTCCCTGCTTCTTCAGTAGTGTCCTGCATGACTGGTTCTTCTAACTTGGATAGTTTTCGTGATGGGAGGTAGGTGGCGATATAGTTGGTGCTTTGTGGGGTGTTGCCTCCAAGACTTGTTCAATATTGCTTGCAGCATTCTTGTGTAATTGCCATCTAGCTTTTTCTTCAGCTGTTTTGTTAGCGTCCAAGTAGTGCATCCATATAGCAGTATCAATACAACCGCTGCTTGGAAGAAACTGCATTTCATTTTATCAGTCAGGTCTGACTTCCATATGATCGATAGCTTATCGATAGCTGTCCATGTCTTCGTTAGCCGCGTGTCGATTTCTTTTTCGGTTGATAAGACACTGCTTCCTAGGTAGGTGAATTTGTCTACTAGTTTCAGAGAGCTTCCGTCTATTGTGGAAATGTCACCTGTTTTATTAAAGCACATGTATTCCATTTTGTGTGTATTGACATGGAGGCCAATGTCTGTGGCAGCTTGTTCCAAACTATGCAGTAGTGTTTCGGCTTGGTCGGGTGTATTTGCCAGTATCGCTATGTCATTGGCATAGTCAGCGTTGGTAATTGTTTTTGCAGGGTACCTTCTGATTCTTTTCTTTGTCAGCTTGAAGCCGTTTTTTTTTATTTTATCAATTGATGTTCTAAGCACGTAGTCTAGACAGATGATAAAGAGGTATGGGGCTAGGGTGTCCCCTTGCAGTACTCCTGCTACAATGTCGAAGTATTCTGTATCTCCATCCAGTGAACGTACTTTCACTTTGGTGTTTCTATAGAGAATTGTAATTGCTGCTACGGTTTCTTTAGGTAGGCCGTATGCTAGTAGGATTTGTTCCATCTTCCCTCTGTGAATGGAATCAAAGGCCTTGGTAAAGTCGACAAATAGTATTGTCGCCTGTAGGTTTTTTGCTCGTACGCCTTCAAGGATTATATGGATAGTCAATATTTGTGAGGTCGTGGATCTATTTCTTCGGAAGCCATTTTGGTTCTTCCTAAGAATGTTGTCAATTTTGGGTTCTATGCGGTTTCATAGTAGGGCATTGTAAATTTTGGCTGCTATGGATGTGTTATACCTCGGTAGTTCTTGGCTAATCCAAGGTCACCCTTTTTAGGGAAAGGGGTGATGCATCCCTTCATCCATCTATCGATCAGATTTTGATTATAGATTGCGTTACAGTGTCAGAGCAGTATGTCATCGAATTGTTTGGTCTTCCATACTTCTGGGGAAATCTCGTCAAGCCCTGCGGCTTTTCTATTTTTAATTTTTCTAAGAACTGAGTCGAGTTCTTCTTGAGTGAATGGTCCTAGTTTAATGTCCAATTGCTTACTAATAATTCTGGTGATTGGTTCATGTGTAACTTTGGTGGGTTTCCTAGTAGATTTTCGAAATGCTGTTTCCACAGTTTTATTCTTTCTTGTTGGTTTGTAGCTTTCAATTTAGCTTTGGTTGTGTTCTTGTGCAAATAAAACTATTTGTTTTTTATCAGTAAGAGTTTTCAGACTATTGTCTTTGTCGTCGTTTTTTTCATAACGTTTCGGCTGCTGTATCCTCCAGCCTTCATCAGGTGTCCCCTGTTTATTTGGGCATAGAAATGATTCAACCTGGGAAATCATTTTTAAAGTTTGGCTGTTTATTTCCCAGGTTGAATCATTTCTATGCCTAGATAAATAGGGGACACCTAATGAAGGCCGGAGGATACAGCAACCAAAATGTGAAAAAAAACAATAAAGACGAAGACAATAGTCCGAAAACTGATAAAAATCATTAAACTTTGTCTCAGAAATTTAGACAACTAAAACTATTTGTTTTAGATAGTAAAACTTGAAACTATTCAACTGCATATGAATAAATGATTAATATTAGATAGAATTATTAATGTTAGATAGGAATACTTGAAATCATTCAGCTCTCGGTAGACAAATGAACTCAGGCTTGTTTAAAAATATTACCGACAAACTCTTCATTTACAAATCATGTATTTAATATATATGCATAAACAGGATATAGCATTAAATAACCTACATGGATTGATATACCATAAAAACCCAACCAACCATTTTCTTCTTATTTCTTAATATGAGTGAATGGAAAAAATATACAAACAAAAATATTAAATTTCATTGAAAAATGCAAAAAAAAACCCCAAAAACCCCACAAATTCATAGTTTTCATTTTTTATACTTTGCTAAGTTCTTATTTTTAATTGAGATTTAATATTTCAATTTTTGATTTCAATTGAAGTTGCTGTGTCTTATTTGTGGACTTTATATCATTGTCAAACAAATCTTGTCATATAAAAGAAAATTCAAATATGAATTATTTCTTTTCAACTCATTTTCAGTTATTATAGAAGATTGATGCTGCAAATGGAAAAAAAGTCACAAAATGCTCAATTGCATGTGTCATTCCCATTCCTTAACATATCAGAAGAAAACAGGATGACTAAAAAAGAAGTCTATTAAAGAAAAATACTGCAGAATTCAAAAATGTGTACTGTTACCAATATTGGGCAACAATATGGCTTCTCTGGTATTATTCTTTAGACAGAAAGAAAGATTCTTTCTCAATGAGAAATAGTTTTCTTAATACTTGTGGATGTAAAAATACAAATGGAACATCAGAATTAAAGGAAAAACTATGGAATAAAAACATTGTACAAGTACTTATGTCTTACAGCAGCATGGCTTCTTTATTGTTTAAAAAGAAAGAAAGAAAGAAAGAAAGACTCTTTCCCCATAGGGAAAATGTTTTTTAATATGCATGGATTAAAAAAATACAAATAGGAATATCAGAATTAAAAGAAAAAACTAAATTGCACAATTGCTTGTCTTGCAGCAATATTGCTTCTCTCCGATTATGGTGGAGAGAGAAAGAAAGAAAGAAAGAGAGACTCTTTCCAAATGAGGAATAGCTTTTTTAAATATTAAATCCTTCTTCTCAGTTCAATGAATATGCATATCGTATTTAATCTTTTTATGTGAAACCGTTTATTTATAGAGAACAGACATACAAATTCTCAATTATTAATGTATACTAAAAGAACTATACATGGTATAATATTTATTATCATAAAGATATGGACATGACAAACTAGATTCAAACTGTGGATGTGGTTGTTTGGGTTTCCATTCACCTAATTTTCTTTGAAAAGGCATAAATCCCATCTATTCTCTCCCTCCTCTCAGTAAATAGTTGGGTAGACTGGGTTCTTTTGGTTTGATTGTTTTGATCAGGAAACCAGTCTAGGAAAAGGAAAGACTGATGATGTTTTAGTAAAATGAATGTGTAGCATATTTTTGCTTGAAAATTTCTCTTTAACCATCGTTTTAAATACATCCATATCTTCTACTGAACAATATTCAAAATAATAATTTATTACTTACTGCTTATTACTTTGTAGTGGAAAGAAAATTTCGTATTTTGGTTTGACACGCAATTTAATTTGACTCTTAATTTCACCCAATCAGGATGACTTATCCTATTCAGGATCCGGGCAGCAGCAGATTGGGTAAGCTGCCAAACCCAGTCTCTTTAGCTGGACAATGCCGCCCAGTGCAGACATCTCACTGGGGGCTCTAGAATAGCAGCAGCAGCATGGACACATGAGGGAACCTATCTAATTTATGGATTCCTTGCAAGGAATCCCAGTTGAATATGAATTAGATACATTCAACATGCCTCGCACAGGCACAACCTTATGTCACCCCCAAAATTGGCTATGTCAACATGATGCTTTTATTCCGCTCTCGTTCATTTTCCTCCAACTGCAACATGGCTTTTGCTAAACTACAGCGAACACAATCCCTCGCAAGTCCGACGACACACGCTGCCATCTCAACCTTCTCAACTTCCTCATAACTCCATTTCGTCTCTATACTCACAACCTTTCCACGAGTCTTGCAGCACAAACCCAAACTACATTTTCCATGCTGCAAATAAAACCTATTCCTAAAAACACATTTCGACTATCGGCATCTTATTTCTTTATCCTCTCCTTTATTTACTCTTAAAACTTAGCAAGGGGACTAACAACACCTAGCGAGGAAACAACTCAACGTAAACACACACACCCACATTACAACCATTCCTCGCTAACAACAAACTCTTCTCATTAAGAACTAAAAACAATTTCAGCAATTTTTATATGTTAAATTAATAAAAATTATTTATTTTCATTTAAAATCATAACAGTGTTAATTACTTACCCCTACATATTTTTCAGAACACTTCACAATTTTTGGTTTATTTGTGTTTATTTTGGACGATTATCTTCATCTTGGTTGTCTTCATCACAAAAATTGGAGCCTCACCCCCAGATGCTGTTTAGTGTCATATCAAAGACACCCTATATATATATATATATATATATATATATATATATATATATATATATCCCCAATATGGGTAAAATAGTAGAACAGACTGGACTCCCTAGCCTTGGTTGGGCAACCAGTCTATAAAAAGGTATACAAGATTTTGACTAGTGTTGTTTGGAGAACCTGTGGGACATTGATGTACCATTCTTTTCTAATCAGATCATCCAAAAAAGTGTAGCAGGTCCTGCAAAAGCCTTTACCACAATAAACAAATTATCTGTGTAAGCTGTCTAGTAGTTTAAATCTTTACCTATAATGACAGGCCTACATGCATTGGATATGATAGGAGATTTGATAAAATGGAGGACTTTTCACAACCTTATAAAATTCCTTCTTGTAACTCTACTTATGTAGTTTGTTTGGTTTGGTTTATTTGTTTAGAGGCATATCAACTCCTTATGGGTTATTTAAAGTCAAAACTTGATTAATTTCTAAATGTTTAAATTGTAAGTAAGTTGGCGACCGTAGTCGAGGGCAACCCAAAGGCTCCCCTTTCAATAGCTACTATACCGAGGTGTAGGGGAGGGTGCTACTTCTTTCCCTAGATTGCTCCACTTTACCCTTGATATGTACCTTAAAATGCTGAGTGTTAAGTAAGGAGGTATCAAGTACCATGTTTTGAGTCTTTGGTATGACCCGATGGGGGATTGAACCCTGATCTCCCAGACCATTGGTGAACACTAAATCTAAAATGTCCCATTCCAATCAATCTTTTTTTGTCTATAATAATCATTTGTTTGCACACAGTTATATGGTTTCAAGTATTCCTATCCAATATAAATAATATTCAAACAAAATTTATATGGGATCCTAATAGGTTCTCCCACTCAGTCAGAGTAGACTCTATACTCCTTGGAACTGGAACCTTACCATCGGATACATTTTAGTATCCTACCCAGAAAATCCATTTCAGAGGGAGTCTTATGCTCCCAGTGAGTGTAATCTAAGCAAAAGATTAAATTATATGCAGCAGAAGTAGATTTACACCATCTTAAAAAAGAATTTGACTAATAGAAAACTTATTGGAATAAGTGTGTTGAATGCTAAGGAAACTATTTTGATGAAAATGAATGTTTCATCTATTGTTTCTTTCTGTCTTGGTAAATACAGCATCAGTCTCAATACTTTTTGAACACACCTAATATTTTGCAGAAAATTAATGCTTCATTCATAATTCAGTTCTGTCTGGGTAAATACAGCTTCAGTTCCAATACTTTTGAAATATAGCTTATACATTTCATCCTCGGTAGAGTTCATAGTAACAATATCAACCCTATCGGCAGAGAATAAAATACTTTGACATCATACTCTGCTGAGGTCAAAGATTACTTTCCTTTAAAAAAAAAAAAAAAGAGGGTGTCTTCGATATGACACTAAGCAGCATCTGAGGGTGAAGCTCCAATTTTTGTGATGGAGATAACCAATATGAAGATAATAGTCCAAAATAAACACAAATAAACCAAAAATTGTTTTAAATATATAAACATCAAATTAGATACAAATATAAAAAATGAAAAAAAGGCATAAAATAGAACGTTTCTTCACTCCTTTTGCAAGAGTTGTCGCCCTTTAAACAGAAAACTATTACTTAAGTCCTTTCGAACAATAAATTTCATCAAAATTATATCGTATTAAGCCCTATCAAAATATGCCTGCAGTAAATTAAGATATCCCCCCGCAAAAAAGGGGTGTCCGGGATAAGACACTAAACTGCATTCAGTGGTGAGTCTCCAGTGCTGAGGCTTTGGGTTGTATGAATTTACCCCTTCATAGCTATTACTCCCTAGTCAACTTTGATTCAAAGGAGTAGAATCTGTTAGGGTTTCGTCTATGGGTCAATAGATCTGATATGATGTTTAAAATAACTGAACTAAATTCACCCTTAAAACACTGATGTTGGAACTCTGAAGTTTTTATCTGTTTAAAATGATTATGAAGATACATTTTTGTACCATACATAATCATACTGTAAAACCAACAGACCAACTAATATATAATTTCTAGTAAATTATTTGTATTAGATAGGAATAACTGGAACCATATAATTGAGTGAAAAGGTTTTTTGTTAAGAATAGTTACTTGCAGCAATAATTATTTATTATTTACTAAAAATGCATTAGAAATGATTTTTACCATAAAAATGCATTAGAAATGATTTTTACTATAAAAATGCATTAGAAAGTATTTTATTATAAAAATATGTTGTAAATGATTTTACAATAAAAATACATTGCAAATGATTTTCAAAATTACAGTGTTTGTTTGTGTTTTATAGCATATCAAACCTTGGAGGTTTTTTAATGTCAAATCCATTTTTATACAAATAAACAGTTCTATTTCAAATAAGTCAGTTTAGCATAAGTACACAGCCTAACTGTCAAAAGCATTTCTATTTCAAGCTATTCAGTTTATTCAAACAGTTCTAATTCTACCAATTCAGTTTACTATAAGAATTGATTTTGTTTACATACAGTTAAATGTCAAAACAGTTCTATTTTGAACAATTTGATTTAGCATAGTACAGTTTCAGCGTCAAAAACAGTTCTATTTCAAACAATTCAGTTTAGCATAAGTACACAGTTTACATATCAAAACAGTTCTATTTCAAGTAATTCAGTATAGCATAAGCATACAGTTTAGTTCTATTTAACCCATAGATAAGGCCCTATCAGGTACTGATAATGGACCTATGAGTGATGGCAATGAAGGGATGCTTCGAATTCCCCAAAGCTCCAGCATCACTGGAACCTCATCATCAGATTGTTTAGTGTCATATCCAGGACACTTGTTAGGAGGGTTGTCTTACCCCTCAGCAGAGGTGCAGTCAGTGTATTCAACAGCCCCAGCCAACTGGGCAAAAATTGCAGTGGAAATGATTTTTACTATAAAAATGCATTGCAAATGATTTTTATTATGAAAATGCATTGGAAATAATTCTTATTATTGAAATAATTTTAATAATAAAGATACATTGGAAATAATTTTTATGATGAAAATAATTTTTATAATGGAAATTCGTTGCAAATGATTTGTACCATAAAAATACATTGGAAATGATTTTTACTATAAATTGGAAATAATTTTAATACTTAGTATAGCAAACTACGTAACCTTAAAAATATACAGAGATTTTCCAAAACGTTAAAGAACTATTGAGAAGCTCCCTATGGACTGTCAGCTCTAAAAAATTGTTTTGAGTCTTGAATGCGTCTAGTAGGAATATTATATCTGCAATAGTTAAAGTGCAATGTACTTCGAATATATTACTCTTATAATGTGAGGGCAGATAATATTACCATTTATACAAAAATGGCAATTGAGGTTGTTGAGTTCTGTTGCCTCTTGTTATATTAAAAGGAAGAACAAATGAGTTGACGAAGATATGGATAGTTTTCCATTTGGAAGTTTTATTAACAGCTTGAGACAAAAGGAAATCCTTTAGCTGTAAGTCACAGGAAAAAGAAAACGGTTGTAAATGATAGAGCCAGTATTAAGATGCTGTCGTTAGGACAGGAATGGAAATGCTGAAGTTAAAGGCAGGAGTTGAAATGCTGTTGTCAGAACAGGGATTAAAATGCTGAAGTTAAAACAGGAGTTGAAAATATCCAATTTGTTTTTCCGAGGATCCATTGGTTTAGAAGGAAAGATGAATGATGAAAGAATGATTTCCCAGACACCAATGGTCCATAAATTGGACGGGGTGTCCTCATGGTGCTTAACAGGCTGCTCGAAATATGTGAGAGAGAGTCAGTGAAGAAGAGTCAGGGAAGTAGAGTGAATGTGGTCTCTCATGTTGGCTGGTCTTTCCTGCTGCTAGGAAGCGAAGAAAGAGAAAGACAGGACAGGTCTGTTCTGCTCAAAAGGCTTGCGTGGAAGAGGGTGAAAGAATGTTACCTCGCCTTTTTATTGTTGCCCGGGGAGGTGACCCGGGCAGAATGGCATGAAATATTCTCATTGGTCAAAAATATGAGTTTGGGACCAAAACAGTCAAAATATTCCTGCGCCAGACAATGATTTGAAATTCTTTCTGCTACACTTTCATCCAATAAATCTTAAGAACTGCTATACACAATTCAACTTTAAAATGATTCATTGTTTATCAGTCACAACTCTTAAAACTCATTGCTGATAATATCAATATAAATTTTATAAATTGATCCAACCAGGAATTGTGAGAAGAGATAAAGACCATTTGTAGCCAAGTGACTAATATCATTTATTAGGTATATTAAAATGCCAACAATTAGGTCATGGATTCAAATCAGGCCCCTTATTATTTCATTTGACTTTTGGTTTTATGGGGGTAAAACTACCTAAGTTTGGAAAAAGAAAGAAAAAAGGGTTACTGTAAGTATTTTCTTCACTTAGCACAATTTGGGATCAACTTGGCTATTTACACAAACATGAGTAAAAAAAATCCTGACAAAAAGTAGTTCATGTGACAGAAAAAACTTACCACCAGTTTTATTTCAAGGATGAGAATGTCTACATGATAAGGATTCCTTGTAATGGTCAAATGTAAAGAATAAATAATCTAAAATGTGTCCAATGCGGCAGCAGATATCAATTTGATCCTATGGGACGACTGAGCATTCTACGAGCCTTATCAAGCTATTTTTGAGATACACCTAACTGGGAGCTGAAACGGAATTTTGCAGTTGAACAATTATTGGTAGAATGCCTTGTTCTTGCTTAGTATATATCGTCAAAGCATGCCTATTGGTTGGCTGGTTGGCCGTTTGGCTGGTTGGTTGGTTGGTTGGTTGGTTGGTTGATTTTATCGCAAGCCAACCCTTGTTGGGTTATTTTAAGCCAAAATCTTTTTAACAATCATGGCTTCCAATAAAATACAGTACAAAAATATATCTTCAAAATCATTTTAAACCAAGTAAACTCTAATATATTAATTGGATCTATTTTACCCACAGATGGGGTTCTAATGGGTTCTATGAATACAGGTCATAGTGGGACTGGGAGTAATGGTAACAAAAGGGTGACTCCAGACTTTCCAGAGTTCCAGAACTCGAGCCTCATAACTAGATACAGTTTAGTGTCATGCCTTTGAAACCCATTTTTGGTAGAGTGGGGTGACATCTTACCTCACTGCAGAGGGTACAGTCTACAGATTCTTGGCTCTACAGACCAATAAAGTCATGAACATATAGTAATAAGATTTCTGAGTTTTATGTTTCTTAAAATCATTGTTTTCATTTGTATTGGCTTAATTCTAACTAATGAAGTTAGTATTTTATGACAATATATCTCCATGTTTGCTGTACAGGGAGTAATATTTTTATATGTTGTGTTGGTAAAATCTACCTTGAATTCAAATCTATATGACTACATTTAGGCATTACAAACTCACCCAGCAAATTATTGATTTCTCTAATTGACAAAGAAAAAAGGATTCCCATAATCTTAATCAAACTTAAGAGTTTTTATTTACTATAAAAATGCTTTGGAAATGATTTTTACTATAAAAATGCATTGCAAATGAATTTTACTATAAAAATGCATTGGAAATGATTTTTATTATAAAAATGCATTGCAAATGATTTTTACTATAAAAATGCATTGGAAATGATTTTTACTATAAAAATGCATTGGAAATGATTTTTACTATAAAAATGCATTGGAAATGATTTTTATTCTAAAAGTGTAGTGGAAATGATTTTTACTATAAAAATGAATTTTACTATAAAAATGAATTCCAAATGATTTTTACTAAAAAAAAAATGCATTGCTATGCCCTAGCAGTATGTGTACCAAGGGAAATTATTTTAGAAATCATAAGTTATTACATATGTAGATGAAAATACAAGTGAAAGTGAAGAATTAAGGGAAATTTTTTGAAAAAAGAATTTTTTTTTCATAAATATAAACGCTACATTGTTTGAAATTGGTTTAAAAAGTGTCCTGAATACAACACTAAACCATCTGATGGTTAGGCTCTAGTTGGGGAGCTTTGGAAAATGGGGAGTACACCTTCATTGGCATTACTCCCAGGTCCACTCACACCAAAAGTGATAGTGCTATCTATGGGCCAATTAGAACAATGATTAAACAAGGACTGATATGCCATGAACACCAACCAACCAACCAACCATCTTTCATTCCCTTTCTCTCCTTTCTTTTTTCTCTTCCTTCTTTTCTTCATTTCCTTTCTCTTTCTTCCCTTTCATTCCTTCCAGATTTTTTCCTTTTTCTATTCTTTCTTTTCTTCTCTTTACTTTCTTTTTCTACCTCTTTCTCTCCAATTCTTCTCTTTCTTTTCTTTTTCTTCTTTTGCTCCCTTCTCTTTACTTTTCTTTTCAACCTCTTTCTCTCCCTTCCTTCTTTTTTTTGTTCTTTCCTTTCTTTTTCTTTTTCTCCCTTCTTCTCTTCACTTTCCTTCTTTCTTTTTAACCGCTTTCGTTCCTTTTTTTCTCTTTCCTTTCTTTTTTCTCTCCCTTCCTCACTTTAATTTTCTTCTTTCTTTTTATCCTTTTTCTCTCTCTTTCATTCTTTTCTTTTTCATTTCCTTTCTTTCTCCTCCTTTTTCTCTTCACTTTCCTTCTTTCTTTTCAAACACTTTCTTTCCCTTTCTCTCCTTACTTTTTTCTTTCTTTACGCTTTCTCCTTTCATTCCCTTTTTTCTTCTCTAATTTTTTCCCTCTTTCTCTCCTTCATTCTTTCTTCTTTTCTCCTTTCTTTCTTTTTCTTCTTTCTCTCTTTTCATTCCTTTTCTCTCATTTCTCCTTTTCCACTTTCTCTCTTGACTTTCTTTTCTTTTCCTTTCTTTCTTTTTCTTCTTTCTCTTTTTTTCCTTTTCTTTTTTGTCTACTTTTTCTTTTCTTTTGTTCACTTTTCCTTTTTTTCTTTTTCACTTTTTTTTCATCTCTTCTCCCCACCATCTTTATTTTCTTTTTCTTCTATTTTCCAGAAATTCTTTTCTTTCTCTTTTCTCTCCTTTTTTTTTTTTTACCCTTTCTGTTCTTGTTTTCTATTTTCTTCTTTCTTTTCTTCGTTTCATTTACTTTTTCCCTACTCCTGCATTCCTTCTCTGTCTCCATTCATTTTCTTTTCTCCTCTCTGCCATTTCCTTTCTATTCTCCTCTCTGCCATTTCCTTTCTATTCTCCTCTCTGCCATTTCCTTTCTTTTCTCCTCTCTGCCATTTCCTTTCTTTTCTCCTCTCTGCCATTTCCTTTCTATTCTCCTCTCTGCCATTTCCTTTCTTTTCTCCTCTCTGCCATTTCCTTTCTATTCTCCTCTCTGCCATTTCCTTTCTTTTCTCCTCTCTGCCATTTCCTTTCTATTCTCCTCTCTGCCATTTCCTTTCTTTTCTCCTCTCTGCCATTTTCTTTCTTTTCTCCTCTCTGCCATTTCCTTTCTATTCTCCTCTCTGCCATTTCCTTTCTTTTCTCCTCTCTGCCATTTCCTTTCTATTCTCCTCTCTGCCATTTCCTTTCTTTTCTCCTCTCTGCCATTTCCTTTCTATTCTCCTCTCTGCCATTTTCTTTCTTTTCTCCTCTCTGCCATTTCCTTTCTATTCTCCTCTCTGCCATTTCCTTTCTATTCTCCTCTCTGCCATTTCCTTTCTATTCTCCTCTCTGCCATTTCCTTTCTATTCTCCTCTCTGCCATTTCCTTTCTATTCTCCTCTCTGCCATTTCCTTTCTATTCTCCTCTCTGCCATTTCCTTTCTTTTCTCCTCTCTGCCATTTTCTTTCTTTTCTCCTCTCTGCCATTTCCTTTCTTTTCTCCTCTCTGCCATTTCCTTTCTATTCTCCTCTCTGCCATTTCCTTTCTTTTCTCCTCTCTGCCATTTCCTTTCTATTCTCCTCTCTGCCATTTCCTTTCTTTTCTCCTCTCTGCCATTTCTTTTCTTTCCATTTTTCTTCCAACTTTTCCCCCAACCTTTTCAGCTCTTCAGTTTTACTTCTCAATTAATGACCTTCGACAAAATCTTCTGGTCAACAACATGGACATCAACAACTGTAATGCAGTTGCTCTTATCACCATTCACTCACCCTGTGTGGGTGGGTTTCATCTCCATTATTCTCTTACCTGTCACCAAACACAGACCCCACAGAAGATTACCTCTTCAACCATGCATCTCACTCCAATTCATTCAACAATGATGAATGAATGCAATTCTTTTCCAGTCGTGATCTTAATAACACCTGACAACAAAGCTCACAGAGGCTAGAACACATTTCTTTTTCTTTTGTTTGGCTTTTTTCTTTTCTTCTTTTTTTTACTCTTCTTTTTCTCCTTAACAGAAAGAAAAAGAAAAAATGTCTCAAGTTGCCAGAGACCAACAAAACCTCTTTAATATTCATGCTGGCCTCCTCATTGGAAAAAAAAAGCAGCTGGAAAAATCAACACCATTATTTTTATTATTAGATCAATTTTCAGATGTGAAGTCTCTTAATTACCACTACCACTGCCGCCACCACCACCACTATAACCCCATCACGACCTGCATCATCACCAGAACCATTGTTAACCATCATCATCATCATCCTCATCATCATCATCCCTACCACCTTCTACACTCCCACTACCATGATTACCTATCACCACTACGACCTACACCATTACCACTACTGCCACCATCACTATTATCCCCCTACTACTACTACTATGACTCCTACTATAACCACAAATACCAGCACCACTATTACCCCCCTATATCTACTACTGCTACAACCACCACTACATTCACTACTACCACCCCTACTATTACCCCCCTGCTACTGCTACTGCTACTACTACTATCACCACCACTGCAGTTACTATTACCACCATTACTATTACCCCCCCCTATATCTACTTCTACTACGACCACCACTACATTCACTACTACCACCCTCACTATTATTTCCCTACTACAACTATTATGACCACCACTACAACCACTACTATCACCACCACTATTACCCCCTCATCAATACCACAACTACAACTACCAAAACCACCACTACTAATACTACTACAAACATCACTATTATCCTTCATCACTCCCACCATCACTACCACCACCACTACTTCTACTATGACCACCACCTATTACCAAGTACGCAGCAACCACTTTTACCACTAATAATACCACCATCACTACCACCACCAATAATTTGACTCCCACTATTACCACCAACCATCGAAGCTCTACTACAACAGCCAACACCACCCCCATTAATACTACTATCACCACAAACAACAATATCAAAATCACCACGACTAATACTATTATTACCACTGTTACAACCACATTTTTCCCCTCCCCTAATATCAGTGAATCAAGTAACACAGAGTCATTTGAATAAGACTGTGCTATTATTTACATAAAGGTTGTTTAAGGCGGTCATTAAGTTGTCTCACTCCAGAGTAATCGGAAAATTCCATTGTTTTGTAACATGGGGAATTACTTGATACCACTCAAACAGAGAGAGAGAGAAAGAGAGAGAGAAATTAGGTAGACTACACTAATTAATTAGTCTCTCTTTTGCTTTCTCTCTTTTCCTCTGACACTTTTTTCTTATAACTTCTTTCCCAATAATCCTAATACTTCAGTCTTCTCTAAGCACAATTTCAAGTTCTTTTTCTCTTTTTGAATTTCTCTTTCCTTCCAATTCTCTCTCTCTCTCTCTCTCTCCTTTCTTCTTTCTATGCTCTCTTTCTTTTTCTAACTAATGCTCCTGCCATTTCAACAGAAGTGACATCACCATTTTGAACCCTCAGCCAATCAACAGAGTCTAGAATACCCTGAATGTATTCTCTTCTGAAAATTAAAACTTCCTCCACCTTGCAAAAAAAGAGGTGTCCCGGGTGCAATACAAAACAGCATCTGGTGGTGAGGCTTCAGTCCTAGAGTTTTGTGAAGTGTGTAGTCACCTCTTTTATTGCTATTACTCCCAGGTCCACTCTGATCTTGACTAATAATAACTGTTAGGGTCTCATGTATGGATTATATAGATCTGTGTGAAATTTTTTTGTATCAAATAGGAGTACTTGAAACCATATAACTGTCTTCAAATTATTTGTATTAAGAATAGTTACTTGAATCTATGATTGTTTTCAGTGTCAAAAAGGATTTGTGCTCTTTCAGTACCAGAAAGAATTCCTGCTCTTTCAGTGCTGAAAAAGAATTGTGCTCTTTCAGTGCCAGAAAGAATTCCTGCTCTTTCAGAGCTGAAAAAGAATTGTACTCTTTCAGTGCCAGAAAGGATTCCTGCTCTTTCACCACCAAAAAAGAATTGTGCCCTTTCAGTGCCAGAAAGGATTCCTGCTCTTTCAGTGCCAAAAAAGAATTGTGCTCTTTCAGTGCCAGAAAGGATTCCTGCTATTTCAGTGCTGAAAAAGAAATTGTGCTCTTTCAGTGCCAGCCAGCCAATGGAACAGATGCGTGTTGGCAGATATCTCAAAACAAGCAATCAATAATATATAACTTTTGAAGGGAGGCAATAAATCTCTCTTGGATTTTGGGACCATGCCCTTTGGATGCCACATGATCACATGAAAATCCCGGAATCCATCTCTCTCTCTCTCTGATCTCTGTTCTTTGAACAGTAAATATGTGCCTTTTATCTTCATTTGTTGAACAGTTGAGACCTGGCAATAGATATCGTTTCTCATCTCAGAAACATAAAGCCAATTTGGCCATGACCCCCAAAAAACCTTTTTAACATTTTTGAACCTCTTGCATATACTGCTCGTTAATAGAATAATATATGCAGATTTTATCTGTTAGGACACATTTGTTTATTTTTGTTAATACTTTTTGTATGTGTTAGATATTCCTGCTCATGTAAATGAGCTTATCTTTCCTTCTATTTATTCAATGCTTGTGTATCATTGGATAGACTAATGCTGATTGTAGACATTGGTTTGGTTTGGTTTCTTTGTTTAATGGCATATCAACTCTTTTTAGATTATTTAATGCCAAAGCTATTCTCCTAAAAAAACAGTAGTGGTACTATTTAACCCATAGCTGGGAGAATGAGAGGGTTCATACCTTTCCCAAGGGTATTTGCCCGAAAGTGAATGTAATAGCATGACTGGAGTACGAATTCGCGTACTACAATTCCGTAGTTCATCGCTTTAACCATTACACCATGAGGACACCCCCAAGACATTGGTGAATCAGGACACAACAAATATCCTACCAAGACCTTACAACCACCAATACTTTTAGGATATTATTTCATGAAATAAATATCAAGAGAACCTCATAGACCAAATCAACAGTATGTGTATGTGTGAATTTATTTAATCATCTTGTGGGGGTGTCCTTGTGGTGTAATGGTTAAAGCGTTGGACTGCAGAATCGTAGTACGCGAGTTTGTACTCCCATCGCGCTATTATGTTCACTTTCGGGCAAATACGCTTGGGAAAGATACGAACCCCCTTATCCTCCCAGCTATGGGTTAAATAGTACCACTACTGTTTTTCTAGGAGAATGGCTTTGGCATTAAATAACCTGCAAAGGTTGATATGCCATTAAACAAAGAAACCAAACCAAACCTATCTAATCATCTTGTGGATTGATCTGTTGTTTGAACTCTTGTTAGGCTTGTCATTGGTCAGAAATTCCCCATGTCAATTAATGTGTTCCAAGTGAAACTGCATGCTGATTGGCAAGAATAGTCAATGGTTAGCCAGAGGTAGTTTTTACTGTGTATCATATTGTAAAACTAAAAAAAAAAAAAGTTAACAACAAATACATCAAAGATTCATCATCATCATCATAATCAAGGCATACGGACAGCACAGATTTCCTTGACCCTCTCTCACATTCTGTTCCTATTAGGGGGTGTCCTCATAGTGTAATGGTTAAAGCAATGGACTGCGGAATCTTTGTAAGCGAGTTCATACTCCAGTCGTGCTATTACATTCACTTTCGGGTAAATACCCTTAAGAAAGCTATGAACCATCTTACCCTCCCAACTATGGGTTAAATTGTACTACTACTGTTCTTCTAGGAGAATGGTTTTGGTATTAAATGACCTACAAAGGTTGATATGCCATTAAACAAAAAAAACAAACCAAACCATGTTCCAATTAGTTGCTCTTAGTTTCCTACAAATGGCATCCTTTATCTGTATGGAGCTATCAAATATATGCTTTGGCTGATCAACCAACATTGGTGAGTTCATATATACAAGTCCATAGAAGAACGTTGTTTATGAGATTGTTCTTACTTCTCAAATATGTGTTGTTTGTCTTACTTGAATAGTTTTTAAAATGGGAGGTAAGTGCCAATACAGATGTTGTTATGTTGAATGCTGCTTCCAGAATATGTTGAAAACACTATGCAGCATTTTTGTGTACTTGCTTTTTCTCCAGGTTTTTCATTAGATTTCAGTAATATTGACATAGTTACCCCTTGGAAGAATTCCCTTTTTTTTCATCAGCAAGATCAGATTATTAACCTTTCAAAAGTTGTGAATGCTTTACCTATGCATGTGCTTACATCACTTTCAGCAGATGTGATATTGCTACTGAGGTATATTTAATGGTCTATTAATTTCAGCGGCTTGCCATTTAATGAAGAGATGGCTCCATCTTGATTAAAATACATGGACTTTGTTTTATCTGAGTTCATGCAGAGACCAATGACCTTTGCTGCCAGCTCCAGGCTATGCAGCAGAAATTCATCTTGAGCAGGTGTATTTACAAGAAGCACTAGAGAGTCTGAATTAGTAATAGTTTCTGTGGAATATTGTAGGTTTCATGCCTTTTTTTAGTGTGAAAGATTACCATTTAGAATAGCAATATAAACAAGAAGACTATTTACCTGTGGATTTACTATGGTTGGATTGTTGGTTGTTTTTATAGCATGTCAACCCTTGTTGGGTTATGTTATACTGAAGTTAGTTGAACAATTATGACCTCCAATTATACATAGCACAAAAACATATCTTCATAATCATTTCAAACAAGTAAACAATTATCAATACTTAGAACCATTTAACTTTGTCGACATCCTAAACTGAATTGTTTGAAATAGAACTGTTTGAAGTAAATTGAATTATTCATATTCGATAGAAATAAGTGAAACCATTTAACTACGCACAAAAAAATCACCTTACGCTCATTTAAAGATGTTATCTGCAAAATATGTTTAGAAATCATATTTAATGTATATCTATAAAAAAAGAATTTGGCATTAAATAACCTACAATGGTTGATATGCAACTAAACCAAACCAAACCAAAACAAACCGATCTATTTGATCTAAAGATGGGATACTAACAGGTACTATCACTTCAGGTGTAATTCATTCTCAATGATATGGTTTTTAGTATTCCTATCTAATACAAATAATTTATTCACAATTATATGGTTTCAAATATTTCTACTAAATACAACTAATTTCTACTCAGTAATATGGCTTCATAACCGGCTCATTGACATAGTGGGTAGAGTGTTTGCCAATGGTCCAGGAGACCTGGGTTCAGTCCCAGTTCGGGTCATACCAAAGACTTTAAAAATGGTACTTGATACCTCCTTGCTTATCACTCACCATTATAAGGGTAAAGTGGAGCAATCCAGGGAAAGCAGTAGCGCCCTCCCCTACACCTTAGTGTAGAAGCTATTGAAAAGGGAACCTTCGGGTTGCCCTCAACTTTGGTCACCAACTCTACAACTTTACTTATATGGTTTCAGTAACTATTTTTATTTAATGATAATTTCTTTGCATACAATAATATGGTTTCAAATAACTAATAATAATTGAAAGAGCACAAATCCTTTTTGGCATTGAAAGGGCACAAATCCTTTTAGGCATTGAAAGAGCACAAATCCTTTTAGGCATTGAAAGGGCACAAATCCTTTTTGGCATTGAAAGAGCAAAAATCCTTTTTGGCATTGAAAGAGCAAAAATCCTTTTTGGCATTGAAAGAGCACAAATCCTTTTTGGCACTGGAAGAGCATAAATCCTTTTTGGTGCTGAAATTTTAACTTTCAATAAAAGTGGAATTTTTATCTTATTTTGTATCTTGATTCATTTTTTATCTAAAAATGTTTTTTAGTCTCTCAAAAGTGTTCTATGATACACTTAAAATAAATGATATGTTTAACTTAATAAGTAAAAATGTTGTTATATAAATTTACCCCAACCCCTCCCCCATGAACAGGATGTGACACAAGGTCAATCTTTTAAGCAGAGTTTAACAGGTTTGAATTTAGAGTTTTTCCTTCTCCTAAACCAGTTGCCATACCAAGGTTAAAGAGCCAAGTCTGCCCAGCTATTTACCCATAGTAGGTGAAAGAATAGTTGGATGTATACCTTTCCCAAGGGTATTAGTTTACCTTCTTCTTGACAGGTTGCCATACCAAGGTTAAAGAACTCAATCTGCCCTGCTATTTACCCATAGCTGGAAGGAGAATAATTGAATTCATAACTTTCTGAAGGGTATTAGTGCAATGTTAAATGTGAACAGCCTCATCCAGGGATTGAACTCAAGTCCTCTGATGATAACCATTACACTATGAACACTTTCTATACAAATATTCCATGAGAATAAAAGGTTCCATAACAATAAAAATATTGTTATAAACCAATTCCAGTCATTAAACCACCTTTCAAGGCCACACTTTACTAACTTTCCATGCTGGGCACTAATAATAGCAATGGTCAAAATTTGTACCTGAAATCGAGCAAGCAAAATTAAGAGCAACAACAATAACAATGATGTGGAAACCAAATAAATAAAGCTCAGAAAAAGAAAGAAAATAATCCTGTCCCTGATATTTATTAAAAATCTGAGAGACTTTTTCTATCTGACCGTCCCAAGATTGCTGGTACCAGGGATTTGAAAGTAGAGCAGACACAAGAAACAACATGCACGGATGAGAAAACTGTTTAAAAGAAAATGTGATACAAAAAAAGTAGACACAAAGCACCAACAAAGTTCTGCAATACAAAAAACAAACAAAAACAAACGGGTGACCCTTACTCAGATCTTAAATTCTTTTTTTTTTTTAAGAACTGTTTCTTTGGTGTCTCCCCTTAACAACTTGCTTTTTCATACTGTCTTGGAAAATGGCCCATTTTCAGTGTTTCTGGTGAGTTGTACACTTTCTTTTAGAATGCCAGAATTGCTAAAACTAGTGCTTCAATTCCTTAACACAGCAGATCTTGTCAATGTGAGGAAGAAGGAAAGGAAGAATTCATGTTAGTAACAATATTTTTATTTTTGTAAGGTGTAGGACAGAAGTAATGCATGCCTTGTTCCTTAGGAACAAATACCCCTAAGACTTAAATTGCACAAACACATGTAGTAAAAACCAATAAGACGAGATAGATATTAAAACTTGAAACATAGTATTGTAGCAGAAAGAATTTCAAATTACTATTTTGTGTGGCAATTGCTTTGGCTGTTGGAGTTCAAATTTATCTATTTATATATTTCGTCCAATGAGAATGACTGATGCCATTCTGCCCAGGTCACCACCCAGGAGCAACATAAAAGGCCACGCTAACTATTTCTCTCCCTCTCTTCTCACTTCCCCATTGGCCAGCAGAAGAACAGACCAGCCAATGTGAGAGAACACATTCTCTCTCTTCACTTCCTAGCAGCAGGAAAGACCAGCCAACATGGGAGAGCACATTCACTCTTCTCCACTGACTCTCTCTCTCTCTCTCTCTCTCTCTCTCTCTCACATATTTCGAGCAGTCCACTAAGCACCATCAGGAGAGCACATCCAATTTATGGACCATTGGTGTCTAGGAAATCATTCTTTCATCATTCCTCTTTTCTTTCTAAACCAACGGATTCTCGGCGAAACAAATTGGATATTTTCAACTCCTGTTTTGACTTCAGCATTTTAATTCCTGTTCTGACGACAGCATCTCAACTCCTGCTTTGATTTCAGCATTTTAATTCCTGTTCTGATAACAGCATCTCAACTCCTGCTTTGACTTCAGCATTTTAATTCCTGTTCTGACAACAGCATCTCAACTCCTGCTTTGACTTCAGCATTTTAATTCCTGTCCTGACAACAGCGTCTTAATACCAGCTCTATCATTTACAATCGTTTCTTCTTCCTGCGACTTACAGCGCCAGAGTTCTTTTTGTCTCAAGTTGTTATTAAAACTTCCGAATTGAAAACTATCAATATCTTCATCAACTCATTTATTCTTCCTTTTAATATAACAAGAAGCAACAAAACTCTACAACTTCAACTGCCATTTTGTATAAATGGTAACATTATCTGTCCTCCAGTTATAGTATGTTTATGGAATTCACTTTTTACACACACATACAAGCATATACACACACATAGATAGATAGATAGATAGATAGATAGAAAGGAAGAGAAATAAGATTTGAAAATAAATTTGATGGAGTGTACATATATATTTATCATTATGTTTCATTCTGTAGTTCTGTACGTGATTAATCAAATGATGATTTTGAAAATGAAAAAAAAATAATTGAGGAAAAATATTTGAGAACATTACAGTTGCCTGAGAGGTTGTCAGGGCAATGTAATTAGGAACACCAACTTCTATTAAACTTTAAAAAGTCAGGAATAAAAATGGCTTGAAATGGTGCTTAAATAAAACTCATGTGCAAAATTTCAAATATTTTTCATTCCTCAGCTTGCAGGTCACTGTTTGTCCAACAGTGTTCTGGAATATTTCCTTCTTTGTGAAATCAAGAACTTTTCAGTACCACACACACACACACACACACACACACATGTATATATAAACTTTTTAAAGAAATACACTTTTAACAACTTTTTTAATGACAAGTTAATTTTTCTCTAAACCAAAATATCAGGATTTTATTATTTTTCGTCAGACTTTGTACAAGTAAAACCTAATAATATTAGGTATTATTTACAATAATATATCATAAACGTATAATATTAGGTATTATTTATGATAATATATTTACAATATATTATATGAATAAATACAACTCTGCTAATTTATCATAAAAAGTTAATTAATGAATATATAGCAGTCCTAAAAGTTAATTAATGAATATATAACAGTCCTAAAATGAGTTCACACCTTTTTAATGCAATTTTACTTTTGTTTAAGGGTTTCAATTCTGTAATGTTTGGTAATAAATAATATCTAATAATATCAGTCAGAAAAAAATCCTGATATCTTTGGTTTAAAAGAAAATAACTTTTTATCAAAACATTGTTAAGGGTGAATTTATTTTTGCAAGATACTTTAATACTAAATAATATCCTTTTTGATTGTATAATATTCTACAAGAAATAATGAAATCTTGATGTCTTTGATTTACAAGAAAATTAACTTTTTATCAAAACATTATTAGGGGTGTACTTATTTATTGGCAATACCATAATACTTAATAATATTTATTTGGATTGTTTGATGTTCAACAAGAAATAATAAAATCCTGGTATTTTTGGTTAAGGAAAAAAGTAACTTTTTATTGTTAAAATTGTCAAGAGTGTATTTATTTATGGGTGATACGGTAATATTTAAATTATACCCATTTTAATTGTATAATATTCCTCGAGAAATGATAAAAATTCCGGTATATTTGGTTTAGAAGAAACTTAACATTTTATTAAAAAAATTGTATTGGGTTTCCTTATTTAAAAAAATAATTACATCCCAATTAATTATTCATACAATTTTATTTTTGGTTGGAGAGTTTCAATGTTATAAAGTTTGGTAATAATAATACCAAATTGTTTTGATTGAATGATATTTCACTGGATTCCACAGTTTCCATTGTAATAATGAAATCTAAGTATATTTCATTGAGAAAAAAACCCCATCAATTTATAAAAAATTATTTGGGGTGTACTTATTTATGCGTGATACTGTAGTACTTGATAATATCCATTTTGATTGGATAATATTTCAGTAGACATAATAAAATCTGGGTATATTTAGTTTAGAAGAAAATTTACTTTTTATAAAAAAGGGATTGAAATTTATTTATTATGAGCGATACTATCTCTGTCTGTCTGTCTGTCTCTCTCTCTATATATATATAAAAGAAAGAAAGAAAGAAAGAAATAGAAAGAATTAATTTTCATTGTATTTATTCAGCTCCTCCACCACGAATATGGTGTAACACAAGGTCAGTATTCTAGTAGAGTACAATTGATTAGAATTCAGAGTTTTCTTTCTCCTTGAGGCTAAAAATCAAAGTCTGCCCTACTATTTACCCATAGCTGTGGTGGGGGGTATGGTTTTCAGAAGGGCATTAGTAGGAAAGGGAAGAGCAAACGGCTTCGTTCAATATTCGAACTTACATCACCTTGCCCACTTTTTAAGACGATCACCACAATCCAACGCGCCTCCAGCCTTTAATAGCTCAAGTCAAAAAATAAAAATAAAAATTTTGTTTTTAAACAGAAGGGAGATAACCACGTAATTTATATTGTTAGAATTAGTCCCCATTAACTAACATTACTATTCCAAATAAAAAAGATGATTTATACTTATAAGAAATATGTAACTGACATATTAATATTTTACCGAAATTAGTCGTATATAACTCGTATACTGATTAATAGGCACCCCTAATTCAATCTAAATTTAAAATCTCTATCGACTAAAGATAATTTAAATAGTTTATATAATTTTTATCACTTAGAATATTTGAACTATTGTCTTCAGCTTTATTGTTATATTCTCAATTTTTCGGCCAATATGTCCTCCGGCCTTCTTTTGGAGTTTTAGGCCAAACTCGAGAGCCGGCATAGAAGCTTGAACTGGACTCTTTATTCAATCCACACGAGTAGATTGTTCCAATTCTATTAACCATGACTGGGTACAAGTGTTTAGTTATAGTAAGTATTCCCTTTTTTTTTTTTACCTGAAGTTGGGATTGAACCTGCAACCTCCAGACGATTTCACTCAGAAGTACTTTTCAACAAATACAAAATTTACACAGAATTTAGAGAAAAGGCAAGGATATGTTCACTCGAAAATGTTAGAAACTTTTTGTGAAAATAAGTTCACGTTAGAAGAAAGAAAATAAAAATAAACATGCATTCCAGTCGCAATTTCTCTGTCACAAAATAAAACAAACATGTTCGTTAGACATTAATTAATTTGGACTAGAGATATAACTGACTTTTCGTCATGCCATCCCAAATAGTGACACCAGTGACCAGAAAAAAGTTAATATTTACTTCTCATGTGTAATACGCACCCCTAGAAAAAAAGTACATATCATATTTACCAAACTCTCCGCTCGGGCAGGATATGACACAAGGTCAATTTTTTCACGGAGTTTGAAAAGGTTTGAATTCAGAGTTTTCCTTCTCCTAGACTAGTTGCCTCACCAAGGCTGAAGAACTCAGCCTGCTCTACTATTTACCCATAGCTGGAGGGAGAATAATTGGATTCATACCTTTCCCAAGGGTATTAGTGCTATGTGAAATGCAATCAGTCCCGTCGAGGATTTGAACTCGTGTCGCTGTGTCCATTTCCTGTGACGATAATCATTACACCATGGGTACATAGTATACACGAATAATTACGGTACAAACTTTTTACTTTTCTAAGGATATTAACACATTGAAGAATATTTTTTTCATATTTTGAACAAATAATATATTATTCCAAAGGTTATATAAATTTTTTTTTTTCAATGAGACTAATATTGTCTTTTCATTTAAATTCTGTATTGGAGTGTTTGGTGGTTGGGAAGGTAGGATCAATATCAATATTAGTATATCCATGATATACTAACACTGAACAAAACAGAAAGAAAGACAAAATAAACTCAATGACACATAAAAGAACATTTATTATTTTATATGAATAATATATGTGTAGCTGGCAGGACAAAGAAAGCATCCACAGACATGTCCCAATTATTAGGATTATACACATAATGAACAAGCAGTATATAGAAGGGGTACAAAATAAAAATAAAACTTGTTTGAAAAGAATGGATAATATAGCGAGATAGCATTACTGTTATTGATGTACTTGGTGGTAGGGAAAATATCTAGTCAAATCTTTATTCACCAAGGAGCAATATTAATATTCATATGGTCATGATATACTAAAACTGAATATAATGGAAAGAAAGATGAAATAAATCCATTTACACCTACAAAAACATTTGACATTTAATATATACAATATACATACATACCAGTATTATTAAAAGAAATAACACACAAACAAAATGGTAAAATAACACGCAAACAAAATGGTAAAATTATGTACATATATTTCCATGAACAAGCAGTATGTAAAAGGGGTACAAAAATGGAAAAAAAGCTTAATTGATGAGTGCAGGTAAGAAGACCATGTGGCTTTACCATTCCCTGGCAGGGTCAGAGACAACATCTGTACTGTGCAAAGAATAGAGGCAAACTGTTATGTGATCCCCAACCAGAGTCACTATCAGACATGCTCATTTTCTAAAAAATATAGTTATTTTTTGAATCCCTACATGTGTTTTATTTTAATTGCAACAAGAAATTTAGAATCTTGGATATGCAGGAAATTTCTAAAATTTTGATTGTCTGATTTGTTGTGGGTCCATCTTCCTGTTTTATTATTTGTAGGGAAAAATGAACAAAGAATAAATGACTTCACTCCTTGCTGAGAGATTAGAACCCCCATCGAAAAAAGAAAGGTCCTGCATCTGATGGGCAAGCTGAAATTCTAGAGTTTTGGGCTACGTGGAATCATCTGATTTTTGCTATTACTCTACTCTAACTTATAAGGTAGTCTTCATAGAATTCTTTCAATAAAACAATTCAATTCCTTGAAAAACTAAAGATGGTACATTTGTTAATTTGTTTGTTTTTTTATGTCTCCTTGAGCATCTCCCTTTTTTCTATCTTCTCATATCAACCTAAAAAAAAAAATCTTTGCAGGAAACACACAGACAATTAATACAATATCTATAGACATATCAAATTCATCTAATAGTTCCCAAAAATGACCTCTTAAATTCTTTTTCTATTATTTAAGAAATTATCTGATTTTATCTTAATTTTTTCTGCACCATTGCTGTTTTTAATCTGATTAGGAAATTTGTTCCAAAAATAGATTATTCTAAAAAAACTAAAAAACCCAATTGGCTAACAAACAGCCTCATTTAGGATTTGAACTTGGGTAGCTGAGTTCACTTCCTATGGTGATAAACTGTATGCTATGATGTCCTACCAAAAATGCAACACAACATGGAATAATCATAAAAACAGATGCAATAAAAAGCAGTTGAAATTAAGATGAAATGCGAGACAAGAATTAATAGAACTTATCAAAATATTTTTTGAGGATAGTAGAAAATAAGAGTCTTAAGGCTTGGGGGGTAGGGGGGGTCTAAATGTAATTTTTCTGTTTGGGGTCTAAAAACCAAATGCTTATAAAATGTAAATCTAAAATTCTGCCTCCCTTGTGACAAACCTACTAACCAAGCAGTGCAAAACTCTATTTCAAAAACCTTATTTCATTCTGTTTACATACTGAAAAATGATCTATGACCTCTAGCCTATCAATCAAAGCTTCCATTGTCCTCTCAGCAAGAAGTTCACATCTGGATCACACAAAAATTGCTAAACTTGCACTAATTAACCTAGACTGTTACATAATACATTGTTTAATAAAGTTAATGTTGAAAAAAAAAGTTTTTAAAAAGTTAAAAAAGATTTTATTCTTTTAAGCCTTACAAACTTTTAGGTCAATCCAGGATGTATTTACCCAACCCATCCACCAGAGGTCAATTTTTAAGCAGAGTACAGCTGGTGTGAATTTAGAGTTTTCCTTCTCCTAGATTGGCCAGGTCTACTCAGTATGTTGTGTAAAATTAATGTCAGTAATTTTTATCGTTTACTTAATGAACCAAAATTTTAGCAAACACAAGTTGTTCAAGGGAGATAACTTTTAAGTGCTAAGTATAAAGTACTTTCCTTTATCTAATAGCGGCTATATAACACACAACATACATTTTAAAAATAGCCATGAGTTTGAAACCTGGACAAGGCTGCTTGTGTTTCACTTCATGCTAATACCTTTAGGAAAGGCATAAACCTATCTTCTCTCCTGGTAAGTAGTGGGGCACACTGGGTCCTTTAGCCTTGATAGAGCCCAGTAAGCTAGGCTGTACAATACACTGACTGCATTGCTGCAACAGGGTAAGACCCCCCCACACACACACACACTTCAACAAGTGTCCTTGATATGACATTAAACCATCTGATGGTGAGGTTCCAGTCTTGGAGCTTTGGGGAATGTGAAGTATCGCTTTATTGCCATTACTTCTAGGTCCACTCTGACTCAGGTTGGTAGCACCTGATAGGGTCCTATCTATGGGTGAAATAGAACTGTTTGACCATTTAAACTGTGTGCAAACAAATGACTTATGTTAAATTGAATTGTTAGAAATAGAAATGTTTGACCATTATAATTGTGTGTAAATAAATGACTATTTCAATTGAATTTTTAGTGATACATAGCAGTACATGGGACCATTTAACTGTATGCTAATAAACAAGTAATGTTGAATAGAATTATTAGTGTTAAATCGCAATACTTGAAACACTTTAACTGCATGCCTAAATTGAATTGTTAGTGTTGCATTGTGATGCTTGAAACTATTTAACCATTTCAAACTGTTTATGTTTGATTCTAATATTTGCAACGATTTAAGTGAATGCAAACAAATGATTAATACTAAATAGAACTATTTGTGTTAGAATATTTGGAACCATTTAACTGTGTGCAAATAATAATATTTGTGTGCCAACAATAATTGAAACCATTTAACTGTGTAGAAACAGTAGCAATTCTAATGTGCAAACAAATTAGTTTCTAATTTGTTTCAAAATGAAATTACCTACAATCTATTTTCTTACAAATCATATATGTATAACCATTTAAATGTGCACAAAAAACTGACTGATGTTAAACTGAATTGTTTGAGAGACATAGCAATACTTGGAACCATTTAACAATCTGTTAACGAATGAATAATACTAAATAGAACTGTTTGTGTTCAAATATTTGCAACCATTTAATTATATCCAAACAAATGAGCTCTGACTTATTTAAAAATAAGGATTTCCAATAAATGATTGACTTACAAATCATATGTATAACCATTTAACTATATCCAAACAAATGAGCTCTGACTCATCTAAAAATAAGATTACCTGTTGTTTAGCCAATGAAAGAATGACAATAACACTTTTGTTTATAAAAATATATCTCCTTTCTTTATTATCATAAAAGGATCAAAATGGCTGCAAGTGAGAGAGAGAGTAAGACTGACAGAGGGTTGCTATGATTGACACTGTATCTTCTTAAGCCATTGTGATTCTTTATTCATAGCCCCACTAAGTATTTCTTTGACAAGGCTGATCAGGGTCATTTCTCAATGCAGAACCACTAGCCTACAGGATCAGTGCCCAAAGTGGCTTCTGCTCTGACTGCCTGCTTCTACTGACTGACCTCCTGTCTCGTGGGGGTTAAAACTGTGTGCCTCGGACTGTGGATCTCTTGTTATTATATAATATCCATTATGTCCAAACATTTTCCTTCCGGTTTCCAATTACCGTGATTCATTTCCACTGTCCCCTTGTTTACACAGGTGCAATATCCTGTTTAGAAATCCACAACTAACCTGCTATCAAAAGTCAATAAGTAACACAACTACAAACTATTGACTGACAAATCATGTGTATAACCATTTAACTGTATGTAAACAAATGAGTTTTGGCTCATTTAAAAATGTTATGTACAATCTATGCATTTAAAAATCATATATGATATGTATAAAGAGGATTTGGCATTAAATAACCTACAATGGTTGATATGCCATCAAACCCAATGAAAACAAATCATGTATATTTAATACATATGTATGAAGAGCATTTGGCATTATATAACCTACAATGGTTGATATGCCATCAAACCCAACCAAACCAAATCATATCTTTAATATATATGGGTAAAGAGGATTTGACATTAAATAACCTACAATGGTTGATATGCCATAAAACCCAACCAAACCAAATCATCTATATCTAATATATATGAATAAACCCGATTTGGCATTAAATAACCTACAATGGTTGATATGCCATCAAACCCAACCAAACCAAATCATATTTTTAATATATATGTATAAAGAGGATTTGGCATTAAATAACCCACAATGGTTGATATGCCATAAAACCTAACCAAACCAACCAAACTTAGCCTTGATAAGAAAACCAGTCAAGTAGATGAAAAAGCTAGCTGTAATCCACTTAAAAAATTGACTTTCTGTTACATTAGGCCTATGGTGGAGGGGTTGGGTAAATCCATACTGAGTTGACCCAAAAGTTTGTTAGATTAAAAAGAAAGACTTTTTAAAAACTTTTATTTATAAGGGACATTGGCCCAGCGGTTAGAGTGTTCGCCAATGGCCCGGGAGACCTGGGTTCAATCCCAGGTCGAGTCATACCAAAGACTTTAAAAATGGAACTTGATACCACCTTGCTTAACACTCAGCATTATAAGGTACGGTTCAAGGGTAAAGTGGAGCAATCCAGGGAATGGAGTAGCGCCCTCCCCTACACCTTGGTGTAGTAGCTATCGAAAAGGGAGCCTTCGGGTCACCCTCGACTATGGTCGCTAACTAACTTATTTATAGCTTTAACTTTATAAGATAATATATTATATAAGCTAGGTTACTCCCCACCCACTCACAACTGCAAGCACCTTCTCGGCAGTAATTTTTAATTCAGGAGATCATTTTACTTGACTCTGCCATTACTGAATCATACATTAGAAAACCCACATAAGAGAAATTCAATAATTTATTTTTATTGACCATAGATTTTTCCAGCCAATTTTTTATTGTAGCAGTAAACAAAAGCATGACACAGAACTAATAAAGTTCAACAATTGGTTAATGTTTGTGGTCATCTGGTGGTCATTTGTGGTCATCTGGTGGTCATTGTTCATGGTACAAATGCTGATTTTCCTGTCACCAGAAAAAGTTTGATATCTTCTTATATTTACATTTCTAGCTGACATTTGGTAAACTTAAAAATCCGGATATTTCGGAATATTTTGGAACATCATCTTCTGGAATTGTCATCTCAAATTCAGAAGAGGACATTTGGATTGATGACATTATTTTAATGTGAGATCTACCACCAACCAGTTTGGGGGTGTCCTCGTGGTGTAATGGTCAAAGCGATGGACTCCGGAATCGTAGTAAATGAGTTCGTAGTCCAGTCGCGCTATTACGTTCACTTTCGGGTAAATACCCTTGGGAAAGGCATGAACCCCCATATCCCTCCCAGCTATGGGTTAAAGAGTACCACTACTGTTCTTCTACGAGAATGGCTTTGGCATTAAATAACCTACAAAGGTTGATATGCCATTAAACAAAGAAGCCAAACTAAATCCAACCAGTTTCACTTCTGACAAGAATTTGTTGCAAAGATTTTGATATAACATAAATATACCATCAACACATACCATTTGATAAATGTTGTCACGATACCAGTGTTGATTGCCCTTCACAGTGGGCTAAATTGACTGTTTCATGGACATTTGGATTGGAAATATGTCCAAAAATAGGATAAACTATACAATGGATTCATGTTTTGGGGCCAGAATTTTACTAGGAATCCATTTATGACCTCTAAATAAACCTTAAAGAATTTGATATTTATTAGACTTTTAACACATACATAAAAGCACCAAAAATTTTTCAAAAATTACATCTAAAATCAGACTTTGGAGGAGTATTAATAGTAGATGACAGTATCAAACTAAATGAAATGAATATTCACAGTTTGACTTGGATTTTTGCTTCTAACAATGGAATTATATGTCATGTACCTGAAATTAATATTAGAATTCAACTTTGGTGACAATATTAGCAATTTAGTTTAGCATAAGTATGCCGTTAGTTCTATTTAACCCATAGATAGGGCCCTTATCAGGTGCTACCACGCCAGGCCAGAGTGGACCTGGGAGCAATGGCAATGAAGAGGTGCTCCGCATTCCCCATGGCTCCAGCATCACTGGAACCTCACCATTAGATTGTTTAGTGTCATATCCAGGGCACTCATTGGGGGGAGGTCTTACCCCTCTGCAGAGGTGCAATTGGTGTATTTTACGGCCCCAGTCGACTGAGCAAGGAAAAAATTGTGTCTAAAAAGTCATAACTTACTTTACCACCTAGGAAATTCTCAATGAGATATCTGCTTTATACTGTTGAACAAAAAGATAAAGATTTGGTTTAGCTAACATGATAGACGGAAAGTAAGACTCTCAATTTTATTGTTAATAAGACCCCTCATAAATTAACTTGTTAAACATTATGTCCTGTGAAGCATCCCTGCTAAAAGTTAACTTGTTTGATGTTAGTATTTGTTTGAAGATGATAAAAGTTGCCAATAAAAAGATCCTTAAAAATAAAAGTCAGTTTTCATCTTTTTGTATCTTTGTTTTCATATTCATAAAGAAATAGACAAGAAAGGAATGAACAAGGAAGAAGGATATTTTCAGTGAAATGTCTACTTTATACTATCAAGCAAAAAGACAAAGATATAGTTTAGCTAACTTGGTGGAAACAAAGTAAGGGTCCAGTTTAGAATATACTGTAAAATGAATCAGTCACTAAAAACTTAATGCTTGCTTGGAATACTTGAAACAATTTAGCTGTATGCAAATTATTTGTATTAAGAAATGATTAAGTGATTTGAAGTTATAATTATTTCCTAAGGATTATCATTATCATTAGTAACTTCAAGCCATATAATTGCTTGCAAATTATTGGTGTTAGATAAAAATACTTGAAACCATATTACTGTGCAAACAAATGATATTATTAAATAGAAATAGTTACTTTAAAACATATCCTTTTTTGGTTTCTTTATTTAATGGCATATCAATCTTCATGGGTTATTTAATGCCAAAGCCATCCTTGTAGAAAAACAGTAGTGGTAAAATTTAATCAATAGCTGGGAGGGGGTAAAGGGATTCCCCCCTTTCCTAAGGGGGCATTAGTCCAAAAGTGAGTAACTGGATATGAACTCACTCATTCACTAGGCCATGAGGATTCCCCCCCCATATAATTGTATATAAATTATTTGTATTTGATAAGAATACTTAAAACCACACAATTGTATGCAAACCAGTGATTATAAAGAAAAAAGTAAAATTTAAAAAAAAAACAAAAACAAAACAGTGAAACATTGAAAAGTTATAATTGCAATCAAACATCTAAAAATGAATCAAATTTTGGCTTTAAATGACCCATAAGGAGTTGATATGCCACTAAACAAATAAAATAATCCAATCTAAGCATATATAATATATGCCACAGATATATATATATATATATATATATATATGACAACACAAGTTTTCCCTGTTATCAATACCAACTGAAAACCTGCCTGACGAGGGGTATTTTATGTTAGGACTCATGTTTTGTTTTATGTGAGAATAATCACCAACACACTTTTGAATTTTATTTTTGATGTTATATAAATATTTAAGTTTTGGTATTATTCTACATATATTTCAACTATTGACTGGTGTTAGGTGGGTCTTGAAAGATATCCTGTCCTGTGGAGAGGCTCTAATTATAATAAAACTTTGTCAGTTTTGGAGCAAGCGTTAAATTATAGTCAATACTCACTGTTATTTTGTGAAGCGAGGAACTGTTTTCAAATATCCTTGTGACGAGTAAATAAAGAATCACTGTGTTAGAAACAAACAATCCCTTTGAGTTTTATGCCAACTAAACAAAAACCTTTTTAAATTGCTAGTTTTATGTTTGGGATAAAATTCTTTTAATTTCATATTCACCAAAATATATTAAGCATTTTATTTTTATTTTATTTTCATTATTGTTTTAATTTTATTTATTTTTTCTTCAAGAGGAAAGGAAGTAATTGATAGTTTTGCTTTAAAGCCGAACTTAGTTCTCCATTTTGCTGCAAATTTGATGCACTATTTGAAATTTTGCCCCCAAATATGACGAAGAATTTTTGAAGAAGAAATATTAATTAAAATAAAGAAAAAGAAAAGAAAAGAAAAACTCATTTTAAATGAGGTGTTCTTGACCTGTTGTTTTTGGATTCTTTTTTATTTTTATTTTTGTTGGGGAAGTTTTTAATTTTCATGATGAATAGCAAAACATTTCGAAGGTTATATAATTCATTGTATCTTCAATAAATAGGGCACCTGTTACTTGAAATCTTTTCTCATTGGAATTTTTTTTCTTGATTTAAAAATGAGGTCATTTCAAAAAGTCTTTATATATTTCTTGGTGAACACACACACACACACACACAAGTACACATGCACACACACACACCACACACACACACACACACACACACACACACACATATATAGGTGAACACACACATACACACATACACCTATACATGCGCACACACACACACACACACACACACACACACACACACAAACACATATATAGGTGAACACACACACACACACACACATACACACACACAAGTACACATGTGCACACACACATACACACACAAGTAAACACATGCGCACACATACACACATATATATAGGTGAACACACACACACACATACACAAGTATAAATACACACACACACATATATATATATATATACACATATATATATATATATATATATATATATATATATAGGTGAACACACACACACACATACACACACAAGTACACATGTGCACACACACATACACACACAGTCATGTACATACGTATCTGGGTGAATGCACACACACTCATGTACACACATATCTGGGTGAACACACACATACGCACAAACACACACACACACACACATGTATCTGAGTGAATACAGGCACATATATCTGTGTGTATAAACACACATATCTATCCAGGTGAAAATTCCACCTCACCATACGCTCTCAAGGAGACACACTTGGGGCAATGATTATCATTGTAGGAAATGATATCAGTGACCCAATTTCAAATCCTAGACAAGACTGTTTTCACTCCACTCTAACGCCTTTGGGAAAGGCTTGAATCCATCTCTTCTACCCCTAGCTATGAATGAATAGTAGAGCTGATTGGCTTCTTTGGTCTTGGTAAGGAAACCAGTTCAAGAGAAGGAAAACCAGCTTTTCTCTACTTTAAAATTAACCATGTGTCACATCCTGCTTGTAGTGGAGGGGTTAGGAAAATACATGCATACATTCTCACTGACTCACAGACACAACCCTCTTTCTCTCGTACTCTTTCCCTCTCTCTTTTATTCCCATAAACATATATTTATGTATATTATGTATATGCCCTTCCCTACACTTTGGCTATTAAAAAAGAAGCCTTTGGGTCGCCCTCGACTACAGTCGGCCAACTTAACACTATATCATCATCATCATCATGTCGTGTTGCCAGCACGGATCTCACTGACCTTCTCCTACCACCCTTCTCTATCAACCATCGCTCCAGGCAGGTCTTCAAAGCTACATCCTGTATCGGCACTGAGCTGTTGTATATAGGTTCTAGCTGGTTGTCCCACTTTTGCTCATCCATGTGAAGGGGTGCAAAGGTGTATATCGCTAATGAGTTTGTCCCTACTTCTCCGCTAGTATCCCGCATGTCTGGTTCATCTAACTTTGGTAGTTTTCATGATGGATGGTAAGTGGCCATACAGCTGCTGCTTTATGGGGTGTTGCCTCCAGGACTTCTTCAATACAGCTCACAACATTCTTGTGTAATTTCCATCAAGCTCTTTCTCCATATGTTTAGTTAGCGTCCATGTAGTGCATCCATATAGCAGTATCGACACGACCGCTGCTTGGAAAAAAACTGCGTTTTATTTTATCGGTCAAGTCTGACTTCCATATGACCGATAGCCTATCGATTTCTGTCCGTGCCTTTGCTAGTCATGTGTTGATGTCAGTCTCAGTTGATGAGACATTGCTTCCTAGGTAGGTGAACATGTCTACTAGTTTCAGAGAACTTCCGTTTAGTGTGGAGATGTTGCCTCTTTGATTAAAGCACATGTATTCCGTCTTGTGTGCATCGACATGGAGGCCTATGCCAGCAGCAGCTCATTCCAGACTGTTGCATTGTCATCTGCTGATTCATGCAGAAATACACATATATATACTGGATACATACGGACGCAATGATAACAGACGCAGTAATAAACGACGCAGTAACAATTAAGATGCAGGAAGGAAGACGCAGGAATGAAGGACGCATGAAGACTTCTTTAACAACATATTTTCCTCTCACTTTATTGCAAGGGTTTGAAAGGGTTGTTCAAGAGTTGCATTTGAGAGGATGCTGGAGACCAAACATAAACTTCATATTTTGACCTCCACTACTTATGACCGTCACGTTGTGTCTTTCTTGTTCTCTTAGATGCTCAACCAGAGGTCTTGGGGTCCACTGCTGGATGCTGGCTTTCTTTATGGCATCTTATCAGCATCTTCTCTGGACCCCTAACTCCATCAGGGGTTTCCGAGGACCCCCTCAGTCGGGTGTGGCTTTCCCTACCACATCTGGTCTCTAACTCTCTGGAAGTCTGCTGGCAACTGCTCTGGGACCCAAACTCAACTGAGTTAAATAATAACTCAACGCCCACACGATCACCTACTGGATCTTTGAAATCGAATGTTTAATCGTCATCAAGCGGAAATAACTGTCATGCAGTTCAGAGGTTACTCTCTTCCAGGGCATGACTGTAATGGCACAATGGGACCTTCACCTTGTCCCATATCATAAGCCTTAATCCGCCCACGCAATCTCTTTCGATTACTGGCCGTTGGAATGTGTCACTTCCTTCCGGTGTATTACCTTGGAATAGTATTTTTGGGCCGGGTCGAAGGTCAAAATATAACACAGACTATGTAGCAGGGATTCAGCTTGGGCGGGTGTATTTGCTGGAAGTGCTATGTCATAATTGTGTCCATAATTGTATGTGCAGGGTATCTTCTGCTTCTTTCCTTTGTCAGCTTGAAACTATTGTCTTTTATTTTATCAATAGACATTCTAAGCACGTAGTATAGACAGATGATGAAGAAGTATGGGGCTAATGTGTCTCCTTGCAGCACACCTGCTACAATGTCGAAATAGTCTGTGTCTCCATCCGGGGCGCGGACTTTTACTTTTGTGTTTCTATATAACGTCATTATGGTTGCAATGGTTTATTTGGGTAGGCCATAGGTGAGTAGTTTTTGCTCCATCTTCCCTCTGTGTATGGAGTCAAAGACCTTGGCGAAGTCAACAAATAATATTGTTGCGTCTAGGTTTTTTGCACGTACACCTTCCAGTATTCAACAGATAGTCAAAATTTGTGATGTCGTACATCTATTTCTCCAAAAGCCATTTTGGTTCTTCCTAAGTATCTTCACAATTTTGGGTTCTATGCGGTTGCATAGTAGAGCATTGTATATCTTAGTTACTATGGATGTAAGGGTCATACCTTGGTAGTTCTTGGCTAATCCGAGGTCACCCTACTTAGGGAAGGGAACAATGCATCTATTTGTCCATCTGTCTATTGTATTTTGATTATATACGGCATTATAGTGTCGGAGCAGTATATCGTGAAATTCCCTGGTCTTCCATACTCCTGGGGGTGTTTCATCAAGCCTAGGAACGGAATAACTGAATGACCCTCCCCCCAGCACTAGAAAACACGTATGAATATCAGTATAAAAGTAGAAATATTTATAAGCCTAGTCAACATGGTCTGTGTTAAAGATACAACCGAAATACTAAGCAAATCTACTCCAACTCTGGCAGAGTTCAAATAACGGTCAGTCATATATTGTCTTTTACTACATTGTCATTTTAATATGCATGAATGATTTTATTTTTTTATTTGTAAAATCACTGCTGCATATCATTGGTGCTTTAAAGGCAAAAAGACAAATACTGTAATTCCAAGTAACAGTTGAACCTGGTCAAGAGAAAATAATACTATTGGACTTTATTATGAAATGAAAACCAAAGTTAGATTAAGGTTAAAATAATTTGGGGAATTTCGTGTTAAAGACGAAATATTTAGAAGAAAAGAGAAAAAAAAAGGGAAACGGAATAACTGAATGACCCTCTGCCCCTCCACAAAGTGCTAGAAAACATGTGTATATCTGTATAAAAAAAGAAATATTTAGGAGTCTAGGTAACATAGACTGTGTTAAACATACTACCAAAATAATAAGCAAATCCACTCCACTTTTGGCAGACTTCAAGTCATCATCATCATCATGATGTTGTGCCATCAGCACGGATATCCCTGACCCTTTCTCACCACCCTTCTCTATTGTTCATTGCTTCCGGCAGGTCTTCAGAGCTACATCCCATATCAGCACAGAGCTGCTGTATGTAGGTTCTAGCTGGTCGTTCTGCCTAAGGTCAGATATATTGTCTTTTACTATACTGTCATCTTAAAATGCATGAATGATTTTTTATTTGTAAAATCACTGCTGCATATCATCTGCGCTTTAAATGCAAAAAGACAAATACTGTAATTCCAAGTAAAAGTTGAACCTGGTCAAGAGAAGCTAATACTATTGGACTTTATAAGAAATTGAAAACCAAGTTAGCGTAAAATCGAAGGCCTAAAAGGATGCAAAGAACCATAAATAAGGAATCTGATGAAATTTAAAAAGAAAGTAATTGCGGAGTTTAACTACTAAGTTAAAACTTAATATTGGCAGAAGAGGGAAGAAGAAGAAAACAAATTTTTTTTTTCAAAAGCCATAGGAAGCAGCATGGTGGATGTAAAGGCGAGCAGATAAACCCACTAATGGTTCAATGCCATGCCTAACCAGGCCCTAGGTGTATGAATCCCACAGTTCAACTGCCAGGATCAAATAGTTCAATCGGGGAACTACTGCTGCTCATCTATAAGGGTGGCTTTTATAGATGAGAATAAAAATACCCATCAAAAGATTACCATGACCCACACTTAACACAATATATATGTATATATATATACATGGGTAAGGTTTCAACTTAAATCTAATGGTATGAGAAAAAAAAAAAAAAAAAAGGGAATACTATAGAAAATTCTATGACATGTTCCTGAATGAAGCACAAATTGTTTGGTGTTTGGCCTGTGTTTATTCATTTACTTGACTGTCTATTGCCATCCCTCCCTATCCTCTATCACTCTTGGCAGGTCTTTCCTGCTTCCCCCCGCAGTGCCCTGTATATTTTATTCATCTTAATTGAATGATTTGTGAGATGGAAGGTAAGTGCCCGTACAATTGCAGTTTTGTAGGTTACTGCTTCAAGAATTTGTTCAAAAAAGCACACAGCATCCTTGTTTAGTTCCTATCTTGTTTTTCTCCAGGCACTTTATTATAGTCCTGGAGGTGTAACCATACAATAGTACTGACATGGCTACAGCTTGGAAGAAATCCTGTTTTTATTTTATCAGAGTGAGTAAATATCCACATGGTCAATGAACTGTCAGTTGCAGTTCAAACCTTTCCTAAGCATACATTGACATGGTTTTCAGTTAATGAGATATGGCTACCAAGGTATGTGACATGGTCTACACATTTCAGAGGCTTGCCATTTAATATAGAGATGACACTCTCTTGCTTAACTTGGTTTTATCAGTTCATATACAAGCCAATGCCTTTTGCAGCCTGTTCCAAGCTATGCAGCAGGGATTTGGCTTGGCCAAGTGTACTTGGGAGATGTGTTAGATCATTTGTATAATCTACATCTGTAATATTTTCAGCAGGATATCGTCTGCTTTTTGCTTTTTTTTAATGTGAAACCATTTTCTTTTATTAGATCTACTGACGTTCTTAGTTCCTAATCTAAGGAGATTATAAATAGATATGGTGCCAATGTATTTCCTTGGAAGACTCAGGCAACAATATCAAAGAAATTTGTGTCACCATCAGATGGGTAAACCATTACTTTCATGTTTTTATAAACCATCATTATAGCCGTAACAGTTTCTTTGGAGAAATCATATGCTAGAAGTATTTGTTCCATCTTTCTTCTGTTTATGGAATCAAATACTCTGGAGAAATCGATAAACAATAGTGCTGCCTTGAGGGGTTTTGCACATACTCCTTCGATGATTTGATGAAAAAAGGAGAGATAAATTTTCAGTTTACATCAAGAATAAGAACCAAGATTTCATGTTGAAGATTTGATAAATATGTATTTCAAATTTATGATCTCTTAATAGAGTCAAGTGGTCAATTTAAGCATTCTGCAGGGAGTTGTTTAAAATCTCTCCCGTGGTGTGAATTGTCAGCGGAATATATCAGGGTTGCAACTTCATATGCCTTTTCAGCAAAACGGCAATGATACTTTTTTAATATGATATATACATCAAAATATGATATATAGATCACAAATTAAAAAATAGAAGGTGCTTGTGGTACCATGGTTATCATTATAGGAAATGGACACAGCGAACTGAGTTCAAACCCTGGATGAGGCTGTTTGCATTTTACACAGCACTAATATCCTTAGAAAAGTTATGCATCCAAGTATTCTCCTTCCTTCCAGTTATAGATAAATAGTCAGGCAGACTTGGCTCTTTAACCTAGATATGGCAACCTGCCTAGGAGAAGGAAAACTCTGAATTCAAATCTATTGAACTCCATATAAAAATTGACCTAGCTCATGCAGAGGGGTTGGGTAAATACATACATATCAGAATCTATCTATCTATCTTTCTCAGTTTGTTCATATCTATCTATCTCAGTTTGTTTATATCTATCTAAGTCAGATTATATCTATCTATCTATCTATCTAAGTCTGATCATATCTATCTATCTCAATCTGTTCACATCTATCTATTTATCTATCTATCTGTCTGTCTGTTTGTCTTTTTGTAAACAGTCTAATGCTAAATTTTACAAAAATAAGTTGCAATTGTCTATCAGTGAGGAAAATTTCTGGCTTCACAAAATATTCCTTAAACAAACTTGATTAGATTATTCAATTGTGTTTTAGATCTTCATTTGGTTTTTCTCTATGTAAATTCCATTTTATTCAGTCAATTTCCGTCCGTCTGTCACAAACCTTGACTCCTCTTTCCCTGCATTTAGTATTCATTCGTTTTGTTATACATTTTCTATTTTCATTACCTATTCATCTGCATTTTCTATCTTGATGTTTTCATGTCTATACGTGGAAAATATTGATACATTACTGCAATAGTGTAGCTATTTACTAAGCTTAGCTTAGTTGTGATACAAGGCCAGAATTATGGGGCACACAGTGAGAAGCAAACTAACAATGGTCAGCTGGACTAGCTTGTTAACCATTGCACCATGTAAGGTGTCCATAGTTATTGACTAAGCTTAGCTTAGTTATGGCACAAGACCAGAAGTATAGAGCACCCAGTGAAAATCAAACTTACTAACAATGATCTGTTAATCTAACTTACTACAGTTCAAACTCTGTCTCTGCAGAGGGTTAAAACTTCCACTCCAATGAGTGTCCTGGATTTGATACTAAATTGTATTTAATTGTGAGGCTCCAGTCCTGGAGCTTTGGGGAATGTGGAGTACTCCTTCATTGCTATTACTCACAGGTCCACTCTGACCGAGAGGGGTAGTATTTGTTAGGGTCACATCTATAGGTCAAATAGAACTTGTGTCCTGGATATGACACTAAACTGCATCTGATTGTGAGGCTCCAGTCTTGGAGATTTGGGGAATGTGGAGTACTCCTTCATTGCTATTACTCCCAGGTCCACTCTGACCTAGAGGGGTAGTATTTGTTAGGGTCACATCTATAAGTCAAATAGAACTTGTGTCCTGGATATGACACTAAACTGCATCTGATTGTGAGGCTCCAGTCTTGGAGCTTTGGGGAATGTGGAGTACTCCTTCATTGCTATTACTCCCAGGTCCACTCTGACCTGGAGGGGTAGTAACTGATAAAATATCATCTTTGTGTCAAATAGAACTATTTAACCATTAAACTCTGTGTAAACAAATGACTAATGTTAAAATGAATTGTTGTTGTTAGTTCGCAATACTTGAAACCATTTTACTATACGCAAACAAATGAGCTGAAGCTTGTTTAAAATTTTACCAGCAAACTCTTCATTTTCTAATCTTATATATTTATATATATATATAATTTTTCAGTTCAGTACACACTGACATACACAGACACACTGAGACATGCATATGCTTATGCATACACACACCCTTACACAGAAATTGGTTGATTGGTTATTTGGATTTTATGGCATATCAACCCTTGTAGGTTATTTAATGCCAAATCCATTTTTATACAAATAGTTGGTTCTATTTCAAACAATTCAGTTTAGCATGAGTACACAGTTTAATTGTGAAAAACGTTTCTATTTCAAGCTATTCAGTTTAGTAAATCAGTTCTAATTCAACCAATTCAGTTTAGCGTAAGTACAGTTTCAATGTCAAAAACGGTTCCATTTCAAACAATTCAGTTTAGCATAAGTACGCAGTTTAAATGTAAGTACACAGTTTAATTGTTAAAAGCATTTCTATTTCAAGCAATTCGGTTCAGTCAAACAGTTCTAATTCAAACAATGCCGTTTACTTCTATTTGAATCCATAGATAGGACCCTATCAGGTGCTACCATTCTGGGCCAGAGTGGACCTGGGAGCAATGGCAGTGAAAGGGTACTCCGCATTTCCCAAAGCTCCAGCATCACTGGAACCTCACCATCACATTGTTTAGAGTCATACCAGGACACTCATTGCAGGGTGTTTTACCCCTCTGGAAAGGTCCAGTCAGTGTATTCTATAGCTCCAGCCGATTGGGCAATACACAGAGTTTATGTCAAAACAATTTTTCTTCTGATAATTCAGTTTAGTATAAGTACACAGTTTAGATGTCAAAACAGTTTTATTTCGAGTAATTCAATTTAGCATAAGTATGCAGTTTAAATATCAAAACAGTTCTATTTCAAACAATTCAGTTTAGCATAAATATGCAGTTTAAATGCAAAAAACAGTAAAGTCAAGAAACCACAGTTTAGTTCTATTTAACCCATAGATAGGGCCCTTATCAAGTGCTGCCACTCCGGGCCAGAGTGGACCTGGGAACAATGGCAATGAAAGGATACTCTGCATTCCCCAAAGCTCCAGCATTACTGGAACCTAACCATCAGATTGTGTAGTGTTATATCCAGGACACTCGTTGCATGTGGGGGGGGGTCTTACCCCTCTGTAGAGAAGCGGTCAATGTATTCTACAGCCCCAACCGACTGGGTGACTTATACAGAGACACACATATACACAGACATGCACAGGTATACATATGCATGCACACACATATCCACACATACACAGACATACACACACAGATATTTATATACATCACCAAATAGATACAACCCATTAATATGATAATGATTTATTACTGAGACAAGTGCAATGGCGGTCATTTGGAATACATCCCATAAAAAATGCATCCTTTGTGCCAGAGACATTAGATTAATATTTTTTTTAATTGTTATTATATCAGCTTCCAGGACATGCAATCTTTTTTTGAGTTTCTTGTCTCAGTAATAAATCATTATCATATCAATGGGTTGCGTCTATTTTGAGACAGTTTTGAATGATTTTTTTGTCTCCAAATTAGAAGTGACACAAAACATTTATTTTTCTTGTCCAAGGCATTGTGATTGAGGATAAATAGTCGTTATAATATACTATTTTCAAATCTGAAACAAAAAAGAACACAAGATTATTATTAGGTATCAGCAGTTACATGGGTCCAATGTATATTGAGACACCCTATATTTATGTATGTGAAAGGGTTACCCCTTCAAATGGCCGAGCAAAAGCAGGGCAACCATCTTGAACCTACATATAGCAGCTCTGTGAAGATACGTGGTGTAGCCCTGAGGACCTGCTGAAAGCAATGAACGATAAGGAGAGGTGGCGAGAAAGAGTCGGGGATATCTGTGCTGATGGCACGACAAGATGATGATGATGATATATATGTATAAACAGGATTTGGCATAAAATAACCTAAAAGGACTGATATGCTATGAAAACCAACCAACCAATCTCGCTAACTTGTTAACCATTATACCATTTGAGATGTTTAGGATGCATTGGATGGTGCACTGTTTCATTTCTCGTGAACACACACAGACACACAGACAGACAGACACACACACACACACACACACACACACACACACACACACTCGTGCAAATACACATACATATGCACACATGATGATAATTGCTCCATCTTAAGAGATGACTTGTTCTCTCTTTGATTCTTGAGTATCGTCTGGACTAACATTTTCTCTTTAACTTTGTCCTCTCTAATGACTTTGCAGTCTAACATACACATACAGACATTTATACACAAATATGTTAACACATACATGCCCATCTATACATAGACATGCACAGACACACCAAGACATGCACAGACATAGATACGCATGCACACACACACACACACACACACACACAAACACAGACATGCACTGACATACATTTGCATACACATACACCCACACGTAGATGTATACACACATACACAGACAGTCATACTTATGCATGCATACACATACACTGATACACATAGACATATATATGCATGCACATACATACACAGACATACTCATACAGACACACTGAGACATGCCTACGCGTGCACACACACATACGCACACATAGACAGATATGAACAGACATACATTTGCATATGCATACATACATATACACCCACACACAGACGTTCACATACACACACAGACACACTGAGACATGCATATGCATACACACACATGCACTGACACACACACACACACACACACACACACACACACACACACACACACACACACACACACACACAGACATACACAAGAAAAGGGATGGATAATACAATGTTTTTCTATGTAGCTTTATGCTTCTTATTGACTTTAATATAGAGAAAAGTCATTGCCATTCCAAGACTTATTCAAATAGTTGCTGTGTCATTGATATTGTCACTGAAATCCTCTATCGGATATACAGTTATATATAAATTAAATTGCTTAAGTTACATGGGCCCAGCCGTATGGTAAAAATCCGCCAACATTGAATTGCTGAAGTGAACAGATTTAGTTGATAAATATAGCAGTAAAATTCTGTTGCAACATAAAAATAAAGAAACCTTTCTCTTTCTTTAGAGACAATTTACCTCAAGAAGGCTTGAGAATGGGTTGAGAGGGATCTCTGAGACATTGCGGTTTACATGCAGGATTGTGACATCATAATAAGCAACTCCAGTCATTCCATTTTGTTCACTTTTGGACAAATATCCTTGGAAAAGTTATGAACCTCCCTGCCAGCTATGGGTTAAATAGTACCACTACTGTTCTTCTACAAGGATGGCTTTGGCATTAAATAACCCACAAAGGTTGATATGCCATTAAACAAAGAAACCAAACCAATTTGTATTACTCTTCAATAATAATCTTTAATTATATTTGATAGTATCATTAATGAATCACAATTCATATCCCCAACTATGTGTTAAATAGTTCCACAACTGTTCTTTTACAAAGATGACTTTGACATTAAATAACTCACAGGCGATGATATATCATTAAACAAAGACACCAAACCAGAATGGGTTGACTAAAATGCTACAGTAACATGAGTTCTGGAGAGTGTGGACTACTCGTTCATTGCCATTACTCCCAGGTCCACTCAGATCCAGAGCGGTAATAACTTTTTTTGGTCCCATCTATGAGTCAAATAGATCTATTTTAAAATCATAAGTATTAGAAAGGAATACTTGAAACCTTATACATGTGTGTAAATCATTTGTATAAAGAATAGTAACTTGAAGGTGTAGGGGGACATGTAATTGTTTGGTGTTTATGTTTATATTTGGAAAAGCAAAGGAGGCAAATGATGTGTAAACAACATGGACAAAAAGAACATAAAACAAAACAGTACAAACAAATTCAAATTTATATGTCAACAATACATGCAATGAAACATTCTAAAACATTACTACAGTTCTAATAATGTTTGTGAAATATTTGTGTGTGTGTGTGTGTGTGTGTGTGTGTGTGTGTGTGTGTGTGTGTGTGTGTGTGACTAACACTATTACTACAAAAAAAGGACTAAATAACATACGTGTCCTATGCGTGTGAACTAAGTAATTCTACTGTTTGTTTCTTTCTGTGATTTGATGAAATTTCTGTTTTCAAGGTTGGAAAAAGTCTCACCAACAGAGTATAACAAAGAAGAGAATGGTTGCGTGTAGTATACATTTTCATGGAGGTTGGTTGTGGAAGTCAAATGTAAAAGGGAGGAAGAGTGTGTTGACTCTGTTAGTTGAAATTGAGAGAGTGAGAGTGTTCTCTCTGGAAGTCACACTGGAAAGAGTGTGTTGGCCCTGTAAGTGAAAATGTGAAAAGACAGTGAGTGTTGGAAGATGAGCGTATTTATAGAGAATTCTTGTCATGTAGTAGGCTTCAAAAACGTGGGACGAAATTGAAGTTGCGGACGTAGTTTTAGGCACTAACCACGTGGTTCTCCTGGCCAATAGGTTCCCGAGACTGATTAGTATACTGATGTCCACCATCTTTGTCTCAGGAACAAGTGGCATAACGTCCATTTTAAAATATATGAGTGTAAATCCTATAAAGGTGTAATTATAAAGTTTTGATATATTTTGTAAGAGTGAAAAGTGTTTTTATTCTCGACTCTCACTCATATGCCTTGAATCCATTTTTTCCAGTGTACAAAGAATATTGAACATTCATTTGTTGCTCTTCAACTGGAGGCCTTGTGGGCTGCCACCCCAGTGGGCATTCTCAATGACTGCAAGCTGGCACTAACTCACACTGCCTTCAACTGACTGGATCCTAACATAGGCATCTACATTATTTTGTAATGCCGATGACTTCTGATAAACCATGTGACTGCTTCCACTTATTTACACAGGTGCATCTCTGATTGACAGTTCGGTCAAAGGTCAATATGCAACACTAGTTGCTAGATATTGTCCACCTAGCAGAATACCTGATAGGGTGTGATGGCCACTAGGAATGCGTAAAAAAATCTGATCAAAAAAGCATCTAGATTATTTCAGCATTATTAACTAAACATTTAATCATATTTTCACTGAAGAAAACATTTATAAACAATTATATTTGAAACAAATTCTTTTATAAAAATACTGAACTCTAAAATATCCCTTTGTGTAAAAGATTATGAAATGTTTTGAGAGAAAAAAAAAGGAAGATTATTTAATTAGGAGAATAAACATATAGATTTAAAAAAGAAAGAAAAATAATAAAAAAGTAGAATTAAAATACAATACAAGAAATTTTAATTTTAATTCATGGTAACAGATATTAAATGAAAAAAATCAGAATTAAACTATTATAAACAAAAATCCCTTTCTTATCCAACAGATCCTGATTTTCACTTTTAAGTCAGTTTTAGTATTGCCAGGAATTTCTTTTTTTAGTGGGGATTTTATTATATGATTTAATATTCCATTTAAAACTTTTCTGTATTTTGTCAAAATTTCAATCTTGAAAAAGAAAAGATTAAAACAATCAACCCCTCTCATCATGGCATCCCGTTGGATGATGAACAAATATTGGCCATATTCAATTAATTTATTTGGTGATGTATAGAAATCAAATTTTGTGACAAGGAATACATCAAGTAAAGAGTTTGAAAAACCTTTGTTTAGAAGAAAATTAACTTTTTATAAAATATTGTAAAAAGTGTACTCATGCACTATATATATATATATATATATATATATATATATATATATATATATATATATATATATATATATATATTGTGTTTGTGTGTGTTAGAGAGAGGGGGTAAGTAAGAGAGAGAGGGTGGGAGAGAAAAGATTTTAATTACCGGGATAGAAATAATCTAATCAGATTATTTTATGATACTATTAGACCAGGTTAAAAGTGCAGTTGTAGTAATCCATAGCTTAACTTTTTTTTAGGGCTTATTTTTTTTGATAAACAAGAAAGTAGAAATATACTTGAAGAAATCAAAGTGTCTCTCACCAAAACATTTTCTTGTTCTTTAAAGTTCGGCTTTTACTAAACTTTATCATACTTTTAACTCTGAAGTTGAAAATTTGAAGTTAAAAAGTCACTACTAAGGGAGGTAATCCAATAATTTATAGTGCTTGAATTAACCCCCATTAACTGGAATTTTGCTAGTTAAGAATAACCATATATATTCATTTTTTTCAGCATAGCTTTATTTTCCATGAATATGGGATACTTAGTGAGAATCGAACTCTCTATTTTATAAATAGTTTGATCGATTAATTTACATTTATTCTATGGGGAAGATTCTTTTTAGTTGTTTTGAGAGGAAGGTCTTGTTTGGGCCCAAACTTTGGGTCAAAATTGAGCTGTTTGAATATGACCAATAATGGATTGGAATGCGGGAAACTATATGACTGTGCAAAAAATAATTATTAATATCATTAGATAGAAAATCTTACTTAAAATTGTGTGCAGATTATCAGTATTAGATAAGAATTCTTGATATCATATAACTGAAGGCAAACAAGAGATGATAGACAAATAAAAAGGTACAATTTTTTAAAAAATGCAATGGAACATTGAAGATATAATTATGATTACAATAAAAAAAAACTACAAAGGAATCCAATTTCGGTATTAAATAACCAATAAGGAGTTGATATGCAGCTAAATAAGCCAAACCAAACCGATATTTGAATACTTAAGAAATATATAAAGAATAAAACAATTCATGGGAAATATTTTCACACAATTAATCTCTTGGTGAGTGTATCCAAGCATGTATCTCTCTCTCTCTCTCTCTCTCTCTCTCTCTCTCTCTCTCTCTCTCTCTCTGTGCTCGTGTGTGTGTATGTGTGTGTTCTGCTATGTCTGAAAGGGAATCCAACTGAATGAAAAAGAAAAAGAGAAAAAAATACATCAATGAAATATCCTGGAATTTAAAAGAAAACACATGCATACATACATGCTTTTGCACATGCATTCTCTCATACACACACACACACACACACACACACACACACACACACACACACACACACATACACATGCAAATAGACACATGTGTGTACTGACACATGCACACACACACACATGAATTCATGCACACACATGCATACAGACACATGCACACATACATACATACATACATACATACATACACAACAGAGGCATACACACACACACACACACACACACACACACACACACACACACACACACTTATTTATGGGTGATGATTGACTTAATAATATCAGTTTTCTTTGTATGACATTCCACTTACAATTATACAATCCTGGCATCTTTTCTTTTGAAGAAAGTACATATTTTATGGGTGATAATATACTTAATAGAATCTATTTTGATTGTATAATGTTCCATTCAAAATAGTAAAGTCTTTAATAAAGTCTTTTTTTTTTTAGTAGAAAGGTAACTTTTATATAAACTTTTCAGTTTTTAATTCATGGCTAATACTTTTGGTTGATTGACAAAATCAACATCAAAATTAAAATATTTATTTTTTATTTTTTTGCTTAATAAACTGAAATAATATTTTGGGGATTACACTTTACAATGGCACAAAGTAATGTTTTCACAGTTAAATGTTATGCTAGATAATGATAATAATAACTTGCTTCAATCATTATATTTATCAACTTTGATAATGATAAATATCAATTCTGGTACTTTCTAAGGTGGCTACGTCTACTCTCTTGTAGAGACTTGTTTATTGAGATTGATAACTGAGTCTGATAAATGCAATTTCTTTCTTACTTTTGATTTTAACAGCTTTTAAACTTGTCTAGGCTTATTTCATGTGTAGAGGTTATGGAATCGCATTCAATGAGTATTTATACAAGATGTGTCTGAAAAGTAACAAGACTGGCATTACTAACAATTCATTTCAATTCCAAACAACAAACTACATGGTTTTTCCCTTTAATGTAATCCTAAGTCTAATACACCTACCCAACTTTCTCTGCTACACTTCTATGCGCTGCTGGAAGGATTCTTCTGGGATACCCTCAGCTCTGTTATAATAGGACTCTTGATGGTTCCTACGCCTTCAAAACAAGTTCCTTTGATGATTCCCTTGATTTAGGGGAAAAGGAAAAAGTCTCATAGAACAAGATCAGATGAATAGGGAGGTTGTTTCAGCACAGCAATATTCCTCTTGGTCAAGAACTGCTGATTGCTCATCATACCCAATCCCATTGCTTTTCAGACATACCTAAATCTTTGGTGATATACTTCCAACTGCTATTCTTTTTCATGTCCGGCTGACTTACAATTATTGAAACAGTCAACTGATAATCACCACATACCACCTGCCTTACCTGCTTAATGTTGATCCCAGTCCTGTCTGTTAAAGGCCTCCAATCCTGAAACCATTTTTACCCTCCTCACACTTCTCTTAGAACCTCTTGTACAACTGAAAAATATGTGTACACAATACGGTGTTACCTCCATACACTTGCAGAAGCATTTCAAGTGCCAGTGGCAGAGTTTTTCTCAACCAAACCAAAATATTCAGGTTTATTTGTTCCTCCGTGCTCAAAACTAAATAACCTAAAAAAGAGGAAGTGTAAACAAAAAGATGCGATGGTTGTAGAAAGCTAAGACTATTGTTATAGATTCTCAAGATATCATCCGAGATGATAACACAATCCACTTATCCCTCTTTCTCCCTTAGCTCACACAGCACAGTCCGTTCGATTACTTTTCAGACAGGCTTTGTATTTAGATTTTGGGTGCAGTTGTTTTTTCGTTTTTTTATACACAGTTATATGATTTCAAGTATTCCTGTCTAATACAAATAATTTATATACAATTGTAATATTTCAAGTATTTCTATCTAATATTAACAATTTTATATAGTTTCAGGCAATTATTTCTATTTAATAGTAATAAATTGTTTGCAAACACTTATATAGTTTCAAGTAACTAATGATATAATCCCAGAAGAATCCTTCCAGCAGCGCATAGAAGTGTAGCAGAGAAAGTTGGGTAGGTGTATTAGACTTAGGATTACATTAAAGGGAAAAACCATGTAGTTTGTTGTTTGGAATTGAAATGAATTGTTAGTAATGCCAGTCTTGTTACTTTTCAGACACATCTTGTAAAATAGCTTTAAGTAACTATTCTTAATATAAACAATTTATAGTTTTATGGTATCAAGTTTTTTTATCTAATACAAATCATCTTTAAGCAGATCTATTTGAGCTGCAGATGGGACCCTAACAGGTACTCCAACGCTGGGTCAGAGTGTATCCATGAGTAATGGCAATAAAGGAGTCTTTAACACTTCCCTGAATTCTAGAACAAGAGCCTCACCATCAGAGACAGTTTAGTTTCACACTCAGGACACCTCTTAGGAGGAGGTCGTACTCCTCGGCAAGAGATACAGTCAGTGTATTTTAAGCCCTGCTTAAGAACAATCTGATAATTATAATGATGAAAACTGATAAATACAAAGGTCATTCAATAAATAAGGTGAATATTGCATCAGGAGTCATCAATAGGAAACATTATTTACAGTTGCACCCTTTTTCAAGGAAATCAGCAGGTGATGGGTTCTTTCATGTCCTAGAAGGTCTGTCAGCATCACCTTCTTTACTGCACTCAGAACTTTTTTTTTATTTGAGAGTCAGTATCTTTCCACTCCATAAACTGTTTTTTCAACTCATGCTTATCGTTGTAAATCCATATTTAGCCCATTTCACATGGTTTGCACTTCTCAGCCTCCAAATATTTGATGAAAGACCTCTGTTCTATTTGTAGTGGCCAATCCACATTTAGCCCATTAGTAAACATTTTTTGACTAAAACATGATTCTCTGTACACATCACATATTCTTCTGTAAATATCACATGGTTAGCACTTCTCAGCCACCAAATATTTGATGAAAGACCTCTGTTCTATTTGTAGTGGCAAATCCATATTTAGTCCATTTGTAAACATTTTTGGACTAAAACATGATTCTCTGTACACATCTCATATTCTTCTGTAAATTTCACATGGTTTGCACTTCTCAGCCACCAAATATTTGATGAAAGACCTCTGTTCTATTTGTAGTGGCCAATCCATATTTAGCCCATTTGTAAACATTTTTTGACTAAAACATGATTCTCTGTACACATCACATATTCTTCTGTAAATTTCACATGGTTAGCACTTCTCAGCCACCAAATATTTGATGAAAGACCTCTGTTCTATTTGTAGTGGCCAATCCATATTTAGCCCATTTGTAAACATTTTTTGACTAAAACATGATTCTCTGTACACATCACATATTCTTCTGTAAATTTCACATGGTTAGCACTTCTCAGCCACCAAATATTTGATGAAAGACCTCTGTTCTATTTATAGTGGCCAATCCATATTTAGTCCATTTGTAAACATTTTTTGACTAAAATACATTTCTCTGTACACATCACACATTCTTTTGTAAATTTCACATGGTTTGCATTTCTCAGCCACCAAATATTTGATGAAAGACCTCTGTTCTATTTGTAGTGGCCAACCAATATTTAGCCCATTTGTAAACATTTTTTGACTAAAATACATTTCTCTGTACACATCACACATTCTTTTGTAAATTTCACATGGTTTGCATTTCACAGCCACCAAATATTTGATGAAAGACCTCTGTTCTATTTGTAGTGGCCAATCCATATTTAGCCCATTTGTAAACATTTTTTGACCAAAATACATTTCTCTGTACACACCACACATCCTTTTGTAAATTTCACATGGTTTGCATTTCTCAGCCACCAAATATTTGATGAAAGACCTCTGTTCTCTTTGTAGTGGCCAACCAATATTTAGCCCATTTGTAAACATTTTTTGACTAAAATACATTTCTCTGTACACATCACACATTCTTTTGTAAATTTCACATGGTTTGCATTTCGCAGCCACCAAATATTTGATGAAAGACCTCTGTTCTATTTGTAGTTGCCAATCCATATTTAGCCCATTTGTAAACATTTTTTGACTAAAATACATTTCTCTGTACACATCACACATTCTTTTGTAAATTTCACATGGTTTGCATTTCTCAGCCACCAAATATTTGATGAAAGACCTCTGTTCTATTTGTAGTGGCCAATCCATATTTAGCCCATTTGTAAACATTTTTTGACCAAAATACATTTCTCTGTACACATCACACATCCTTTTGTAAATTTCACATGGTTTGCATTTCTCAGCCACCAAATATTTGATGAAAGACCTCTGTTCTCTTTGTAGTGGCCAACCAATATTTAGCCCATTTGTAAACATTTTTTGACTAAAATACATTTCTCTGCACACATCACACATTCTTTTGTAAATTTCACATGGTTTGCATTTCTCAGCCACCAAATATTTGATGAAAGACCTCTGTTCTATTTGTAGTGGCCAACTAATATTTAGCCCATTTGTAAACATTTTTTGACTAAAATACATTTCTCTGTACACATCACACATTCTTTTGTAAATTTCACATGGTTTGCATTTCTCAGCCACCAAATATTTGATGAAAGACCTCTGTTCTATTTGTAGTGGCCAATCCATATTTAGCCCATTTGTAAACATTTTTTGACCAAAATACATTTCTCTGTACACATCACACATTCTTTTGTAAATTTCACATGGTTTGCATTTCTCAGCCACCAAATATTTGATGAAAGACCTCTGTTCTATTTGTAGTGGCCAATCCATATTTAGTCCATTTGTAAACATTTTTTGACTAAAATACATTTCTCTGTACACATCACACATTCTTTTGTAAATTTCACATGGTTTGCATTTCCCAGCCACCAAATATTTAATGAAAGACCTCTGTTCTATTTGTAGTGGCCAACCAATATTTAGCCCATTTGTAAACATTTTTTGACTAAAATACATTTCTCTGTACACATCACACATTCTTTTGTAAATTATACATAGTTTGCATTTCACAGCCACCAAATATTTGATGAAAGACCTCTGTTCTATTTGTAGTGGCCAACCAATATTTAGCCCATTTGTAAACATTTTTTGACTAAAATACATTTCTCTGTACACATCACACATTCTTTTGTAAATTTCACATGGTTTGCATTTCCCAGCCACCAAATATTTAATGAAAGACCTCTGTTCTATTTGTAGTGGCCAACCAATATTTAGCCCATTTGTAAACATTTTTTGACTAAAATACATTTCTCTGTACACATCACACATTCTTTTGTAAATTTCACATGGTTTGCATTTCTCAGCCACCAAATATTTGATGAAAGACCTCTGTTCTATTTGTAGTGGCCAATTCATATTTAGTCCATTTGTAAATATTTTTTGACTAAAATACTTTTCTCTGTACACATCACACATTCTTTTGTAAATTTCACATAGTTTGCATTTCACAGACACCAAATATTTGATGAAAGACCTCTGTTCTATTTGTAGTGGCCAATTCATATTTAGTCCATTTGTAAATATTTTTTGACTAAAATACTTTTCTCTGTACACATCACACATTCTTTTGTAAATTTCACATAGTTTGCATTTCCCAGCCACCAAATATTTAATGAAAGACCTCTGTTCTATTTGTAGTGGCCAACCAATATTTAGCCCATTTGTAAACATTTTTTGACCAAAATACATTTCTCTGTACACATCACACATTCTTTTGTAAATTTCACATGGTTTGCATTTCTCAGCCACCAAATATTTGATGAAAGACGTCTGTTCTATTTGTAGTGGCCAATCCATATTTAGCCCATTTGTAAACATTTTTTGACTAAAATACATTTCTCTGTACACATCACACATTCTTTTGTAAATTTCACATGGTTTGCACTTCTTAGTCAGCAAAAATTAAATGGCCTATCTCTGTTCAAGCATTTTGTTTGGTTTGTTGCCATTTTGAATAGCCTCACAACAAATATTTTTTGAAAGATTAAAATCATTTTTACAATCACACCAATTCCAATGTAGAGTTTAGATTTATGGAAAAAAAATTTGAAAAAAAATTAATTTTGCTTTTTTCAAAAAAAATTCCACTTATTTATTAAATGATCCTTGTATGCACACACACACACACACACACATATATATATATATATATATATATATATAGAGAGAGAGAGAGAGAGAGATATAAAAAGTCATTCCTCTTATTTATTGAATGACTCTGATATATAATTACTTACCTCATTAATTATTATTAACAATTATAATCATTGCAATCAGTATTCTTAATTTTAATGAATATGATCACCAACTTTGATAATTATAATTATTGAGGTTGATAATTATAATTATTAGATTTAGTCTGGGCATTGCTGGAGAAGTAAGGACATTCTTCTATGGACTCCTACATATGGTCACACCAGTGTTGACAAACTATCAAAAAACTTACATCTATCAGGTCTCTGCAGACACAGGGTGCCATCTAGAGGACCTACCAAATGTGATGGCCAGTTGGAATTGATGGTGAAAGAGAGTCAAGAGAATCTGTGCTGACAGCATGCTTTGATGATGATGATGATGATGATGATATTAATTATTTTAAAAATTATAATTATCAATTTCCATTATTATAATTAGCTATTTTGATGATTATGATTATCAGATCGACAATTATATTTATGATTGTTAATTATAATTATTGATATGATTCTTTTAATGCTGATAATTATAATTAATAAAGTTGATGATAATAATTTGCAAAGTTGATAATTGAAAAAAAGATAGATTTGTAGTGAATCTGACAGAATGATAGAAATATGTGGAAAGTTGAATAAATCAAACCCTTAACTTAGATTTAGATGTGTGATATTTTGTTCGGCTTTTATTTCATTTTCATGAACTTTTATCAACTTTGATGATTATAATTACTGCAATGATAAATTTTGAGATTATAATTCAAATAGGATTTTTACTCCCTCAACTATATTTTGTTGAGTGTACTCTTTTACTCCCTTGAGTTGGTGCTTTTACTCTCTTGAGTGAACTCTTTAATTTCTTGGGCATATAATTATCAACCATGAAAATTATTATCAATTTTGATTATTAGCAAAATTACTAATTATAATTATCAATGTTGATAAATATTATTGAAGTGGGTTATTGTAATTATCAAAATTGATTATAACAATAATTTCAATTATTGATTTCATCTTCATCAAGGTATATTAATAGCATAGATTCTCTTGACTCTCTCTTACCATCCATCCCTATCACTCTTAATGTCATTCAGTGTTCACACAGAGCTGATGAATGTAAGTCTTTTCTGATTGGCCAACACTGGTGTGTCCATGTGTAGGAGTCCATTAGAGATTGTTGCTTATGAGCTTGTCCTTACTTTCCAGCAGTGGCTAGCATATCTTGCTCATCTTATTTGAATGGTTTGTGAGATGGGGGGGGGGCAAGTAGCCATACAGCTGTTGTTTTTTAGGATGCTGCTTCCAAGATTTGTTCAAAACAGCATGCAGCATGTTTGTGTAGTTCCCATTTAGCTTTTTCTTCAAGTTTTCCTTGAAGTTCAAGTGATGCAGCCATACAGTAGCACTGACATGGTTTCAACTTGGAAGAATTCCTGTTTTATTTTACCAGTGATATTAGATTCCCATATGTTTGTTAACCAGTCATTAGCTGTGCTTGCTTTTCCAATGTATGTATTGACATTCCTTTCAGTAGATGCAATATTGCTACCAAGGTATATGAACTGGTCTACAAATTTTAGAGGCTTGCCATTTAATGTGCAGAAGGCACTATTCTCATTAAAATGCATGAACTCTGTTATTGACTTAGATAATTATAAATATCATTTTCTTATTATAATTATCAACTTTAATTAAAGAGCCCACTTCGAAGCGTCTGTTAGACAGATTAAAAAAACTCACAAATAAATCCAGACGAGAGTAAAAGAGTTCACTTAATTCAACAGAGTGGAATGGTTCACTTGAGAAAGTAAACCAATCAACTCAATAGAGTAAAAGAGATCACTCAACTCAACAGAGTGGAATGGTCCACTTGAGAAAGTAAGCCAATCAACTCAATAGAGTAAAAGAGATCACTCAACTCAACAGAGTGGAATGGTCCACTTGAGAAAGTAAACCAATCAACTCAATTGAGTAATAGAGATCACTTGAGAAAATAAAAATGTTGACTCAAGAAAGGACAATCAAGAAAGTAAATGAATTCACTCAATTGTACATTATTTCTTCTAATTAAACTCACACTAGGAAAATGGAAACCAACTTTCAGAAAATTAAAAGGAACAAATCATGATATTCAATTAGTCACACACGACTTACACACTCCTTTATATTGCAACAAAAAGAACAACCGTTGCGTATAGCATGTCAAACACCCTACACTGTTAAATATCATCTCATTCAGAATGCAGAGATTTCGCTTTCATTAGACAATACTTTTTCAATGCAAATAATATGAAAGATCTATTTAAAAATGTCGTCTAGATGATATTTAGTCCTTCTTGAAAGAAATAAGATTATTTCAAAAATCATAGACATAAACATGAAATTAATTATCAAAAAATGATCCCAGAAGATTTTGATAAATCGTTAAAATGAAATATAAATAGACAAATAAATAAATTCTTAAACAACCATACAAAAATGTAAACATGAATTTACGATGTAAACAATTTTCTAATTTCCAGACATAAAATAACCCCCAATGGTTTGACATGCCATTAGACTCAATCACCCAATCAATCAGGTATACAAATAAGTTCAAGAAAGTTTTTTTTGATGCTGAGTAAGAAGCGAAAGGTATCAGTTTAAAAACTGATATTTGCATCCATAAGTCCATGCAAAATTATTTTTGTTGCTCATGATTTTTTCCAAGGACTTGTAAATGATATGCCACAATTGATTAATAAAGAACTGATTGATTTTTTTGTGATATAGAACTTTAATAAAGCTAAAAATAGCAGATTTATCTTCAATTCTTGTATCGATCATCAGGGGTGTCTTTCTTTTGACACTCATCAAAGGATTTTTGTTAGAAAAGATATTTAGGTTAACGAAAAACTTTTCAAACCAGAAAAATTCATCAATTACAATATTGTTGAGGAAAAGAATGTAAAAACAAAATTCTTCTTGATATGTTTTTAAATACTGTAATCTTAACTGATTTTATACTCAAAAATTTGATTTTAAGCTAATGATAAAATAGATTTCAAAATCCTTTGATGTAATGATGATCTGGTTGTGTTAAATATTTTAAAACAATTTTCATTATATGTGTCTGAGCAAAAAGGAAGGTCCAATAAATTCTGGTCGTGTCCTGTGTAAAAACTGCCTGTAGAGACAAATAATTGTTTTGCTTGTTCTACTAGAAATAATAAAATCCAAGTAATTTTGGTTTAGAAGAAAATTTAGTTTTTATTTCCCCAAAATATAAGGGGTATACTTATTTATGAGCGATACTGATACTTCATAATATTCATTTGGATTGTTTAATGTTCCCCAAGAAATAATAAAATTTTGGTATCTTTCATTAAAAAGAAAATTTTATTTAAAAATTGTATAAGGTGTACTTATTTTTGGGTGATACAGTTATTGTTTTTTTTTTGGCAATTGAATATTTTCATTTTTATTTATATCATCATAAATCCAAAAATAGCAGATTTATTTTAGATTCTTTTATTGATTCTTAGGGATCTTTTTCTTCTGACACTTCACCCGAGGATTCTTAGGAGCCTCTTTCTTCTTACACTTATCAGATGATCTTTGTCAGAATAGATATTTAGGTACCTAAAAAGATTTTCAAATCAGCAGAATACACAAATTATATTATTTAAAAAAAGTATTAAATATTATTTAAAAAAAAAAAGAATAAAGAAAGTAATAACAAAATACTTCTTTATATGTTTTTAAATAATCAAATGAAAAATCTCAACTGTTTTTCTCTTTTCATGCTATAATGATTCAGTTGTGTTAAGAATTTTAAAACAACTACTATAAGGACCTGTTGCTTTATTTATTTAAAAACATAAAAAGAATTATAAAATATGATGGTGTAGATCAGAGCTTCTCAAATTGGTCAGAATAAACTCCTGGGTTGGGGGATAGAATTTTGGCAGGGTGAATAAAAGCATAAGGGGTCACAACAGGTGAACTTACAAGTTTGCATCTATAAATCCATTCATAAGAGGAAAACAAATATTGCTGGATCATGTAGACAAATTGCAGATATCATATTCCTAGTACAGGGCTTCTCAAAATGGCCCTGTCGGGGGGGGGGGAATAAATAAAATTTTGGCTGAGGGAATAAAACCATCTAGATTATTTCAGCATTATTAACTAAACATTTAATCATATTTTCACCAAAGAAAATATTTATAAACAATTATATTTGAAACAAATTCTTTTATAAAAATGCTGAACTCTAAAATATCCTTTTATAAAATAGATTATGAGATGTTTTGAGAAACAAAAGTGGAAGATTATTTAATTAGGAGAATAAAAATATTGAATTAAAAAAAATAATGAAAATGTAAAATTAAAATACCAGAAATTTTAATTTTAATTCATGGTAACAGATATTTAATAAAAAAAATAAAAATTAAACTATTATTAACAAAGATCCCTTTCTTATCCAACAGAACCTGATCTTCACTTTTTAAGTCAGTTTTAGTATTGCCAGGAATTTCTTTTTTTAGTGGGGATTTTGTTATAGGATTTAATATTCCATTTAAAACTTTTCTGTATTTTGTCAAAATTTTAATCTTGAAAATGAAAAGATCAAAAAAATCAACCCCTCTCATCAAAGCATCAAATGATACTAAGAAAAAAGTTTGGTAATATTCAATTAATTTATGTTAAGGTGAATGGAAATTAAATTTTGTTACAAGGAGTTCGCATCAAGTAAAAAGTTTGAGAAGCTCTTACAGACGTCCTAAATATCATAATTGACACTTTTGGCATAGTGCTGACGATTAAGAAGTATTGGAAATAGCATGATTAAAATCAGCAAGAATATTATAGAGAATTGCAGATATTATTTTCCTAACAAAACCAACCAGACTCTATTTGAATATTTTATGGAATTATCAGAATAACAAGGCTATAATATTATATATGTTGCCACTCAATCCCTATCAATACGACAGTTTAAAAAAACATTAAATGATAATTATAATACTACACAGTCCTAGAGACCAGAAAAGATTTGGGGAACTGGAGATCAGGGGAAGACTCAAGACTCTCCAGAACACAACACTGTTAAGATCAGCTAGAATACTTAGAAGAGTCCTGGAGATCTGAGGAGACTAGGGGACCTAGAGATCAGAGGAAGACTCAAGATTCTCCAGAACACAACATCAGCTAGAATACTTTGAAGAGTCCTGGAGACCTGATGTGATTAGCTATCACTCAGAATTTATTGAAATACCACCAGTTAGAGCTGGTATGAAAAACTTGCAAGGAGTAAAAAGTGAATGCAGCAAATTAGCACAGAAGAAGTATAAAACAAGACACGAGAGGGTGATCCACAGAGATGTGCAAGAAATTGAATTTTGACCATACAAACAAATGGTATATATGCAACCCAGCATATGGCCTAGAAAATGACATGCATAAATTCCTCTGGGACTTTGACATACAGACGGATCACCTAATCTCGGCCAGAAGACCAGATCTTATAAAAATCAACAAAAAAAAAATGAATTTTCAAAATTGTAGACTTTGCTGTCCCGGCTGACCACAGAATAAAACTGAAAGAATGTGAAAAGAAGGATAAGTGCCTTGACCTTGCTAGGGAATTGAAAAAACTATAGAACATGAAGGTGACAATTATACCAATTGTGATTGGTGCTTTTGGTACACTGACTAAAGGATTATTAAAGGGACTGGAAGACTTGGAAGTTGGTGGATGAGTGGAGACCATCCAAACTACTACATTATTGAGAACGGCCAGAATACTGAGAAGAGTCCTGGAGGCTTGAGGAGACTTGCTGTCACTCAAATTCCAGTGAAAGACCATCAGCTAAACTGATGTGAAAAACTCTAACAAGTAAATAATAATAATAATAATAATTTGGTGACAAAGAAGAAACAGTTAATCACATAATAAGTGAATGCAGCAAAATGGTATGAAAGAAATACTAGAATAGACGTGATTAGGTGGGAAAGCAGATCTACTGGGAATTGTGCAAAAAACTAAAATTTTGTCATGTTGATAAATGGTATATACAGAAACAAGAATCTATTTGAGAAAATGAGATAGGTAAAATTGTCTGGGATTTTGAAATACAAACAGATCACCAAATCCTGGCTAGAAATTAAGACCTAAGTTTAATAAGCAAGAAAAAAGACAACACATACGGTTAATAAACAAGAAAAAAGACAAGACCTAAGGTTAATAAAGAAGAAAAAAAGACAACATTTAAGGTTAATAAACAGGAAAAAGAAAGAGAAAACCTAGGGTTAATAGAGAAGGGAAAAAAAGACAAGACCTCGGGTTAATAATCAAGAAAAAGAAAGATAAGACCTAGAGTTAATGAACAAGAAAAAGAAAGACAAGATCTAGAGTTAATAAGCAAGAAAAAAGACAGCACATAGGGTTAATAAATAAGAAAAAAAGACAGCATTCAAGGTTAATAAATAGGAAAAACAAAGAGAAAACCTAGGGTTAATAGACAAGGGAAAAAGACAATACCTCGGGTTAATAATCAAGAAAAAGAAAGATAAGACCTAGAGTTAATGTACAAGAAAAAGAAAGACAAAACCTAGGGTTAATAAGCAAGAAAAAAGACAGCTCATAGGGTTAATGAATAAGAAAAAAAGACAACATTCAAGGTTAATAAACAAGGGGGGAAAAAAGACAAGACCTCAGGTTAATGAACAAGAAAAAACATCACTTAAGGTTAATAAGCAAGAAAAAAAAGACAAGACCTCAGGTTAATAAGCAAGAAAAAAAAAAGACAAGACCTTGGGTTAATAAGCAAGAAAAAACAGAACTTGCTGTCTAGTAGATTTTGCTCTTCCATTGGACCGTTTGGCATAAACAATAATAACTTTGATCTTGCCAGAGAGCTGTAAAAGCTGTGGAGTGTGAAGTTGACAGTTATAGCAATAAAAGTTTGAGCCCTCAGAACAATTCATTTAGGCCCAGAAAAGGGAAAGGAAGAAGTGGAGATCAGAAGAATAATTAAGATTATTCAGATCATAGGTGTGTTAACATCAGCTAGAATACTCTGGAAAGTCCTAGAGAGCTGAGGAGAATTGCTGTCACTCAGACTTCCATGAAAAAGCTTCATTTAAAACCAGTGCAAAAAAACTCAGAGTTACAAAATAACAATAATAGCAATTGTAGCTGACATAAACAGTCCCCAAAGACTTGGAAATGGGAATTGTGAAACAGGAGATCAGAGAATGAATCAAGACTATTACTGACCACAGTTTTGTTAAGATCGGCTAGAATACTTTGGAGAGTCCTGGAGACCTTGTTTGGTTAGGTCTGGTTTCTTTGTTTAATGGCATATCAACCAAAATGGTTGATATGCCATTAGCTGGGGACATAAGAGGATTCACACCTTTCCCAAGGGGCATTAGTCCAAAAGTGAATGTAATAGCGACTGGAACACAAACTCGCTTACTACACTGTCACAGTCCAATATTTAAGCCACTATGCCAGGGGGACTTCCCACCCAGATACCTGAAGAGACTTGCTGTCACTTAGATTCTAGTGAAAGACGACCAATTAAAACTGGTGTGAAAAAATAAAGATAAATGATTCAGGTTTTTCCAAAAGTAGAAATTTTCTGAAAATGTGATCTGGAGATTTAAGACGTGAGAAAAAAAAAATGAAACACCTCTTTTGAAAATTTCCTCTGGATGCTCGTCAAAATACCAACAGTATTGTTGTAGTCAAGTTGCTTAGTAGGTTTTCGAAATATTGGTGCATTAGGAAAAGTGTCACTGAATACAAGCTTGTTAGTGAATCATATAAATTTATGATTGATTTCACAATACTGCAGACTTGAAATTTAGCCAAGAGTTATAAAAAGATTTTGTACTGCAATACAACAGCAAAGAATGCATCATGTTCACATGACAGCATATTGCAAAAATTACCTTTTGTTTTTCTTAATAGTTTTTTTCAGAAATTATTCATTGGACTTTTTTTATGAGAATTTCAACTGTATAAAGATACAATGAATAGTGATAATAAGTTTTTATATATGAAAATGGTAAACAAAATGGATTTTTAAGAATGAAAATTACAGTCATAATACTAATGTCTATCTACTGAGTAAAAGTAATTATACTATTTTTTCCTTCTTTCTTTCTTTCTTTCTTTCTTTCTTTCTTTTTTTTCCTATAATCTTTCTTTCTTTCTATCATTTTTTTCTTATTTTTGCTAATTTTTCCTTCCTTCCTTCCTCCCTTCCTTCCTTCCAATTTCCCTTTCTTTCTTTCTTTCTTTCTTATTTTTCCTATAATCTTTCTTTCTTTCTATCATTTTTTTCTTATTTTTGCTAATTTTTCCTTCCTTCCTTCCTCCCTTCCTTCCTTCCAATTTCCCTTTCTTTCTTTCTTTCTTTCTTATTTTTCCTATAATCTTTCTTTCTTTCTATCATTTTTTTCTTATTTTTGCTAATTTTTCCTTCCTTCCTTCCTTCCTTCCTTCCTTCCAATTTCTCTTTCTTTCTTTCTTTCTTTCTTTTAATGTCTTCTTCCTAACTTTTGCTAAGTTTTGGTCTGATGATAGTATAGGTGAGAAACTGACAGTCAGCACATCCCACTTACTCTATATCCATGAGACTAAAACTTAGGTCTACATATGCTCAATCCCTGATATTGAGCGCTATTCATTTATGACAATTGCAAACTACATTGTTTACACACACACACACACACACACAGACATATGCATATATGTTATACACAAGCTGTGCACCCAACAAAAATACACAGATGCTCTCACAAAAATGAACACACACACACACACACACACACACAAACATACATGCACACACGAATTTTGACAAACACAAAAATGTAAAATGCATGCTCACATATATAAATGCACACATGCACACACAGAACTGCACACACAGAACTGCACACATGTTCACATGCAATCAAATACACACATAGACACAAATGCACTCACATGTGCAAATGCATGCATGGATATACAAATGCACATACATACACACACTCAAATGTACACATTGACACAAATACACACACATATAACGACAGAGACAGAAAATTTGTTGTAACAACACAAGAAATAAATACTAAATCATTGAATCTACTCAACTAAAAGTATATCTCACTGTTTTCTGCCTATTTTTAGAAAAAAAGAAATATCAACCAAAACTGTGTAACAGCATTTTTGTTTGTGCTGATAATATTTCAAGATATGTCAATTCATCTACCCTGCTTTGTGTGTTAAGAAACGATACGATGAAACTTCTGGAATCTGTCGTAAGAATCGAGTTCCTGTTGAACACACTCGATACCCTCTTTTTATATTTTGCTGATCACTTCATTTGGCAGTTCTCCAGCAAACATCAGGTGACTTGTATGTAGCCATTTGGATTAAATACATTTTACTCAGACTTAGTTCCATCCCACCTAAGGACTGTTGAATAATTGATACAGTAATTTCTACACTGAAATATTTACCATGTATACTTAAAAAAGAGTTAATTTCTTATTATTTTATGTTATAAGTGCAGAAGAAAAGAAGTTAGACGGCAATTACACAAGAATGCTGTGAGCAATCTTGAACAAGTCCTGGCGGCAACACCCCACAAGAAACCAACTGTATGGCCACCTGCCTCCTATCACGAAAACTATTCAAGTTAGACAAACCAGACATGCAGGACACTGCTGGAGAAGCAGGGACGAACTCATAAGGGATGTACTCTTATGGACCCCCAGACATGGCCGAGCAAAAGCAGGATGACCAGCATGAACATACATTCAGCAACTATGTGAGGATACGGGATGTAGTCCAGAAGACCTGCCAGAGGTGATGAACGATAGGGAAAAGTGGCGAGTGAGGGTCAGGGATATCTATGCTACCAGCACGACATGATGATGATGATGATGATAAGCGCAGAAATCAAGAATGGATGTATGACCTTGAGGTCAGAGAGGGACAAAGATGTGTCACTCGTCTGTGTGGGGAATATGACGATTCACATGATTGGTTGTTGGGTGTCATGTGATGGAAAAAGATGAGACAGACAAAGTGAATTTTGATTTGGTGGTGGTGGTGGGTTCAAGTTTATTGCTCAAAGTGGTTGGAGTTTTGGTGCCAGTTGACCTTAAAGGCAAAATGATTCCCAGAATTTTGTCTCAGAAGACTTAAAAGAATTCTCCCCAAAATGGCAGTTTGAAAGCCTGCATCATAAAAACTAACTCAAACTAGAAACATACCATAAAGTGGGAGATTAAAACTTAAAAATGTTTTTGCTATGTATGGAAAACTACAATGAATAGCATTTTGGTTCTGTTCAGTGGGTTGGTTTTTTTATACGTCAATCCATATTTGTTTTTATGCCAAAGTCAGGCCCAATTTTTTTTCACTAGCAACAATTGTTTCAAAAAACTAATATTAATATTCCTTTATAAACAATTATAGTTTATAATAATATTCTTAATACAAATAATTTGTACACAATTATATTGTTTCAAGTATTCTTATCTAATACAATAATTTTCACACTGTTATATGCTTTCAAGTAACTAATAATAATAATCCTTTGTAAATAATTATAGCTTCAGGTAAATATTCTTAATAATTTGCCCAGGGATATGATTTCAGATATTACTATCAAACACTAATGATAACAACAGATCTATTATTTTTTTGGCACACAGTCCTATTAAATACAAACAAATCTATTGGCCCCATAAACGTGTGTGTATGTGTGTGCGTGTGTGACAGCGTTCACCTGACGGTGTCCAAAGGAACATTCTTATAATGGATTTAAATTTAGAGTTATCCTTCTCCTTGACTGGTTACCATACCAAGGTTAAAGAGTTCAGTCTGCCCTACTATTTACCTATAGTTGGAGGGAGAATAGTTGGATGCCTATATTTCCCAAAGGTATTACTGCTATGTGAAATACAAACAAGCTCGTCCAGGATTTGAACTTGGGTTGCCATGTACATTTTCCTCAGCAATAACCATTACACCAAGAGTACTTCTCTACACCATGAGCAACATAGATAGAACGCTAACAGGTACTATCATTCCAAGTCAGAGTGAACCAGGAAGTACTGGCAATGAGGAGCACTCCACACTCTTCATAGCTTAGCTTGGGAAAGGTATGAATCCAATTATTCTCCCTCCAGCTATGGGTAAATTGTAGGGCAGACTAGGTTCTTCAGCCTTGGTAAGCCAACTAGTCTAGGAGAAGGAAAACTCTGAATTCAAACCTGTTAAACTCTGCTTAAAAATTGACCTTGTGTCATATCTTGCCTGAGCGGAGGGGTTAGTAAATATGATAGCTTAGCTTCAGAACTGGAGTTGTGGTATAGTGTCATACCCGAAACATGGGTCTTATTTGGAATGAAGTGATAACTTGATGTCCATTCATTATAACAAATAGATCAATTGGGGTTTACAATTAAATGGAAACTATTTTTGAAGGTCTGAAATTAAAGTTTTATATTAAAGAAACTTAGCCTTAAAAATATTATAAGGTTATTCTAGAAAGAAATAAGACTTTTTTCTTTCAGGTTAGCTACTCTGATTGAAAATCAGCTGAACACTGTTAAAACTTATAGGGTTTTGTTTTGTTTTGTTTTTGTTTTTTTTGGCATGTCAACCTTCATAGGTTATTTAAAGCCAAAACCCTCCTTGGAGAAGAACAGCAGTGATACTATTTAACCCATAGCTTGAGGGATAAGGGGGTTCATGCCTTTCCCAAGAGGCATTAGTCCAAAAGTGAATGTAATAGTCCAATTGGAGTTTGAACTCACTTACCATTACGCCATAGAGACTACCAAAGATTAACAGGGAAATTAGGAACTCCAAGTCACTCACATATCTACTAACACCCACAAAACTAATGACCTCTAACATTCTGAATGCTCTACTGGTGGGGTTTACAAGATGCTGATTATATCCTCTCCCGAGGGATCAAAAAAGGTATCCTGAATAGGATACTAAACTGTATCTGATGGTAAAGGTCCACTTCTGGAGCTCTATAGAGTTTATTGTTGCCTCATCATTGCTATTACTCCCAGCTCCACTCTGAACTGGAGTGTTAGTACCTGTTAGGGTCTTATCTATGGTTCAAATAGATCTTTTTAAAAATTATTCATATTCAATCGAACCATATGCAAAAAATCTTTGTAAGAAACAATGACACAAAAAATGTAGATATGAACATACAATGAATCTGATTCCCTAGGAATAAAATAACCCCAGATGGGTTGACATGCTTTTAAAATCAATCAATCAATTATGGAACAAAAATAATTGTTAGAAATTAATAACAATGATTGATAAATCTTCATTCACAAATAAATAACTGAAAATAAGATGATTCAGGTTTACGAAGATCACATTCCATCATTCAAATAGTTTTTTTGGTGATACAAGGCATTTTGGATTGACTGAGTGACAACAAAAAATGAACCATTGTTACTTCTTGAACTAAGGAAAACTGAACCAAAAAAAACAAAAAACAAACAAACTCAACCTCTCTCCAAATATGATCAATGTTTGAAATTAAGAATAATAATGGGTGATAAATTGATCAAAGGATTTTCAATCAGGGTTACCAACCTACCTAATTGATTGATTAGATTTAATGGTATTTCAACCTATCGGGGGTTATTTTATGCCAAGGGGTTAGAGAATAAAACATGTACATTTATAATTATATTTTAGTTGTTCACCGTTTTGACGATCTGTTAGCGTTGTCAGGAATTGTATTGTTGAGTTATTTTGTCTGGTATTGATCAGGTTTATGTCTATATTTTTTGGTATAATTTTCTTTTGCTCAAAAAGGACAGAATTTCATCTATGTTACTATTTTCAAATAGATCTTTCATATTATTTGCATTAAAAAGGTGTTTTCTGATGTGAATTAAAGCTTTACATTCTAAATGAAAGAGTTTAACAGTGCAGATGTTTAACAGGTTATACATTGAGGTTGTTATTCTTAATTGAATATAAAGGAGTGTGTAAGTCTTGTGTGACCAATGCATAATCGAGATAGAGTGACTTGTTCTTTTCTGGGTTTTTTGAATGCTGGTCTCCAGTCTCCCAAAGTGGATTTGATTAAGAACTGCATGTTTTGAATGTTGTTATTTCAGTGTTTTTTCCATTTTGTATAAAGAAATCAATTAATTTTAGGCTTCAAGTCAGTATATGGAATCTTGAATTTGTTGGGGACCAAATCTAGGGTCAATTTGGCTGCCACATTAGATCTTTCATTTCCCCTCACTCCAATGTGGCTTTGTATCCAGCACATAAGAATCTCTTCAGAGTTGGATATGGAGTTTAATTAATCTACGCAGTAGTTTCATGATTAAGAGGTCTTCCAGTTTTTTAATTATTTTACGTGATTCAATGTATGTGATTCCTTCTTAACTTGAAGGTTAAGGAAGCACATACATTGAACTTTTATATTTACATTTTATTGTGTAGTTGATTTTTAAGAGATTTTTTTTTGCACAGTTATATGATATCAAGTATTCCTATCTAATACAAATAATTTGCAAATAGTTTTATGGTTTCAAGTATTCTTATCTAATACAAATAATTTGCATACAATTATATGGTTTCAAGTATTCCAATCTAATACAAATAATTTGCACACAGTTATATGGTTTCAAGTATTCTTATCTAATACAAATAATTTGCAAATAGTTTTATGGTTTCAAGTATTCCTATCTAATACAAATAATTCACACACAGTTGTGCTAATACCACCCAATCAGCAGGGCTTATAATACACTGATTGTATCTCCTTGCAACAGGTAAGAGCACCCCAAAAGAGCTGTCCTGATTATGACTCTAAACTGCATCTGGTGGCAAAGATCCACTTCTGGAGCTATGGGGAATGTGGAGTACTCTTTCATTGCCATTACTCCCAGGTTCACTCTGATCTAGGGTTGATGTACCAGTTAAAGCCTGGTAGTATTTGATAGGAATACTGAAATCCATATTACAGTTCGTAAAATGTTTGTATCAAGAATAGTTACATGAAGCTCTAATTATTTACTATCAGTTTACTCCTTGCAAGTTTTTGATGCGAGTAAGAGCTGATAGTCTTTTACAGGAGTGTGAGCAACTGCAAGTCACCTCAGTTCACCAGGACTCTTCTCAGTATTCTGAATTACTTGAAATAGAACTGTTTAATCATTTAACTGTGTGTAAACAAATGACTGATGTTTAATTGAATTGTTAGTGATACAAACAAATACTTTAAAAAATTTTACTATGGGCAAACAAATGATTAATGATACATAGAATTATTTGTATTAGATTGAAATAAGTGAAACCATTTATTTATATGCCCAAAAAATCAGCTCAGGGTTGTTTAAAAATGTTATCGACAAAATGTGTTCAGAAATCATATATTTAATATATATGTATAAAAATGGATTTGGCATTAAATAACCAATAATGATTGATATACCAAAAAGCCCAACCAAACCAAATCATATATATTTAATATATACAGGGATCATTAAATAAGTTTCCAGACTTTTTTTGTATGGGCACTTTTATTGATAGTACACACATGAAACTCTAGTCCCCTTCAAAGTCATCTCCTCCGGCTGCAATGCACTTGTTGTACTGTTCCAACAACTTTTGGAAGGCCCCATGGAAGTCCTCTTGTGTGAGCATGTCAATGAATTTCATCACGGCCTCTTTCATCTCCTCAATTGTCTTATAACAACAGCCTCTGAGCTTAGGGAATAAGCAAAAGTCACCGAGAGCAAGGTCTGGACTATAGGGAGGGTGACGAACTGTCTTGATGGCCATCTTGGTCAAATAGTCTGTGACAAGGATGGAGTTGTGGACTGGTGCATTTTCCTGGTGGAAATGCCACTGACCCGATTTGAAGAGTGCTGGCCTCTTCCGACAGAATCTCTTCCTGAACTCCCTTAAAACCTCAACATAGTAAACCTAACCCTAAGCCTAACCCTTTGGCCAATCAACTCTAGTGTATTGACTTCCTTACCCCTCTCACACCTCTCATCATCCCTCACAGACTCCCTGCCTTCCTTGAATCTCTAATGCCACTCAAAAGATGATGCTCAATTCATGCAAGATGCTCCAAAAGCTGTCTGAAGCATTCCATACGTTTCTGTGGCAATTTTTCCAAGTTTAAAACAGAATTTTATTGCATATTGTTCTTCTAAAGTGTCCTCACGTCTAGTTTGCATTTTTGAAGTTTACCAGCTGTGACAATCAGGCTTTAGTAGGGTGTATTCCAATTGCTGCTGTAGCTGTTCATTTGAAGCTGAAATCATAAAAATTGGTCAGTCATCACATAAGATGTATAGCAATAACATGATGAATTTTCAAGAGTCTATGACAATTTTAAATGCCTGTACAAAAAAAAGTCTGGAAACTTATTGGAGGAACCACGTATGTATACTGAGGATTTGGTATTAAATGACCTACAATGGTTGATATGCCATAAAACCCAACCAAACCAAATCATATATATTTAATATATATGTATAAAAATGGATTTGGCATTAAATCACCTACAATTGTTGATATGCCATAAAACCCAACCAAACCAAATCATATATATTTTATATATATGTATAAAGAGGATTTGGCATTAAATAACCTATAATAGTTGATATGCCATAAAACCCAACCAAGCTAAAATCTAAATTTAATTTTTATCATCAATTAAATAACCGATATGAATTGACTGAGATAGATAGATAGATATATAGAAATGTATATATTTATAATGTAGGTTCTATAACTATCCTAGACAGATTTTCAAACATATCCCTAAAAGTATAATGTTCAGACGATCTACTAAATCTTCTAATATCAATATCTTTACTCAAAACAAACCCGATTATGTGATGATACTAAAAAATAGTAGTTACAAAGCCAAATCCGTTCATAAAACCATGAAGGAAAAATTAAATGTACATAATAAGACAAATAATAGGACAAGGAAAATGTTATGGTTTAGGCCACCATATAATATCGCTATGGTAAATAAATTAGAGAAGGAATTCTTCAGAATATTAAAGAAAAACTTTCCTCAAGAGAGCAACCTATACAAAATATTTAACAAGAACCATGTTGAATTAAGCAACAGTTGTATGCCTACTGTGGCAAATTTAATTAATAAAAGTTACACTAAAAAACTCAGAATTAAGCAACATATGGCATCTCCTAAATGCAACTGTATTAAGAAAGCCACTTGTCCTCTTAAAGGGAAATGTTAATATGAATGTATAGTATACAAAGTGGAGGTACATAGCTGTGGACATTACAATTGTAATGCTAGTAGTAATGATAAAAAAAAATATATGTAGGTTCTACACAAGGACCTTTCAAAAAGGATATTACAATCATAGAAGTAGTTTTGTGTATGAAATATATAGACACAGAACTAGTTTATCAAACTATATGAATGGGAAATTAAAAAGAATCTAGTAACAGATCCAATATTAAGATGGGAGATAGTAAAAAATATGTTGTAAATATAAAGCAGGTGATAAATATTGCCAATTTTGTATGGAGGAGAAATTAGCTTTTGCCTCCTTAAATAATCCTAATAAATTACTTAACCAAAGGTCAGAGATACATAATCTTTGTAGGCATAAAAAAGCTTGGTTACTTTGTTGGTAAAATATGATTTCTTTTTTTAGTGTGTGTGTGTGTGTGTGTGTGCGCGCTATTTTTTTATTCTTTCTAGCAGTCAATAAAATGTGGTTTGGTCCAACCCTTCTTTAGTCAGAATTATCCAGATGATCCTATTAGGTAAAACCTTAGTAAATTTCTTCTGACTCTGTGGGTATTTGCATTTTGCTCCACTAAGTATATTGAGAACTCTTATATTTAGCTTAACGTATTCTATCAGTGATTTTTCTTTTGACCTGTCATTATATTATTGGTTGATTATTTTCAGGCAGTATGAATGTTTTTAGCCTTTTCTTTTTTTTTTTTTTTTTATGGATTTTTTTTCCCTCAGATATCAGTTTGTGTAATATTTTTTTGCTTGCAAATTGTATCATCTGGATTTTTTCACACTGTCAGAATTATAGAAAAGGTATGAAAATAAAATAATACATATATATATATATATATAGAGAGAGAGAGAGAGAGAGAGAGAGACAAATTCTTACTTCACAGTCTCTTTGACCACTATGACTGGCAATTTCATGCATGAAAAAAAACAAAAAAAAACTCTCATCAGAGAAGAGATTGTGGGTAAAATATAATATATCTATTTTTATTTTTTGCCCCCAAACCTCCTGATAATTTTTTGTATTTTTAAATGCATTTCTGAAATAACTAGTTATTTGATGGCAATATACTTTATAATTTTTGCAAAGCAGCTCGTTGTTGTAATTTTGTTGTGAACACCTTCATATTTCTTGTGATGTATTTGCTATAACACTTTTGTTTATGTCATTGTAAGCATGTTTGTAAATATTTTATTCATTCCTGTTTAATGTTTACAATATAAAAATATGTTAAATGTATGTCAGTGAGATTGGAACTCAGATGGTAAAATGTGGGCCAGAGAAAAAGACTCCAGTGAGTTATGATTCTTAAAATTAAAGTTAAGGTGAAGAAAAATACTTTAAGTATTGCTAATCAACACTTATAAGTCTGTTCAACATTACTCATTCATTAACACACAGTTAAATGGTTGCAAGTATATTTTTTAATTATAATATCAATGTTTTCCTCAAAAATTTATATTTTTTTATAGATAGAAAAATATCAAAATTATATATATATATCAGATACAAATGAATGTAATAACTGATTTTAGAATGTATATTATAAATAAAAAAATTTATGCTAATAGAAATATTTAATCATTAACATAAACCTCTATTGTTTCCTAGAACCTCATTTTATCTGTCAACGAATTTATTTATTTTTGTAAAATTCTTTAAGTTTTGATACAATATATGAGACCGGTTTGTATTCAACCTCTTCACTTGACATCAACCTAAGACCATCCAAATGATTCTGTTATCCCTGAAACAAGTGATCATCAGAAAGAACAAAGTCAAGGGAATATGAAGAATGAAGAAATTTTTCGAAATCAAGCTTCATGAAAAGGGTTGTTCATACTTGGTATAAATAATAAATTAGAGATTAATATCAATTTAGTTTATTTTTATTTTTAAAAAATTGGTTTGTAAATTTGACCCTTGAGTTCTTTTAATTTCTTTTTCTCTCACTCTCTTTTTTCTCTTCATTTTTCTCTCTTTTCCTTTTTCTCTCTTTCTTTTTATATCTTTTATTGTATATACAAATATATAAGATAGAATTTAAACAATAATCCGAGAGAAGCCATGTTGCTGCAACATATGAGTAATTGTACAATTTTTTTTTATTCCACAGTTTTTCTTTTAATTCTAATATTTCAATTTATATTTTATTTCAATATGAGTTAAGAAAATTATTCTTCATAAGTAAGAGCCTTTCTATCCTAGACTTCTTCCTTTAATTTTATTGCCTACTCATCTGGGGCTGCATCTCTGCAGAGCGGTAAGAATGCCCTCCCAATGAATGTCCTGGCTATGACATTAAACAATCTGATAGTGAGGCTCCAGTCCTGAAACTCTGGGGAATGTAGAGTATCCTATCCTTGCTATTATTCCCAGTTCCACTCTGGCTTGGAGTGGTAACACCTGATAGGATCCTATCTATAGGTCAAATAGAACTGTTTGATATTTATATTGAGTGCAAACAAATCACCTATGTTAAATTGAATTATTAGAAATCAAACTCTTTGACCATTTGACTTTGTGTAAACAAATGACAGATGTTTAATTGAATTGTTAGTGATACAGAAAAATACTTGCAACCATTTAACTGTGTGTTAATGAATGAGTAATGTTGAATAGAATTATAAGTGTTGATAAGCAATACTTAAAACTCTTCAACTGTGTGCCTAGATTGAATAGTTAGTGTTACATAATGATGCTTGAAACTATTTAACTGTGTGCAAATAAAACTACCGTATTTGATGGCATATAAGGTGCACTTTTTCTACAAGAAATATCTTTTAAATTTCCCCTGCATCTTTTATGCCAATTTGGAGCAGAACATTAGGCAACTTCTTTATCAACTTCTTTAGGCAACTTCTTTAGCAACTTCTTTAGGCAATTTCTTTAGCAACTTTTTAATCAATTGGGTCCAGAAAAAAGAGACTAACAAGAAAACTTGAGAGAAAACATAAGATCATAAAAAGGAAAGTTCCGAGATCTTTAACCAAACTTGTATAAATAACTGGCTGTCATAAAATACACTATATATATATATATATATATGTGTGTGTGTGTGTGTGTGTGTAAGTAAATAATGGAAATTAATCCAACTGTATGAAGAAAATAGAAAAAGAAATTAATCCAAAAGTGATGAATTTATTATAAAGGAAAGTCGATGTTCAATTGTTTCAGTTTTAATAAAACTTCATCAGGACTTTAAGATAATGAAATGTGTTGCTTGGAACAGGATGTGTTGCATAGCCGTGATACGACTATATGTATACGTATACATGCGGAAACATAATCAACAATAATGACGCATGAACACACTTATTTAGAAAAATATACCCCTCACACTTTATTTGAAAGGGTTGTGAAAGGGTTGTGTGTGAAAGGTGAATTGGAGACTAAACAGACTGCAACATATTGACCCCAAGTTCCTCTGTCTTTAGCAGCACTTCTTTCTCATTCTACTGGGCTGCTTAACCGGGGGTCCTGAGGGCCCAAGCCCTCTGCTGGGAGCTGGTTCTCACTGCCTCGAACTTCAACTCAAACTCCAACTAACTGACTCCAACTAACTCAAGTCGTCTGTGGCACCCGGTTATATAATTGTTTGATGTCCACCTGCTTCTTGCGGGCATCGCATTTGTACCGAATTCAACCTGTCAAGGTGATACCCTGATATCTTCAACTGGATGCATCTGTTTCTTGATTGACGGCTGGGTCGAAGGTCAATATGTTACAGATGGATATTTTATCAAAATAACATATCAATAAATATTAGATTTTGATAAATCATCCATCCTTATACAAGGAACATTTTTCACCAAGTTCTCATTAAGGTTTATTAAAACTGAAATATTTCAACATTGACTTTCAATTATAATAAATTCCTCACTTTTGGATTACTATGTTTTTCTATTTTCTTCATATATATATATATATATATATATATATAATAAACATATATTAGATATATATATTTAATTCATGGAATTGAGACTGCAACCCCTGGGTTTCATGGATTTTTTTTCAAAACAACAATCATCAGGCAGTTAAGAAAATGAAATGAATCAAAAATCGAAAAAATACAGTAAAAAACCATTGTGGTTTTGTATGATTTTTATGTGTGGTTGTGTGTCCATAAGAGTACATCACTTATGAGTTCGTCCCTGCTTCTCCAGCAGTGTCCTGCGTGGCTGAACAAAAGCAGGACGACCAGCTCGAACATACATTCAGCAACTATGTGAGGATACGGGATGTAGTCTAGAAGACCTGCCAGAGGCGATGAACGATAGGGAAAAGTGGCGAGAGAGGGTTAGGGATATCCGTGCTACCAGCACGACATGATGATGATGATGATGTAAGTGTGTGAGTGTGTGTGTGTGTGTATGCATGTATGGGTTATAGTTGCGTATTAATGCGTGTTTGTATGAGATTAGGTCAATTTGTAAATGCAGCGCGTTGTATGAGCGGATGTGAATTTGTGGGTGTAACTTAATATTTTGCAACATTATTTTATTTCTTTATGTGTAAGTGACTATAGCTAAGAAACAAAACATCATCATTGCATGACGAGGGGGATGATATAATAGCTCTATCGTAGATATTGAGCACTCTCCATATTATATTGCACTTGATTCGACATAAACCCACAAGGTGATTTAGTGACAACCAACACTGTTATAATGTAATATATATATATATATATATATATATATATATATATATATATATATATATAAAATTTCTGGTACAAGAAAATTTATATAAACAGATTAACAGAGACGTCATTGGTAACGAAAGAGAGGGAACTATACTTAAATTGTAAAATGAACGAGGGCCCTTTCGTCTGGCGCTTTTCTAGTTTATACACCGGAAATCAGTTAAAAACAGGGGTATAGATTATATAATTTGGATTGCAGGGACGAGGTGAAAAAAAAACCCCCAAAAAAACTTTAAGTCACCCCTGTCTCCAGCAGTTCCACAAAAATATTTAAGATGTGATTGTTTAACTGCCTACATAGAGAGGGACGATTCATAGGAATATAAATCGCCTCCAAGACTTTGAGATGAAATTTGTCTCTAGCTCTAGCAGGACAATATATATATATATATATAGGCAGCATTTCTTCGTTAATGCAAATTTCATTAAACATAATAGACATTTTATGCCTACATATTTTCCTTTGGATCCGTTCGAATTCCCGTATTACTTTTATCGTATTCGGTGGGAATTGATTTAGGTATTGTCCATAGTTGTATGTATCCCTAGTACTTTCTGCCCGACATTGGGCCATTATCAGGGGAGAATCTGTTACAAAAGTGATGTAACTTTTGTTTTAGCAAATTACTACTGTGTAAGGACGTCTTTGCCGTATGAAGATTATGGCGTTTGCTTTTAAATGTAATTCTGTAAATAGTGCCAGTAGCTAAAGCCATTTAAGTACATTAGCACTGGTTTGAAAATTAATTCTATTAAGTGCTGGTTGCAGGTTTCTAATATATAGTGCTTCGAGAATCTGAAGTTTTTGTTTATTATTTTGATGTTCGAGTATTGTTGTGTTGTCGGTTTAATGAAATTTGCATATATATATATATATATATATATATATATATATATATATATATATTACAATGTGTAGAAAGTATTTTTGTATTTTACAGGCTTTTACTTGAAAGTATATTTCATCAACACATCTTAAGACTATCTATAGCTCCACTGTGTTATAGTAACAATTACAGATTCACTCGTCTTCAAAAACATTTCTACAGCAAATGCATGGAGTACACTGATCAAAGCCATGATTGTAGCTGATTGTATTGGGAAAATGAAATAGTAAGACATTAGCTAGGTGGAGGTACCATTACCAGTTACCTAAATTCACTTGCACCTCACAGGGAATAATTTAAAATGTGGCATGTATTTCTATCATACTCAACTTGTGATTTATCTGGTTTCTTTATTTTTAATGGCATATCTACCTTCATGGATTAGTTAATGCCAAAGCCATTCAAACAGAAAAATAATAGTGGTGCTATGAGACCCATAGTTGTCTGGATGAGGGAGTTCATACCTTTCCCATGGGGCATTAGTCCAAAAGTGACTGTAACAGCATAACTGGAGTTAAAAATTGCTTACTATAATGTGATAACCAAATGAGTTAGTAACTCCTGTAAAGTGATTTGTTCATTGAAGGAATTTTAATTTTCTGTTTGACCTTGAGTGATGGTGATGTGTTTTATGATTTAACACAAGTGACACTTGATACCAAATTATTTGTCACAACCTGATTAACTCTGATGTATGGGAAAACATCAAATTACAAGAATAAATTTACAAGCCAATGTCAAATAATTGAAGCCACAGCCATGTTTAGATCACACATCAAAATCCACCCATTGTATTGATGTTGTTTTGGACGAGTTCTTTCACCTTTGTTCCTTTTTATCTTAACATTTTAGTTTTGGCCATATATCCCTCCCTTCTTCCTCAAGTAGTGACTGTATTCTGGGATATCAAATTCAGAACACCCTAGTAATATAAACAAAAAAAACTAAAAAAAAAAAACAGATATATGCTAAGACAAGAGCTTATATAGATCAGGTGCAAACATTATATCTTACCAAGGTCCAGAAAACTCTCAAAGAAAGGAGAGTTAAGAGTTTTATAAGTATAATATGTGTGGGGGGTAGGGGTGGATATATATATATATATATATACATGTATATATATATATATATCGGTATCATCATCATCATCAAGTTCTGTTGACTCTCTCTTTCTCTCTCTCCCTTTCTCTCTCTCAATCTCTCTCGCTCTCTCTCTTTTTCTCTTACTCAACTTCTCTCTCCCTTTCTCTCTCTCTCCCTTTCTCTCTCTCACTCAACTTCTCTCTCCCTTTCTCTCTTCCTTTCTCTCTTTCTCTCTCTCACTCAACTTCTCTCTCTCCCTTTCTCTCTCTCTCTTTCTCTCACTCAACTTCTCTCTTCCTTTCTCTCTCTCTCCTTTTCTCTCACTCAACTTCTCTCTCTCTCTCTCTTTCTCTCTCTCTCTCTCTCTCTCTGTGTATCCAGTGTCCACACAGAGCCAATGTAAGTTTCTGTTGCTCAGCCCACTCTGGTATGTCCATGTGTAGGAGTCCATAAGAGAACATCACTTATGAGTTTGTCCTTCTCCAGTAATGCCTTGTTCATCTTACTTGAATGGTTTATGAGATGGTGGGCAGGTAGCCATACAGTTGCTGTTTAGTAAAAAGCTGCTTTGCGGATTTGTTCTAAATATTACATAGAATTTTTGCACAGTTCCCATTTAGCTTTTGTCTCAGCATTTTGTAAGAGTCCAGGTGGTGCAATCCTACAGTAGTATTGACACAGCCCCAGCTTGGAAGAAATCTTATTTTATTTTATCAAAGAAATCAGATTTACATATGATCGGTAACGTTTCAATAGTAATACATATCTTTCTTATATTGACATTGCTTTCAGTAGATGAGATATTGCTGCTGAGGGATGTGAACTGGTCAACTAATTTCATTTAAAGTGGAGATGACACCATTTTGTTTAAGTTCTGTGTCATTTATACTTACGTAGAGGCCAATGCCTCTCGCATTCGGCTTAGGCAGGTGTGTTTATTAGAAGCACTAGATCATCAGTGTAGTCTGCGTATGTTGAAATTTCAGTGGAATATCGTCTTATATTTAGAATGTGTGTGTGTATATATATATATATATTTTTGGAGGTGCTCGTAGTTATCGTCGTAGGAAATGGACACGGTGACACGAGTTCAAATCCTGGACGTGACTGATTACATTTCACATAACAGTAATACCCTAGGGAAAGGTATGAATCCGATTATTCTCCCTCCAGCTATGGGTAAATAGTAGGGCAGACTAGGTTTTTCAGCCTTGATGAGGCAACTAGTCTAGGAGAAGGAAAACTCTGAATTCAAACTCCGCTTAAAAACTAACCTTGTGTCATATCCTGCCCGAGCGGAGGGGTTGGTAAATAAGTATATATATATATATATATATTAGAATTGAATCCAGTCTAATGACAAAGCTATGATGAAGTCCAACATTACAGTTAACTCTAAAATCCAAACTGAAGAAGGAAGCTCCAGCATCCAACCTCAACTGATTTGTCGGTATCTTTTGACGGGAAAAATCTAAGACAAAGAAATAAAGCCTGAAGTTTATATAGTGACTAGTTATCTTGCAATACTTCTCATTGTGGACTGTATCAATGTCGATCCAGTTAACGGCATAAGTGTCTCATACAAAAGCATATGTCATAATAATCTAACAACATACAGAAGTCTTACTACCTTATCTTCTTACGTATCTTGTTTATTTTTCACAAGTTGAATTAGTTATTAATCAGGATTTCTGAGTTGTAATTTTTGTAGTAAAGATGGCTATCATCTACAAATATGTGGCAGTCATTACATATATGTATATATATATATATATATATACAGGATGATCCCAAAATTTTATATTATTTGAGATATACAGGGTGTTAAAAGAATTAATTTTTATAAAAGAAATCAAATCCCTTCACGGAAAATAAAACAGCACTTTGAAAAAAAAAAAGGAAAAATAAAAAGACAAAAGTGCCTCGTGCGTACAACTAAGAACTATTTATTACCGAGTAAATAAAAATAAATAAAAAGGAGTTACAAAGTTTTGTAGAAAAACACTAGTTGCTAAAATTAATTGCTATTTTAGCGACTAGCCAAAAAAACTGAATCAAATAACAATGATACAAATTGTTTCAAAAAAACACTGGGTCACTCATGAATTACAAGGAACTGACATGTCTTTAACAAACAAAGGTGCTGGTACTTGCAAATCAAAAAAGGGTGTTGTATGAATGGAAAAAAAAAGATTGGGAAGAATCTCTTAGGCGAAAAGCATCTCTTGGGAAAACCTGTTCACTTTTCCGTCAAGAATACAGTGAATAATGCAGACACATGAGGGTTCATTCAGCATTTCTTTCAGCACCTGTATAGGACAGCAAATTCAATTGTACACCCCATGGTCTGAGTCAAGACAGCAAAAATTCACTAATATAGGCAACAGCATATTTCTCTAAGAAGAAAACAGCTCAGCAGGGTAGTTCTGATGGACACCTCATGGTCAAAGTCAAGACAGCGCAAATTCACAAATATAGGCAACAGCTTATTTCTCCAGGAATGGCCCAACACAGCAGCAAAATTCTCTGAGGGATTTACTCCCTATTTAATATTTTCCCTTATCTGTAGGGAACAGCAAAGTTTAAAAACCAGCACATCCTGCAAAAATTTACAGAACTACTAAAATTAACGTCTTGACTGCACCGTGGCCTGAGCAAAAAGGGTTATACTCTCAGCAGTCGGTGTCAGTTCCAAAAAATCCCGTCATTTCCTTGCGGCGGTGACAACCATAAAAGTCCCTTCCAAGAAGATGTTCCCATTACGACAAAATAATTCCAACAGTGTTTGAGAAAATCTGATATTTTGTAATCTAATAACTTGACCAATTCTCATTCAAATGATCTCAAATTTTAACAACATTTTTAGAAACAACTCAAAATTCTATCTTTAATGTTTAAACACTTTTTCTTTTCCATTGAATGGCATTTTTAGACCTGAAAAGAAAATTATTAAAGGGATTTTTGATTTGTTTCTACGAATGCTGTTTAAATCTAAGATCATTTAAGTGAGAAATAGTCGAGTTATTAGATTATAAAATGAATTCAGTTTTTTTTAAGTACCCTGTATATATATATATATATATAATTCTATTCAATAAATGGATATGCTGCATCACCAATTAATTTTCATCTCTTCTCTTAGAGTATATCATTTCTTTTGTGGGAGGTTATATTGGGTTTTGATATTTAATTTCCATTTTGTATAGTATTCTTAATTTGTTTTTTATATATGGTTGCGTGTTCTCATAAGTTGGAAGGTCGTCATTTATAGCGATGGGGATAACATTATTATTATTATTGTTATTGTTATTGGGTTTTTAGGTTTAGGGTTTAAGTTGGTTTTGTTGGTATTACTTTGGTAGCGTTGGTATTTCGTTGGTTGTTATCCCCTCGCTAAATGTTGATGGAAAATAAAGGTGGTGGAAAAGAACGAAGACATCGTTAGGTTTTTGTGACGAGGTTTTAATGGCAGCATGAAGTAAAGGGTTTTACGCTGGTATGCTGCGAGCCGCGTAGTAAAGAAAGAAGGTAGGAAGTTGTTAGAGTGTATCATCTAATTTGTTTTTAACTAGAATCCATTGGTCTAGAAGAATAGACCCAAGGGATCCATAAACTTGATGGCTCTCCTCACAATGGTTGATGAGGCTACTACTATTCGGGAACAGACGAGTAGACGTCCGTTCCCTTTGAGGATTTCTGAACGAGAGAGAGATTCGCGGGCTTTCTTCAATTTTTAGTGCTGCTAGGAAATATGGTTCGGGCTGAATAGAACAAGTCATCCTGATAGGGTGAAAATGTTCGGCGACTCTAACGGTCAAATTAAATTACGCGCCAAACAAAAATTTCAATTTTCTTTCTGCTACACTTTTAAAGACTATTTGAAAACTTTTTTAAAATACCTTTATGGGATACACATTTTTCTAGTCTTAAAATAAGTGTAGTGGAAGGGAAAATCCGTATTTTGGTTTGGCGCGCAGTTTAATTCGACACTTAATTTCACCCAATCAGGATGACCTATCCTATTCAGCCCGGACTTTCATTTCCGGCCAGAAAATCTGGTGAGCTGCCAAACACACTCTCTTCAGTTGGAGAACGCCGATCAGTGCAGACGTCACACTGGCCGTTCTTCAATAGCGATGCTTTTTAGCTGGACAATGCCGCCCAGTGCAGACATCTCACTGAGGCTCTAGAATAGCAACAGCAGCATGGATAAACGAGGGAACCCATCTAATTTTTGGATTCCTTACAAGGAATCCCAGTTGAATATGAATTAGATGTATTCAACATGACTCGCACAGGCACAACTTTATGTCACCCCAAAATTGGCTATGTCGATTTGAGCGTAACCCCGCTCTCGACACGCATGGAGATAACGCCTACTCTCCCCAAATACCAGACACGAAACTCACGGTGGCATCCAAAGTTCAATTCCTACAACTGCAACATGTCTTTCGTCAAAAATGCAAAAAACACAATCCCTCACACGTCCGACGACACACGCTGCCATCTCAACTTCTCATAACTCAATTTCGTCTCAATACTCACAACCTTTCACGAGTCTTGCAGCACCAAAAGCAAACCCAAATATTCCATGCTGCAAATAAAAACCTTATTCCAAAAACACCTTTCGACTATCGCCATCTTACTTCTTCATCATCCTCCTTTTATTTCTTAACAACTATTAGCGAGGGACCTTACAAACTCAGCGAGGAAACAACACAGCGTAAACACACATACGTTACACCATTTTTGTCGCTAACAACAAACCTTCCCTCGCTAATAACAAACCAACTTCACCAGCTAAAATTATCCTACAATAAACCCAGTATAAAATGGTGACCTCGTAAACGAACAACAACCTTCTGATACAAACGTGCAGCCTTACGAACACTACCAAAATCTCCAACAAATATCATCCTACACTAAACTAACGCTAAATAAGCAATAATAACAAAACTTAAGAACATTCTAGAAATCTAGGATCAAAACTGCATAAGCATTTAAGTTAATTTTTTATATTTTTCAACCAATCAGCTAAAAACATAGAATAGGAACATTCTAAAAAATCGGAAGTCAACTAACAGAAAATATTTAGGCTTTAAAATAAAATAGTAAAATACAAATCTGATTGGTCAATAAATGTCTATGCGCCCAAATTTTAGGACGATTCTTTGATCCACTATTACGGTATAAATAACACACAGTTAGGGAGCCATTCACTAAGACCAAGCCTAGCCATTAAGTCAGTAAAGCAGTAGCCGATACTTTGTCGGGCAAATTCCTTTTCTTCCACAACCAAAGTTCATGACCTAGCTTCAGATGGTCACGAATCACGTTCAAAAGAAAACCCGACAAATTTTCTTTCATCAACGCGACACGATGTCGCCACAATCATAAAACCCGCTATGAACTTAATGCAAGTTAGAACGACTTATTTACGGACTCCGTTAACATGAACATACACACACCTTTAAACAAATTTATTTTCTTCTTGCCAAACTTTATTTTCCAAAAGGCCATTTACACATCATGTTTTTTATTTGTTTTCACATTCTGTTTTATGTATATTAAATTGTTTGTTGTTTAATGTTCGTTGTGTTCTATTCCATTTCTTTTACACAATTGTAAAGTTTTGTGTTGTATTTGTGGAGGAAATAATATTGGGAGCAATACCCGTAAAGTACGGATGCATATACACTGAAATAGATAAATACATCACACCCCTCACACCTTTCTTCACCAAAATGTTTTCCTGACGTGGACCTAAGGTCAAAATTAATTGAAAACAATAAAACGATGAATAAGATAAAAATAACATACCTATTTGTCTTATAATTTATGTTCATATTCAGATCTTGATTTATACTTAAATAAGGACAACCCATTAAGTAAATTTTTTTAACAGAAATACCGTTAAAATTAATTACTCTTGTACAAGCAATATGTATAAAATCCTAAATAACCACAATAGGAGATTATTTGATGAATTTTATAGGAATAGTGAGGGGACAGATAAAGTGCCTTGTAACAGTAGAAGAAAAGATGAATGCTCCTTGGACGAACAATGTAACTCAGAGAACGTGGCATAGCAAGCGTGAAGTTCCTCCATGGAACATAATAATGATTGAGAGAGAATATACATTGGGTTTTCGGCGGGGAATTGAAACAAAGACTGTATAGCCACAGACATTCTTTTTTCAAACCGTGGCTTAGGAAACAAACAGCCCTATCAAAATGTTTATGGAACCTTAAGGATGAGGGGCTAACCCCCCAGAAAAAGTAGAAAATAGACAATCTTCGACCGCAAATAGTTTTAATAGCAGATGTAACCTATGTATCGAAGAAAAATTAGTATAATTAATTTTAAGGACCCCAGACGACTGCTAAATACACGTAACGAACTGATTTTTAGATGTAGACATAAAGATAAATTTAAAATATCTTGATTGATGGCTACCGAGGGTCCTAGTTAAGATAAAAATATGATATGGAATTTGGGTGAAATATCTTGATTGATGGCTACCGAGGGTCCTAGTTAAGATACAACTGTGATATGGAATTTGGGTGAAATATCTTGATTGATGGCTACCGAGGGTCCTAGTTAAGATACAACTGTGATATGGAATTTGGGTGAAATATCTTGATTGATGGCTACCGAGGGTCCTAGTTAAGATACAACTGTGATATGGAATTTGGGTGAAATATCTTGATTGATGGCTACCGAGGGTCCTAGTTAAGATACAACTGTGATATGGAATTTGGGTGAAATATCTTGATTGATGGCTACCGAGGGTCCTAGTTAAGATAAAAATATGATATGGAATTTGGGTGAAATATCTTGATTGATGGCTACCGAGGGTCCTAGTTAAGATAAAAATGTGATATGGAATTTGGGTGAAATATCTTGATTGATGGCTACCGAGGGTCCTAGTTAAGATACAACTGTGATATGGAATTTGGGTGAAATATCTTGATTGATGGCTACCGAGGGTCCTAGTTAAGATAAAAATGTGATATGGAATTTGGGTGAAATATCTTGATTGATGGCTACCGAGGGTCCTAGTTAAGATACAACTGTAATATGGAATTTGGGTGAAATATCTTGATTGATGGCTACCGAGGGTCCTAGTTAAGATACAACTGTGATATGGAATTTGGGTGAAATATCTTGATTGATGGCTACCGAGGGTCCTAGTTAAGATACAACTGTGATATGGAATTTGGGTGAAATATCTTGATTGATGGCTACCGAGGGTCCTAGTTAAGATACAACAGTGATATGGAATTTGGGTGAAATATCTTGATTGATGGCTACCGAGGGTCCTAGTTAAGATACAACTGTGATATGGAATTTGGGTGAAATATCTTGATTGATGGCTACCGAGGGTCCTAGTTAAGATAAAAATATGATATGGAATTTGGGTGAAATATCTTGATTGATGGCTACCGAGGGTCCTAGTTAAGATACAACTGTGATATGGAATTTGGGTGAAATATCTTGATTGATGGCTACCGAGGGTCCTAGTTAAGATACAACTGTGATATGGAATTTGGGTGAAATATCTTGATTGATGGCTACCGAGGGTCCTAGTTAAGATAAAAATGTGATATGGAATTTGGGTGAAATATCTTGATTGATGGCTACCGAGGGTCCTAGTTAAGATACAACTGTGATATGGAATTTGGGTGAAATATCTTGATTGATGGCTACCGAGGGTCCTAGTTAAGATACAACTGTGATATGGAATTTGGGTGAAATATCTTGATTGATGGCTACCGAGGGTCCTAGTTAAGATAAAAATGTGATATGGAATTTGGGTGAAATATCTTGATTGATGGCTACCGAGGGTCCTAGTTAAGATACAACTGTGATATGGAATTTGGGTGAAATATCTTGATTGATGGCTACCGAGGGTCCTAGTTAAGATAAAAATGTGATATGGAATTTGGGTGAAATATCTTGATTGATGGCTACCGAGGGTCCTAGTTAAGATACAACTGTGATATGGAATTTGGGTGAAATATCTTGATTGATGGCTACCGAGGGTCCTAGTTAAGATAAAAATGTGATATGGAATTTGGGTGAAATATCTTGATTGATGGCTACCGAGGGTCCTAGTTAAGATACAACTGTGATATGGAATTTGGGTGAAATATCTTGATTGATGGCTACCGAGGGTCCTAGTTAAGATAAAAATGTGATATGGAATTTGGGTGAAATATCTTGATTGATGGCTACCGAGGGTCCTAGTTAAGATACAACTGTGATATGGAATTTGGGTGAAATATCTTGATTGATGGCTACCGAGGGTCCTAGTTAAGATACAACTGTGATATGGAATTTGGGTGAAATATCTTGATTGATGGCTACCGAGGGTCCTAGTTAAGATAAAAATGTGATATGGAATTTGGGTGAAATATCTTGATTGATGGCTACCGAGGGTCCTAGTTAAGATACAACTGTGATATGGAATTTGGGTGAAATATCTTGATTGATGGCTACCGAGGGTCCTAGTTAAGATACAACTGTGATATGGAATTTGGGTGAAATATCTTGATTGATGGCTACCGAGGGTCCTAGTTAAGATAAAAATGTGATATGGAATTTGGGTGAAATATCTTGATTGATGGCTACCGAGGGTCCTAGTTAAGATACAACTGTGATATGGAATTTGGGTGAAATATCTTGATTGATGGCTACCGAGGGTCCTAGTTAAGATAAAAATGTGATATGGAATTTGGGTGAAATATCTTGATTGATGGCTACCGAGGGTCCTAGTTAAGATACAACTGTGATATGGAATTTGGGTGAAATATCTTGATTGATGGCTACCGAGGGTCCTAGTTAAGATACAACTGTGATATGGAATTTGGGTGAAATATCTTGATTGATGGCTACCGAGGGTCCTAGTTAAGATACAACTGTGATATGGAATTTGGGTGAAATATCTTGATTGATGGCTACCGAGGGTCCTAGTTAAGATACAACTGTGATATGGAATTTGGGTGAAATATCTTGATTGATGGCTACCGAGGGTCCTAGTTAAGATAAAAATATGATATGGAATTTGGGTGAAATATCTTGATTGATGGCTACCGAGGGTCCTAGTTAAGATAAAAATGTGATATGGAATTTGGGTGAAATATCTTGATTGATGGCTACCGAGGGTCCTAGTTAAGATACAACTGTGATATGGAATTTGGGTGAAATATCTTGATTGATGGCTACCGAGGGTCCTAGTTAAGATAAAAATGTGATATGGAATTTGGGTGAAATATCTTGATTGATGGCTACCGAGGGTCCTAGTTAAGATACAACTGTAATATGGAATTTGGGTGAAATATCTTGATTGATGGCTACCGAGGGTCCTAGTTAAGATACAACTGTGATATGGAATTTGGGTGAAATATCTTGATTGATGGCTACCGAGGGTCCTAGTTAAGATACAACTGTGATATGGAATTTGGGTGAAATATCTTGATTGATGGCTACCGAGGGTCCTAGTTAAGATACAACAGTGATATGGAATTTGGGTGAAATATCTTGATTGATGGCTACCGAGGGTCCTAGTTAAGATACAACTGTGATATGGAATTTGGGTGAAATATCTTGATTGATGGCTACCGAGGGTCCTAGTTAAGATAAAAATATGATATGGAATTTGGGTGAAATATCTTGATTGATGGCTACCGAGGGTCCTAGTTAAGATACAACTGTGATATGGAATTTGGGTGAAATATCTTGATTGATGGCTACCGAGGGTCCTAGTTAAGATACAACTGTGATATGGAATTTGGGTGAAATATCTTGATTGATGGCTACCGAGGGTCCTAGTTAAGATAAAAATGTGATATGGAATTTGGGTGAAATATCTTGATTGATGGCTACCGAGGGTCCTAGTTAAGATACAACTGTGATATGGAATTTGGGTGAAATATCTTGATTGATGGCTACCGAGGGTCCTAGTTAAGATACAACTGTGATATGGAATTTGGGTGAAATATCTTGATTGATGGCTACCGAGGGTCCTAGTTAAGATAAAAATGTGATATGGAATTTGGGTGAAATATCTTGATTGATGGCTACCGAGGGTCCTAGTTAAGATACAACTGTGATATGGAATTTGGGTGAAATATCTTGATTGATGGCTACCGAGGGTCCTAGTTAAGATAAAAATGTGATATGGAATTTGGGTGAAATATCTTGATTGATGGCTACCGAGGGTCCTAGTTAAGATACAACTGTGATATGGAATTTGGGTGAAATATCTTGATTGATGGCTACCGAGGGTCCTAGTTAAGATAAAAATGTGATATGGAATTTGGGTGAAATATCTTGATTGATGGCTACCGAGGGTCCTAGTTAAGATACAACTGTGATATGGAATTTGGGTGAAATATCTTGATTGATGGCTACCGAGGGTCCTAGTTAAGATAAAAATGTGATATGGAATTTGGGTGAAATATCTTGATTGATGGCTACCGAGGGTCCTAGTTAAGATACAACTGTGATATGGAATTTGGGTGAAATATCTTGATTGATGGCTACCGAGGGTCCTAGTTAAGATACAACTGTGATATGGAATTTGGGTGAAATATCTTGATTGATGGCTACCGAGGGTCCTAGTTAAGATAAAAATGTGATATGGAATTTGGGTGAAATATCTTGATTGATGGCTACCGAGGGTCCTAGTTAAGATACAACTGTGATATGGAATTTGGGTGAAATATCTTGATTGATGGCTACCGAGGGTCCTAGTTAAGATACAACTGTGATATGGAATTTGGGTGAAATATCTTGATTGATGGCTACCGAGGGTCCTAGTTAAGATAAAAATGTGATATGGAATTTGGGTGAAATATCTTGATTGATGGCTACCGAGGGTCCTAGTTAAGATACAACTGTGATATGGAATTTGGGTGAAATATCTTGATTGATGGCTACCGAGGGTCCTAGTTAAGATAAAAATGTGATATGGAATTTGGGTGAAATATCTTGATTGATGGCTACCGAGGGTCCTAGTTAAGATACAACTGTGATATGGAATTTGGGTGAAATATCTTGATTGATGGCTACCGAGGGTCCTAGTTAAGATACAACTGTGATATGGAATTTGAGTGAAATATCTTGATTGATGGCTACCGAGGGTCCTAGTTAAGATACAACTGTGATATGGAATTTGGGTGAAATATCTTGATTGATGGCTACCGAGGGTCCTAGTTAAGATACAACTGTGATATGGAATTTGGGTGAAATATCTTGATTGATGGCTACCGAGGGTCCTAGTTAAGATACAACTGTGATATGGAATTTGGGTGAAATATCCTGATTGATGGCTACCGAGGGTCCTAGTTAAGATACAACTGTGATATGGAATTTGGGTGAAATATCTTGATTGATGGCTACCGAGGGTCCTAGTTAAGATACAACTGTGATATGGAATTTGGGTGAAATATCTTGATTGATGGCTACCGAGGGTCCTAGTTAAGATACAACTGTGATATGGAATTTGGGTGAAATATCTTGATTGATGGCTACCGAGGGTCCTAGTTAAGATACAACTGTGATATGGAATTTGGGTGAAATATCTTGATTGATGGCTACCGAGGGTCCTAGTTAAGATAAAAATGTGATATGGAATTTGGGTGAAATATCTTGATTGATGGCTACCGAGGGTCCTAGTTAAGATACAACTGTGATATGGAATTTGGGTGAAATATCTTGATTGATGGCTACCGAGGGTCCTAGTTAAGATAAAAATGTGATATGGAATTTGGGTGAAATATCTTGATTGATGGCTACCGAGGGTCCTAGTTAAGATACAACTGTGATATGGAATTTGGGTGAAATATCTTGATTGATGGCTACCGAGGGTCCTAGTTAAGATACAACTGTGATATGGAATTTGGGTGAAATATCTTGATTGATGGCTACCGAGGGTCCTAGTTAAGATACAACTGTGATATGGAATTTGGGTGAAATATCTTGATTGATGGCTACCGAGGGTCCTAGTTAAGATACAACTGTGATATGGAATTTGGGTGAAATATCTTGATTGATGGCTACCGAGGGTCCTAGTTAAGATAAAAATATGATATGGAATTTGGGTGAAATATCTTGATTGATGGCTACCGAGGGTCCTAGTTAAGATACAACTGTGATATGGAATTTGGGTGAAATATCTTGATTGATGGCTACCGAGGGTCCTAGTTAAGATACAACTGTGATATGGAATTTGGGTGAAATATCTTGATTGATGGCTACCGAGGGTCCTAGTTAAGATACAACTGTGATATGGAATTTGGGTGAAATATCTTGATTGATGGCTACCGAGGGTCCTAGTTAAGATAAAAATGTGATATGGAATTTGGGTGAAATATCTTGATTGATGGCTACCGAGGGTCCTAGTTAAGATACAACTGTGATATGGAATTTGGGTGAAATATCTTGATTGATGGCTACCGAGGGTCCTAGTTAAGATAAAAATGTGATATGGAATTTGGGTGAAATATCTTGATTGATGGCTACCGAGGGTCCTAGTTAAGATACAACTGTGATATGGAATTTGGGTGAAATATCTTGATTGATGGCTACCGAGGGTCCTAGTTAAGATACAACTGTCATATGGAATTTGGGTGAAATATCTTGATTGATGGCTACCGAGGGTCCTAGTTAAGATACAACAGTGATATGGAATTTGGGTGAAATATCTTGATTGATGGCTACCGAGGGTCCTAGTTAAGATACAACTGTGATATGGAATTTGGGTGAAATATCTTGATTGATGGCTACCGAGGGTCCTAGTTAAGATAAAAATATGATATGGAATTTGGGTGAAATATCTTGATTGATGGCTACCGAGGGTCCTAGTTAAGATACAACTGTGATATGGAATTTGGGTGAAATATCTTGATTGATGGCTACCGAGGGTCCTAGTTAAGATACAACTGTGATATGGAATTTGGGTGAAATATCTTGATTGATGGCTACCGAGGGTCCTAGTTAAGATAAAAATGTGATATGGAATTTGGGTGAAATATCTTGATTGATGGCTACCGAGGGTCCTAGTTAAGATACAACTGTGATATGGAATTTGGGTGAAATATCTTGATTGATGGCTACCGAGGGTCCTAGTTAAGATACAACTGTGATATGGAATTTGGGTGAAATATCTTGATTGATGGCTACCGAGGGTCCTAGTTAAGATAAAAATGTGATATGGAATTTGGGTGAAATATCTTGATTGATGGCTACCGAGGGTCCTAGTTAAGATACAACTGTGATATGGAATTTGGGTGAAATATCTTGATTGATGGCTACCGAGGGTCCTAGTTAAGATAAAAATGTGATATGGAATTTGGGTGAAATATCTTGATTGATGGCTACCGAGGGTCCTAGTTAAGATACAACTGTGATATGGAATTTGGGTGAAATATCTTGATTGATGGCTACCGAGGGTCCTAGTTAAGATAAAAATGTGATATGGAATTTGGGTGAAATATCTTGATTGATGGCTACCGAGGGTCCTAGTTAAGATACAACTGTGATATGGAATTTGGGTGAAATATCTTGATTGATGGCTACCGAGGGTCCTAGTTAAGATACAAATGTGATATGGAATTTGGGTGAAATATCTTGATTGATGGCTACCGAGGGTCCTAGTTAAGATACAACTGTGATATGGAATTTGGGTGAAATATCTTGATTGATGGCTACCGAGGGTCCTAGTTAAGATAAAAATGTGATATGGAATTTGGGTGAAATATCTTGATTGATGGCTACCGAGGGTCCTAGTTAAGATAAAAATAGGATATGGAATTTGGGTGAAATATCTTGATTGATGGCTACCACGGATCCTACTTAAGATAAAACTGTGATAAGGAATTTGGGTGAAATTTATTAATAAAAAAATACGTTTATTTCAGTAACTAATAGAATAACATTGCGTGGCAATTTATGCAGCGAAGGGGGCTTTTTGGAGTCCTGGAGATTGGATCGTATTTAGAATTTTAAAGTTGGTTCCTTCCGATCATTTTTGGGTTAATGATAGCTGAGATAGCTGTAACCCCCCACCACCACCGAATGCGATACAAAAAAGAAATAGATGTAGTAGCAGTACATTCAGTAGAGGCATCCGAAATTGTCGAAAGTTTTTTTTTTTGTGTGGGGTGGATGACTGGCCCAAATAACTTAGAGGATTAACATGAAAAAGAGTAAATAGAAAAATAAAAAGATAATAATTTAGTTTACAGGCTTGGGATGGATCAACTACCAGAATACCCTTCTTCTTTTGAAAATTTTTGTGTTGACTTCCTTTCCTTTTCACCTAAACATTATATATATGTATATATATAATGGTGTTAATCTCAGATTTAAACAGCATTTGTAGAAACAAATCAAAATTTCATTTAATTATTTTCTTTTCAGGTCTAGAAATGTCGTTCACCTGAAAAGAAAAGGTGTTTAAACATTAAACATAGAATTTTGAATTGTTTCTCCAAATGCTGTTTTCACCCTCAGATTAAGTGTGTATGCCATCTGAAGAGACGAAGATTATATTCTTCGCCGAAATAAATTTATAATGACAATTTAACCGTCGTTGAGTTTTCTTACAGTTATATATATATATATATATATATATATATATATATATAAGCTTGGTAATGCAACCAGTGCAGGAGAAAGGGAAAATCTCTTAATCAGGTTTTACCTTTAAAACTTCAAAAAAAATTAAGAACAACATTTTTTCTTATTTGGGATAGTATAGAGTCAAAATATGTGACTTACCATTCATATCTCCTGTACAAACACTCCTTTATCAGACGTGGGTTGGTATACATTCAGAGTATTTCCTTAACCAAGTTTTAGTCTTGTATGACACAAGGCCAGAAATATAGGTTACTCAGTGATGACTGAATTCGTGACAATACCATCGATGCCGAGATTAGCTCACTAATCAGATAACAGCGGGGGTGTCCTCGTGGTGTAATGGTTAAAGCGATGGACTGCGGAATCGTAGTAAGCGAGTTCGTACTCCAGTTGCGCTATTACGTTCACTTTCTGACAAATGCCTTTGGGAAAGGTATGAACCCCCTTATCCTGCCAGCTATGGGTTAAATAGTACCACTATTGTTCTTCTCGGAGAATGGCTTTGGCATTAAATAACCTACAAAGGTTGATATGCCATTAAACAAAGAAACCCAAACCAACTCAGATAACAGCACAATATTTAGAAATAATCAATGTGTTGCGCCTTGTTACATATTATAAACTTAGACAAAATATCTTTAGCATTCAAGATCTTTCAGTAAAGAAGAGATATTTCTTTTTGTACAAGAACAACTTGGGGGGCACTGGAGGAGGATTTATGGTAGTGTTGAAAAACTAATCTCTCTCTCTCTGTCTTTCTCTGTCTATCTTGCTTTCTAGTTTGTTTCTTTGTTTAATGGCATATAAACCTTTGTGGGTTATTTAATGCCCATGGTATCTTTACAGAAGGACAGTAAAGGTGACACTTAACACATAACGGGGGGGGGGTCATACTTTTTCCAAGGGTATTGAAAGTGAATGTAATTGTGGGATTAGAGTTCAAACTCACTGGCTTCAAGGTCACAATCAAGCATTTTAGTCATAACACCATTAGAAGCCCCCCACCTCACTCTTGCTAGAATTTGTAAATTCGGCAGTTAATATCTGCTCGAATATGATTGGCTGTTTTGAAGTTGCGCTGTTATCCCCCGCCCCTACAGTTATTTAAGTGAGACCTGCCAGGGATCTTAACCCCTCCTTTTTGCTTTTTTTTTCAGCACTTAAGGTTAAGGCATTGCCTCTCTCTCTCTCTCTCTCTCACTTTGCTTTTTTTTTCAGCACTTGAGGTCAAGGCATTGCCTCTCTCTCTCTCTCTCTCTCCTTGCTTTTTTTTTCAGCACTTAAGGTCAAGGCATTGCCTCTCTCTCTCTCTCTCTCTCTCTCTCTCTCTTGTGAGCAGTTGGGTATTCACGTTCGACTTTAGGCAGTTTTTCTTAAGCAAAGTGGCTTGAGTAAAAGGTCTATTAGTGACTTAGGCTAAGCCTCTTTTCCTTACAGGGTTTTTTTTTACTTGTTGAATCAATAAGTCAATAGCAGGCTAATTAGGGTTTTGGTATGTTGTCCCCTTCAAAAGAAAGTTGAGTCTAAAGTCTGGAAGTGGAATTATTGAACTCTTTTGCTGACTCAAGAGCAGCAGTTGGCCGGGTCAGTAGATTCGGTAAATGCCTGCGTAGTCTTAACAGAAGAAAATTCGAGTTGAAACAGAAAGATATTCGTCTCTTGGAGGAGGAAGTGGTGGTCTACTCGATGTCCTCTTAAAGAAATAATAAACTTCGTTTTCAACAAGTCTACACAGGAAACTAGAAGAACATGGTTGTCCAGGTTGATTCTACACAAGAAGGAGACGTTGAGAAAAAAAAAAACCCTGAAAATTGGCTTCAAAAAGAACTTTGACACAAAATAACAAAGAATGGTATTTTTTCATTTATAAAAGTTAAACTGACAGTAGGTGGTTTATGGCATTGCTTCGAGTAAGTCAGCCGTTATTTTTCATACCGTCTTCTTTTTTTTCTGGTTACAATATTGTCATTATTTGAATGTATGTTATTTTTGTTACCTTAAATTCAATGTTTTCAATCAAGCATAGGGAAAAATACGCAAAGCCGGGTTTTGTAAAGTTTATTTGTCTTGAAATAAATTTCTTTGGGGGAAGTGGTTGTTTTTGTTTTTAAGAAATAAAGACACACATCTCTTTCAGGTAGTAAAAGTGTTTGCATTCCTATTCCCTTTTTTGTTTCTTTTATTTTTTATACATTTCTCTCCCCCTTCACCGAGTGTGACTGTTACAGCTAGATATTCTTGAGCTAGGCAGAGATAAAGTCTACTAGGTAATTTAGGGAGAATTGTACTTTATATAGCAACTAGCATTCGGATAATTTTGTTAACTTTTCGTACGTTGGTCATTGCAATTTAAAACCTAAAGCCTAGCATATTTATTGAATTGAGCATATTTAATACTCTATCTCTTTCTCTCTCTCTATATATATATGTATATATGTATGTATATATATATTTGCCTTCTGCACGAGCAGGGTGTGACACGAGCTCGATTTTTTAAGCAGAGTTTTTTAACAGGTTTGAATTGATTGTTTTCCTTCTCCTAAACTGGTTGCCATACAAAGGTTAACGAATCCAGTCTGCCCTACTATTTACTCATAACTGAAGAGGAAATAGTCGGATGCAAACTTTTTTGAAGGGTATTAGCACTATGTGAAAATGCAAACAGCCTTGTCCAGGATTTGAACTCCGTTCACCATCTCCATTTACTACGATGGTAACCATTACAGTATGAACACCGCTTATACACCCGGAAGATTAACTTCAAAAATACAAAAAAAAAAAAAAAAAAAAATGGGTTCTAGGCGAAGATGGAAAAAAGATATAGAAGAAATGAAGAAATCCGGGAAATTTTCGGTTAGAGCGGACAAATCTAGAAGAATATATAAAATTAGCCGAACTGACCACAAATTAATTCTAAATGATTAGATTACTGACTCTTATAAAACTGACCATAACAATACCTCTGCACAAATTAACCGTGACACTGCTAAATTCGTTAACAAACTGCATATTAAAAATACATTAGGGAAACTAAAAGAAAAATGCGTATATACATTCTATTTAAGGACCATAAAAAAAACTTCTTTGATAGGAAACTGGCCAGGCTAATTAACCTCACCTAGACAGAACTTGGCTTAGTATCTAAAGATTTAATACAGAAAATAACGTCTAAGATACTCAGTAGTTCTAAATATAATTTATAGAAAAACCATCGCGACATTATTGATTGGTTCATAAACATTAGAAATTTAATATTATAATTTTACCCGTCAAATTGCTAGGGAATTATTACTTAAGAATCTAAACCAAACAAAGGAATATACAGATATTCACGAACGAAGTAATAGAAGTCATTCTAGCCCGTAGGAAATTTATTCTAACTGATAGCCGTAGAACTTGGGTGAAAAACCACGTGGACATCTTCGATTTACCCATAGCAGCTTGCGACTAGGCCCAGGTAGCTGACTTAATAGGGATATATATTTTGGATACGTTAGGTCATATTGTTAACTTGAACCAGATGGGACTCAATAGAAATGACGGAATCATCTTCATTCCGGAGAGTAATGACCCCAAAAGCTCAAAGATAAATTACTATGACTTGCGTTGTCGTCATAGTTAGAAACGCCCTTGGCTTTAGTCTTCCCTATTTTATTATTCCCTTCAAACTGAGTACATGAAAAAGAGAGAATAATAAATGGGGTCCATAGAGAGAAAGCCATCGAAAAAGCAGAAATTCTTTTGCTTGCTTTCCAGCCGTGTTAAGCCACCAGACACTCTTTAATGAAATAATAATATTTTTATTGTCTCGTCCAGCAGAAATCAAAGAATTGCCAATTCAAAGATCTTCTCGTTGGACAGATTTAGACGAAAAAGTCATATTATTTGGTTCTGAAGAACATTTTGGATGAAATTATTGTTCACATTGAGCAAAGATTTAAAACAGTGGGAGAATTTAGATTTGTTGAATTGTTAAATCCTAAGCTATTTCATGCTTGCAGAAAAAATTTCCGATTGAAGTTTTTAAAAATTTAAATGTATATAAAAACATTAGATTTAGATTGATTGAAATGCAAGCTGAAATCAGTTTCTACTACCTATTTTTCAAAGCAAGCGTCAAGCATCCAAAAAATTGCAGAGATAATACGGGAATGTGTTCAAAACCAAACTCTGGCAGATGTAACCGAATTACTATGTCTAAATCAGACCATAGCTATCACATTTGCTTCCTGTGAGAGATCGTCTGCTTCATTAAAGCGGGTAAATAATTATACGAGGGGTTCCAAAAGAGAAAAGCGATTAAATAATTTGTTTTTTATTTCCCTGAATAAAGACTTTTGGAAGAAAATAAAGGCGTAGTTTGATACAGATACTTTTTACAACAAAACGATCGATAAATTTACAAAAAAGAAATGAAAAATTGATTTGATTTATCAATAAATAGCCAATAGCGGTCATCATCATCATCAAGGTATTACTTATAGGGGAGGGAACGTCAAGTCCAGTGCAGAAGGGTATCAAGTCTGAAGCGGGACCTGTTGGTAAAAGTGTATTTTCTTACATTAAAATTACTTCACAACACATTCACAGATGGGGGGGGGCAAAAATTTACCGGAGGTGCAATGTAAGGCTCCCCTTCTCCCTCTCCACCTTGGCGATTAGACAGCATAACTGTTCCCAAGTTACCCCTACTTTTATATATATATATACACACATATATATTACTTCCAAGCCATGGTTGTGTCAGTACTACTGTATGGCTGCACCACTTAGACTCTAACGAAATATGAGGAGAAAATGCTAGATGGGAACTATACAACAATGCTACGTGTTGTTTTGAACAAATCCTGAAAGCAGTACCCACAAAACAGCTGCTGAACGACCACTTTGCTCCAATATCACAAATTATCTAATACTGTCACGTGGTATCCCACTGATACGATAGAAATAAAATTGCTACTATTCCCCGTGCGTGAATTAACAGTGGCAAGCCGTCAAAGAATGACCGTTAAGACCAGATGTTTGTACTTAGGGACCTCACTCGGGTCGCCTGACACGGGAAGGAAGAAGAGAGAAGCCAAATGATTGGCTGGGACCCCAAAACGGAAGTGGGGACTCCTTCCCGTCAGCGGAAATAGATAATAAAAAATAGTTAGTTGTTGGACAGGGTTCGTGGCAGACGGAACCAAAGCCAGTACTCCGGGTTTGAAGAAGACAAAAAATATCTCGGACACGAAGGAGCCAAGCTCTTCAAGCCAGTATTAAAAATAGCATAAAGTCTATTAGCCCGTAAAAGAGGAAATATTCTCCACAGGAACTCCACCAAAGAAAAAAGATAAGTAAACTTTGAGACCATTTCTCCTTATACCCAATTTTATATACCCTCTCTCTCTCTCTCTCTCTCTCTCTCTCTCTCTCTCTCTCTCTCAATTTGAAGAAAAACGAAAGACAAGAAAAGAAGAAAGACATTTATGTTCATGGACTGTTCATTTATTATATATTTGACACGTTGAAGGAGTATATCTATGTGTAGTAAAAGATTGATATATTTTAATGTTCCCACGTGGTCGAAGTTGTTATTTGCAGTGTCTTCTACGAGTTTGTTATATCATATTTCTTTTCCAGCTTCTATTCGCCTTATGATATGCTCGCTTAAAATTGTCCTATTAATTCCTTTAAAATATCACACGGGAAACCGGAATTGCCAACTACTATAATTAATATTATTACGTCTCAACCTAGAGGTCCATATCTTCCATTGTCTAGGGGAGGAAGACTAGTGGCCTTGGTGGGTGGGTGTATAGTGTGAAATTTGGAACCCCTTGCCAGCGGCGGTCAGTCTAGCCCTAAATTAATCCCTCACATAATATGCCAGTTCTTATGTGCCTGAGGAAAAACTCTGAACGAGGACTTATTCTACAAGGGATCAAGTACCAACCTGTCCCGTCTTCACACGTGCAAAAATAGAGTCCCGTTTTGGGATTTTAAAGAATTTGCCGTCACAATACGAACATGATGGACATTGCTAGAGAAGGTAAGGACAACCTTTTAAGCAATTTTCTCCAATACATGGATGCACCAGTGTTGACCGACCTGCAAGGACTTAAATCAACTGTGCGGACACTGGATGCAGTCTAGACGACTTGCTAGGACTGATGGAAGATAGAGACGGATGGCGAACCCCGTACTATAAACATAACTTAGTAAGTTGGCCGATTGTTGTCGAGGGTGACCCGAGGGCTCCTTTTTCTATAGCTACTACATCGAGGTGACTGCTGGGCACTACTTCTTTCCCTGGATTGCTCTACTTACCCTTGATCCGTAACTTATAAAGAGACATTTCTTTGGTATGACTCGACCTGGGAATGAACCCTGGTGTCCTGGATCATTGATGAACACTCTACCCATTATACCAATAGAACTATATATATACACCACTAACAATATACATATAAATAATTCCCCAACAATTTTTTTATGAAAAGTTAATTTTTTCTAAACAAATATACCAGGATTTTATCATTTCTCAGGAAACATTATACAATTAAAACGGATAATATCAGATATTACTGATTGCCAAAATTTACATCACTGAAACTCTGGGCACCTCAGGTGGTGAAATGATTAGCCAGCGAGACAAGCAAACCTTCACGAGTGAGTTCGAATCTCATTGGGTGCCCCCATTCATACGGCCTTGTGTCACATCTGAGCAAAAATGTTTAGTAAATTACTTCATCACTCAAACTCTGTAGCTTAAGATATGAATACGTAAATAAGTAAGAAAAGTTGGCGACCTTAGTCGAGGGTGACCCAAAGGCTCCTTTTTTGATAGCTACTACACTAAGATGTAGAGGGGGGCGCTACTCCTTTCCCTGGATTGCTCCACTTTACCTTTGATCAATACCTTATAATGCTGAGTGTTAAGCAAGGAGGCATCAAGTACCATTTTTTGAGTCTTTGGTATGACTCGACCTGGGATTGAACCCTGGTCTCCCGGGCCATTGGCGAACCGCTAGGCTAATGAGAAGTTCACAAATAAGTAAACATATGATATGTATTTAGCCGTTTTCTTTTAGGCCACTGAAGTATTGTAATAATGTTTTGTTAGAGTTTTGACATGAATAATACTTTATCATTTTTGTAGAGTTTAGTAATAAATAGTGCGTAATGATATCCGTTTTAATCGCATAATGTTCCACTAGAAATAATAAAATCCTGGTATCTTTATTTTAGAAGAAAATTAACTTTTTATTTGAAACATAGTTGGATGTACTTATCAGTAGATTATATTGTATATATATATATATACGGATATTGCACAATAATGCTACGAGCTATACTGAACAAATCCTGGAAGCAACATCCCCCAAAACAGCCACTGTACGGCCACTTACCCCCCATCTCTAAAACCATCTAAATAAGACAAACAAAACATGCGGGAAACTGCTGGAGAAGGAAGGGCGAACTCAAAAGCGACGTTCAACAATGGATCCCTTCACACGGACGTACAAGTGTTGAACGACCAACAAGAACTTATCCACAATAGCTCTCTACGGACACAGGGGATGTAGTCTAGAAGATCTGCCAGAAGCGATGGATAATAGAAACGAATGGAGAGAGAGAGAGAGAGAGAGAGAGAGAGAGAGGGAGAGTAAAGGAAATCCGTGCTAGCAACGTGACATGATATATATATATATATATATATATATACCACTAATAATATACATAAATTCCGAACAATTTTTTATGAAAAGTTTTTTCAAATCATCATCATCATCATCGAGTTATCCTGATAACACAGAGTTCCCTGACTCTTATCGCATTATCCGTCCCTATCTTTCATCACTCTTGGTTGTTCCTCTAGACAACATCAAGTGTCCGCACAAAGCTGATGAATATAAATCTTTGCTCACAGGTCAACACTGGTGTGTCCATGTGTAGGAGTCCATAAGAGAAAGTTGCTTATGAGTTCGTCCTCACTTCTCCACAAGTGCTCAGCATGTCTCGTTCGTCTTACTTGGATAGATTGTGAGATGGGAGGTAGGTGGCCGTATAGCTGAAGATCTCAACGTACACATATTGAAAGTGTGGATTGCTACTGACAGGTTATCGATCATAAGGAAATCTGACCTTTCTGATAAAATAAAATGCAATTTCTTCCGAGCTGTAGCTGTGTCAGTAATACTGAATGGATGCACTTTCTGAACGATGACGAAACTCATAAAGAAAAAAACCGAATGGGAACAACGCAAGAATGTTAGATGCTGTTTTGACCAAATCCTGAAAGCAAAGAACTTTACCCGGATTTTATTACTTCTCATGGAATATTATAACAATCTAAATGGATATTATTAGGGATTATTTATAGCCAAAATCTACGGTACTAGAACTCTGTAACCTAAAATTTGAATATGTTTAGTTTAGAAGAAAAATAACAACTTAATTTAAAAAATGGTACTGAATACTTATTAACTGGTGATATTATATACATATTGTTAAGTGGGCCGACTGTAGTCGAGGGCGACCCGAAATCTCCCTTTTTAAAGCTATTTCACCGATTACTCCAGATTACTCCACTTATCCTTGATCCATACCTTATAATGCTGAGTGTTAAGCAGGCATCAAGAACCATTTTTGAGTCTTTGGTATGACTCGACCTGAGATTGAACCCTGGTCGCACGGACCAGTGGCGAACACTGTAACCATTATGCCCATGGGCCATGCATGTATATATATATATATATATATATATATATATATATATATATATGTGTGTGTGTGTGAGTGTGTGTGTGTGTATTTGGGCAGTATTTCTTCATTAATGTATATTTCATTAAACAATATAGACATCTTTTGTTTACACAGTTTTGTAAATGTCCTTTCGAGTTGCCGCATTGATTTTATGGTATCTGGTGGGAATGAGTTAATGAAACTCCTATAATTGCTTGGTACCATTGTACTTTCTGCCCGATCTTGGGCCATGATCAGGGGTGTGTATATTGCAAAAGTGATGTGACCTTTGCATGTTCATTATTAGTTTGTAAGTGTTTATTATCTATACTGGTGTGTTGTAGCGTTTATTTTAAAATTTGTTTCTATAAGTAGCAGCAGTGGCTAAAGACATCTAAATACATTAGTACTTGATTCGAAATTGATTCGATTGAGTTTAGGTTGTTTCATTCTGATATGGAGCGCCTCGGGAATTTGTAATTTTTGTTTTTTATTTTGTTGCTCTAATAGTGTTGTGTTTTCGGTAAGAATTTTCCGAAACTCAATTTTTGGGCAGGAATGTTTTTTTTTTTTTTTTTTTAGATGTTGTGCTTTTGAATTGGTATCAGATAGATGCATAGTGAGTCGTCTCGATAGGGTAGTTTAGGTTAAACCAACGAATATACTGTTAAGTACTGGTTGTATCTGAATATAGAAATAGTTAGACCTTACCACTTGCCTAAGTTCACTTGCATCACACGGATGAAAGTTTAAAATATGGAAAGGTATTTCTGTGATCACTTCATGAAGATAGCTTAAAACGTTAGAAATACATGTTGAAGAGAAATAAATAACTTAAAAATAAATCCCTCTGTGGACCCATTCATTTAAAAGTATTTACTTCTTTCTCTCATAGGACCAACAAGTAATACATATATATATATATATATATATATATATATATATATATATATATATAATTATGAAGAGTTGTTTATACTCTACAGGTAGTCAAATGATTGGTTGTAGAACTACCAAAGCTTGTTGCATATTCCTTAGACCTGGGGAAAGGTTTTAATATATTTTTTTCAAATTCCTCATTGGAAAAGTGGGCTCTTATTGAGAGAAGTTCTCAAACAATTAACTATCAGCAAGAGGCCATGTTGCTGTCAAAATTAGCTAATTTTAATTTTACAAATTCCAAAGAAAAAGAAATCAACAAATTATTTGCCCTACAAAAATATTTATTAATAATATTTTATGAAACATCACTATTTAGATTCATAGATAATTCTTTAACGTGATGTAACGTAATTGTATAGCATTATTGCTTAGTTAGGACAAACCATTCAGACAAAAACCGAAATGTTCAAATCGATAAATTTTATATGATTTAGGTAGATTTTTCAAAATATGACTCAGACAGAAATAATTATCAGGGTGAGGTAATGATTGATCTACTAGTGTATGGCTATTTTATGCCAAGAGTTTAGATAATCTCGCTCTTTTTTTGTGTGTGTGTGTAGTTGTATTTTAAGATTTTTTTTTTTTTGCACATGGTCCTGCCATCTAAAAATAACTTTCAAACTGATTTATATGACCCCTAAATGGGACCCTAACAGGTAAGACCACTCTAGACCTGGGAGTAATAGCAATGAAGGAGTACTTTACACTCTCCAGATCTCAAGGACTGGAGCCTCACCATCTGATGCCTTTTAGTGCCTTAAGCCTCTGCTTGAGATGCAATCAGCCTGTTCTAAACCCTTATCGACAGGGCTTAAGCATGTGATTAAGTATGAAGGAATTGCTTTAATATCATTATAACAATCAAAGTTTTCATCTTCGAGACTATCAGTTTTCCATCACATTGTGGCAATACCTGAACAAGATGCAGCCACTTCATAAAGCGGCGTCAAAACCACGTCTGAACTCGGAGTCCTCAACCGAGGAAGACTTGGCTGCACAGCTGTTGTTTTGCTTGCAGCGGCAGCAGCAGGCAGCAGCAGGCAGCGTGCGCATGAATGTGTGTGTGTGTGTATATATATATATATATATACTTCCTCCAAGGACCGAATCAAGTAACATTTACAGTCATCATTCCATTTGTTTGTCATCTCTACCTCAAAGTTTGCAAAGAATGCTGCTGGATTGAAAAGTCATCTGAGAAGACACAGATGAAGAGAGAAAGTGTAAACCCAGACGATGCTGGAGAATGAAGAGACAGCCAATCATCTGTGAAGACGTAGCAATCATAATCATCAATATATATATATATATATATATATATATATATATATATATATATATATATATATAATAAAAGCAATGCAAATAAGTTTTTGCATAAAGTGTTCGATGATGTTCTGCCAGAGCAGGTATAAAACCTTATAAGTATTATAACTACGAACTCTAGATTGATGGATTTCACTTAAAAGGAAATGCAAACAGTCTCTTCCAGGATTTGAAATCGGGTGGCTGATTTCATTTTGTACGACCATAACCATTATTTTATTAACACTTACTAGGTCTATTCCATAACTAATAGTTGGACTCGTAGTGTTCGCCTATGGTCGAGGAGACCTGGGGGCAATCCCAGGTTCGCGTCATACCAAAGACTTTAAAAATGGTACTTGATACCTCCTTGCTTAACACTCAGCAATATAAGGAACGTATCAAGGGTAAAGTGGAGCACTCCAGGGAAAGGAGTAGCGCCCTTCCCCTACATCTTGGTGTAGTAGCTATTGAAAAGGGAGCCTTCTGGTTGCCTTCGACAAAGGTCGCCAACTTTACTTACTTTATACTGCTCTTATCACCGACCCATTGGTTTAGTGGGTACAGTGTTCGCCAATGGCCCAGGAGACCGAGGTTCAATCTCATACCAAAGACTCAAAAAATGGTATTTGATACCACCTTGCTTAACACTTAGTGTTATAAGGTATTGATCAAGGGTAAAGTGGAGCAATCCATCGAAAGCAGTAGCGCGCTCCCCTAAACTTCGATGTAGTAGTTAATGAAAAGAAGCCTTCGGGTCACCAACTTTACTGACTCTGCTCGTCAGCATTTGAGCACTTTTAATTCATTCAACATTTTAAAAAATGAGTGTTTGTTCTTATCTGTTTATATATATATATATATATATATATATATATATATTATGATGTAATTATTAGCAAGTTCAGTTTGAATTACTTGCGAGGGTGTTCAATCCTCACTGGGTCCTTCGTATTTCTAACCTTTTGCTGCATCTAAAGGTTTCGTAAGTAGACACCTTGTTGTGGTTCTAAGGTTAGTAAGTCAAATTCGCAGCCTCATAACAACTGACTAGTGAATTTGATTTTCACTAGGTACCTCATGCTAGTGGCCTTGTGCCAAGTTTATGCAACGTTTGCACTATTCGATATTCATTGAACAATGCAGAAGATATATTTATCTAACTATTTATCGATCGATCTTCGTTATCAACTTGAAAGAAAAAGGACAGAGAAATTTTGATTTGAATTAATCTAGTCTTTATTCCTCAACATTGAACTCCACTGCTACCTTTCCCGTTTTAAAATGGTCGCAACTTCAACTCAAATCTAAATTCTAACCCTTAAAACGAATTGAAATAAATGAATAAATACAATAAAATAAGATATGAGAAAATAAAATGTAAAAAAAAAAGAAAAAAAGAAAAAAGAAGATGAAAATAAAAATAATACAGAAAATATTTTGAAAAGATAATGTTGTCTGCTATTTTGAAGTAGTGACCATTTTAAAACGGTAAAGTAACACTTGCCTGTTATATAGATTTATTGAATCGGGTTTTTTTTTGGTTTTTTTTTCTATCTTCGTTTTTTTTCTGGAACAAAAGTCTGGTGTTTTTTTGTTTGTTTTTATACTTTAAAAAATATTCAAACATTTCCAATTTGATAGTTGACAAAAATAAATAAAAAGGAAAGAAAGTTATATTGAGAAAATATCGAGTACCTCATATCACCATCATTGTGCTTCAGTTTTATTATACGCAAAGTTTTTTTTTTTTTTTCCTTCATTTATATAGACTGGCTCTTGGCAAATTTTTATACTTTAAACATACTAAGTATCAACAATTTCGACAGGAATATTTTCATGATTAGAAAAACGATTAATTATTTCCCCCCGTTTGTTTGTTTTTGAAATCACATCCCTTTTCGTTTGAACCTTATAAATTTTAACTGCTACATTTAGTCAAATTCATTACAAAACAAACTAGAAACTATAACGTGTGCTTTAAATGCTTTTCTCCAATACGGTCAGTCTAGCGTGTAGTAAATCTATTCTCTTAGTTACTACTACTGGCTGAGACTTGTACCAATGATACTAAAAATAGTATTACATTCTCCTCTTTCCCAGATTGAAGTTGACATATCAAAAAAAAAATCCAAAGTTAATTTTAAAAGAATTCTATTATAAAAGATAAAACAAGGTAGTTAAAGATAAAATAATTATGATAAGCTAAATAAAATGCATTGTCATAATTATAAATTTTCTTTTTTTTTTTTCCCCTCTTTTCTTTGACATATAGATATGGTAATATTTGTGCAATGTACCCAAAAAGTAAGATGCGTATGGAATTGATTTTAGTCACATGACAGTCACATGACTAAAAAGACATCATCATCACAAACAACAGCAGTTTAAAGCGTAGCAGCGGTAAGTGAAAGAAAGGGAGAGAGAAAGAGAGAGGGAGAGAGAATTGAGGAGCTGGCAGGAGGGCTAAGATCGTGAGCAGCACTAGGTATATAGTTCGACACACTATCACCGTAGAGTGGGAAGACAAGTCAATATCTAAGGTTGGGGTTTTTCGGTATATCAAAAGAAGGAAAAAAAAGGGCACCAACATGGCATCAAGCACACAACCTGCAGCCAAAAGTTATTTGGCTAAATTTGAAAAAATGTTGAATGAAAAGAACGCCATAACCGACTTGTTGGCTAAAGTGGAAGCCAAGACAGGAGTACAGAGGCTATACATTGCTTATGGTAAGTTTTCTTTTCTTTTTAAATTATCTTAATCTATATTAAAATCCCAACCTGGATTTGTTCATATAATGTGGTCAACCGTTAGTTTCTCTCTTAAATTTTATAAAAATAAAGGGGTATAATGGGCTTCCCCCCCCTCTCTCTCTCTTTCCTAATCTTTAAAAGATTAATTCTCTTAATGCTAAACTGGTTGTTGCATCTTTGTGTCTATGTGTGTATATATAACTATATCTCAGTAAAATGCTTGCGATGCATGGTTAACTTCTACAGTTTTTGTTTTTAAAAGAAATGTAATCTACCCTAAACGTCTTCTTTGTCTCTGATGTCTTGTGACACGGATTAATGTATCGATGTTGGGTGGGTCAGCTCGTCTTTTCTTTTCTTTTTCTCTTAAGTCAATTAAAATCCGACTTTTCGTCCGTTTTCTTAAACTTTCTTAACGCCAAACAAAAAAAAAAAAAAAAAAATCTAAAGTATCAAACTGTTAGCCCCTCCTTAAAAAAAATCCCATGACTAAGTTGGAGTTAGAAAAGAAAAAAGGCTTGTGCTTTAGTTGATCACTAGCTAGGCTATCGATAGTTACCAATCCTGGTAACTGCTACGAAAAAAAAAAAAAAAGGATGGACATTTATCCAGGTTAAAAATGCGACCACAGCTGCTGCTATAATTTAAGTCAAAGAAAAAGAATATTTCGTTTTTGGACGCTTCAATTAGAAACGGTTAAATTTAAGAATATCATTTATTATAATGACAAAAATTAATTTATTTCAAGGTACAACTTAAATTTCAAATTGTCATTTAAATTAAAAATAACTAACGAAAGAAAAACAACAAAGACTTATTTTCAAGGCCACTGTCTTCCATATTTCATGTTTGGGGTGTAGCCTTAAAAAAAAAATGCATTTACTAATTAGTCTTGATCTTCTTAATTTAAATGGCAATAAATTTTAATTAGTACGCTTTATTCGCTTTAAGCTAAACTATTTATCTTAGCTTTATTGCTTTTAAACAAAGCTTTCGGTCGTTTAGCAAGGCGGCTAGATGACCGACCACCTGCCCCTGCTTTTATTTATTTTTTTATTTAACCACCGAATCATCTCAGTAGATTTAGGTTGCTTTCTCTCTCTCTCTCTCTCTCTCTCTGGCGAGTAGGCTAACTCATTTAATATTCCAAGGAAAAACTTCTCCCACTCCCTAACTTTTTTCTTTTTTTTTTTTTTTTTGCATCTCTTCATATCTGTCCCCCTCTTTCGCATTATTTTAATTTGTTACAATCAACGCAAATTGCTTGAATTGTAGCAGTCAGTCCCCCCCCCCGTACTGCGCTTGAATGCTGCATTTAACAAGCTTGTTGGCTTCTGTTGTCATTAAAAATCTTTCTTCTCTTTAAGTTGGTTTCCTCTGCTACGTAGCTTAAATGCTTGTTGCTGACTTTAAAACTGCATTCCGATAGTTGCAATCTCTCTCTCTCTCTCCTCGGAGCAGCCTTTTTTGGATGAAAAATTAATCCTCAAATTTTTCCATCTAACAGTCTTCCATCTTTCTTTCCAATGTGATAGTCATTGTCTAAAATTTTTATTGCCTCTTAAAACTCCCAGCACTCGATCGTTTTTACCCTTCTGCTTTATCATCGACATTATTCAAATATGGCTAATATATTTGCTTTCTCGGATCACTACGGAAAATTCATGCCATAAAGAAGCTTAAAGTTGCCATTGTATTCGTTAATGTTGCGCGCGCGCGCCAACATTAGTCACAAAAGAAAATTGCTTCTAATATAAAGATTTTATTTTTCTATGAACCTTGTCAATCAAACATTAGCGAATAGTTAAGTTAAAATTGTAATTATTGGATTTTTTATGAGTTACGTTTTAACGACGATATAAAATGAAACCTTTTGAATGTCCACTTGGCTTCAACAGTTAACACTTGTTGTTGTAGAAAGAATGACTTAATGTCTATTCTAGCATTAGACACTTCATTATGAACACGGCTTTAAAAAGCTGGCTTCGTTTTGAGAGAAAATCTTTCTTTCCTTCGAAGACTATTGCATAGTAACTGACCTCACCAATCCAGCATTTTTAGTTTTGAGACTACCAATTAACATCTAATAGAAGCTGGTATTGATGCAGTGTTTGAAAAACGATCATATCAGTAATGCGCACTCCTTGGTGCTGTAATTCTACCCGCAGTAGACCCTCGTTCGTTCGCGACTTTTTCGGAGACTTTTCTTATTTATTTTTAGTGTGTCTTGACATCGAACCTTCCATAAAGAAAACTGATCGTTTCTTTTTTTTTTTTTTTTTTTTTTATTGGGAAGAAATTATCTTTGTACTATTTCTCCTGCCCTACATTACTATCCCATAATAGATATGTCAATCTTTGCATATTCACGTAAACCCTTTTGAAGTTATTTTTACTGATCATAAAAACTGAAATTGTCTGCCTGCATAACTTTCAAAAGTCTACTTTTAAAATTCAAATCGACTAAAGTGATCATTTAATTTCTTTAAAGATAATGAATACCCACGTGTGATCCAACAGTGAGCTTAAAATTTCATATTTAATTTGTTAGTAATTTTCGAAGAACTGTAATTTATTTTAAATTACGGCTATTACATTAGCACTTTTTAAAATTTAAATATTAAGACTTCTCGTTTGTAGTTGAAGGCAAAACAAAACTGAAAACGAAATTTAATTCGTACAACTATATTTATTTCAATGGGGAAGATTCTTTACTTTTGGTTTCCATTATCAAAACTTAATGTATTCACTCAACACGCCACATGTAGGATGTGACACAAGGTCAATTTTTAAGCGGAGTACTCTGATCTGAATTTAACTTTTTTCTTTCTCCTTCTCTGCCTAACCAAAACGAAAAACCCAATCTGCCCTTCTACCTACTTAGATGGATTCTTTCCAATGGTAGCGTAAGTTCAGGACTTTAACTAGAGTCGCTTGGTTCATCGTTCTATGTAACCCAATAAAAGCGGCACGTCATAGCGAGATTTTATCAGAGCAATAGAAATGCGCTTAAAATAACCTGAAAAAATAAACTTCAAGCCCAACCTATAAGTAATGAACTTGCTTTATTGACTTAATTGAAATGCTTAGTAAAAAAATATTTTACTAAGTTATAAAAATCTATACAATGAACGGTGCTATATGATTGTGTGTGTGTGTGTGTGTGTATATGTGCGTGCTTGTAAAGTGAAAATGAATCGTTGATAAAGTACACCTAATTATATTTTGGGTGTGAACTACGCTTAATTGCTATACAGGTCTTTTTATTTGTGATTGAAGGTAACTTTATAAATTTCTTTGGGTGGGGGGGTGACTTAATGTACGAGGTACAAAAAGAATCTTATCTATTTGAACAAATATTAAATTCATATTTTACGCTTGGAAGCCCTCTCTCATTCTGCATCTGGATCATTTTAATTTGATTTAACCGTGCTAAAACTTCGAGAAATTTATTCCTGTTGGTGAATGAATAGCAACTGGATCTTTCTGTTAAACCAACTCAGTTGGCTGCCCTCACTGGTGGTGGTTGTATATTTATGGCTATAGATAAATGAAGCTTTCAGGATATGGTAAGCCTACCACAGTCTGCTTTCTAATGATCTCTTAGCTAAAAAATGTTGCAGTTCTTGACACTTTATTTTTAGCTTAAAAATGATAATGCTGACTTTGTTCAACAGACAGTAGGTTATATATATTTGTGCGCGTGCCTCTATAAAGAAAATTCGCCTTTGTTTGATAATTTAAATATTTATATAGATTTAACTTCATACAGGATTTCGGGGTTTTGTTTTGAATCTTGATATTTAAAGATTCAGTACATTATTCTAAAACGAATACGGTTTTCCTTTGGGTAGCGTTAAACACTGAACAAACTTTTCGTCTTTTTTTTTTTTTTTTTTTTTTTTTTTTTTTTTTTTTTTTTTTTTTTTTTTTTTTGCTTATTAAAATTAACTCTAGACATCTGTTAAATAGATGAAATGACGTGTTAAACAAAACTTTTGTAGGTATACACGCTGACCTTTTTTAGCTATTTCAACTAAATGAAACTTATCTAATAAAAACAAAACGCTGTCCTCTCCAAACTGAAATTCACTGCCACCTTTTGAATTTAACGCCTTTAAAATTTCCCAATTCTTTTTCGGAATAAAGAACTTTCTGCCATGAAAAACGCGGCAAGCTAAGCCCTAAAGGCTTGCGACTTCTGAATGCCTATAAAGTTAGTGTGCTTGTCTCTCATTGCTGACGATCACTGAAGCCCTTTACTTGCCTCCCAAGTACATTTGTTTGCTAGCAGTTTATTCTCGGCAGTCCCCTCCTCTCCTACACAGTTGTAGGTAAAGCCTTAAAGATGCTCTGAAACGATAGTAATATTCTGCGTTGTCTTTTAGTTTAAATGTTTCCATGATATTGGAAAATGAACTCTCCAAAAAAACAAGTTTTAGTTCTTAGAGTTATTTTTATTTTATTTTTTTTTTTTTTTTTACCCTTAATCTCTGTTGGCCTTTATTTTCACTTATAACAATATTACATAGGATTTATTTTAATATTAAAATAAGCAGAACTAGATTTTTCTTTCACGTAAACAATATATTTACTCTACCCTTTTCCTACTGGTTGGATGTGACACAAGGTCAATTTATAAGAGTACAACTGGTTTGTATTGTTTCCCTCCCTAGATTTTTCCTAAACAAGGCTTTAGAATCCAATCTGCTCTAAATATCATTGTTGGATTCATGATTTTCACAAGGCATGAATCCAACTATGGTAATTAGAGATTTTAACTGGACCATTAACCTAATGAGTAGTGTTTGCCAATAGTCCAGGAGACAGGGGTTCAATCCCAGGTTAAGTCATACCAAAGACTCAAAAGAATGATGCTTGATCCTGCCTTGCTTAGCTCTCGGCCTTATAAGGTAAGGATCAAGGGTAAAGTGGAGCAATCCATGGAAAGGAGTTGTGGTCTCCCCGACACTTCAGTGTGGTAGCTATTGAAAAGCGAACCTTTGGCTCACCCTCGACTATGGTGATAATTTTGGTTTTGTGGGCAATTGCAATGGCTGCATTGCTCAATCTTTGAATTATTGTTAAACCAATGTTAAGATAAAAAAAACCTCTAATCATAAAACTCTACTTTTATTAAAGTTCACTCTGAAATTCAACACATTTAGCATACTGTCTCTCTAAAGTTTTTTTTTCTCCTCCCCCGCAAAAAAGATCAAGGTCCTTTACTTGGTTGAGCTGAGAATTCTTCAGCACCCCCTCCCTACTTTATAAAATAACTTTATGTACTAAATATATAAATGCATTTTTTTTCTTTTCTATTATTATTATAAATGGAATGACTTTCAAACCTATTCCCGTCAAACTTGATTCAAGAAGCTAGGCATGACAACATAGTGAAGCAATTCTCATTGAATTGGTAATGTTTAGAAAAGATCAGTATTTTTTTTCTTCGGTTCAGTTGCTTATTGGCTTTGTCCCAGCTGTGGTGAAAAGATCTGGTGTGGAGGGGGGGGTAGTGTTCTGGGCTGGGCTTCCCCCACTTTTTCTCACTAGCTGAGAAAAAACTGCCTTACAAGTGGCATTTTTAGTAATGCCAAGCATATTTAAAAACTAGTACCTACCAAGATCGTGTGTGTGTGTGTGTGTGTGTGTGCCAACAGAAATGCTTGCATTATAGCAAAGCTGTTAATAGGGCAATATTTAACTTTCTCTTGGAAAATAAAAGCTATTTCCAGTTCAGTTAGCTGATAATTTGAGCCTGTCTTGAAACTATTAGTGTTTGTACAGGGTAGCCTTCCTAATGAAAATTAATTTTTAATCCCCTTGAAAGAATGTTAAAAATAAAATTTTTAGTGACAAAATTGTTTGTATTATGGTCTAATAAGAATTCTTTAGTTTTGAACACTTAAGTCCTGAAACTCCAAATCTTCTGCTAGGTGATATATTGATTACCTTAGGAATTATTGGAAGGAAAGGCTTAGAAAAGTTTCATATTACACAGGTGTATACTCCTTAGAAAACTTTAAAATAAAATCTGTGGGGGGGGGGTGCCATTCTCTCCAAGCACTTAATCTAATTGTCCAAATTAGACTCTTCATTGCTTCTTAAATAGAAATGGTGAATTGGTTTAATATTTGACACCCTGGCCATGGTGCATACCACTGCTTTTTACCAAACACCTCGGCTATAAGTAGGATCAAGCTGGCTTGAATTGGGTTTTCCTTCTCCTAGGCTGGTTGCCTATTCAAGGTTAATGAACCAAGTTTACTGTTACCCATAGCCTGAGGGAAGATAATTATCCCCCCCCCCAGCATTGTCATAATGTGTGCCTATGCTTCCAGATAAATATTCTATATGGTCAAATGAAGATTAGGTTTGGCTAACCTGACCGACATAAAGCAATAAGCTACTTTTATAAGTGTAAACTGAACCTTCTAAGTTCGGGACTTGTATATATAGACACAAACGTTCCCACCTCCCTTGATCATCACTAATTGAAATTTAGTGGCTGCAGCTCTGAGCATTCAAGCTGACTATGGATGGATAAGACAATTTGGTGAAATTGCGATATCTGCTTTGAATATTGTAAAACAAACCTGCATAACGCTATTGATTTAAGGAAGGGGAGTTGTGATGTAATATGCAGTTTCTCTTTTCCGTTTCCTTTTCTCTCTGCATCTAGATTTTACACAATCAATTTTCCTATTAAATATTTTGAATCCCCCACCTCATCTGCCTGTTACAATGTGTCAACTTGGCTAAATGTCTCTATTCAACCCTGAGACTCCATCTTTTTGCTTGTCTGTCTGTCTGTCTGTCTGTCTGTCTCTGTCTCTGTATGATGAGTAAAACAAGTCGGGTCTTAGAACCTTTGTTGGACTGATGCATAGGTTAAGTGATTGGTGTAATAGAATTGGTTTGAAGATGAAGCATGACTCTTCCTTCTCGAAGGAAAACTAATTTGCATGGAAAAAGATTCTATTGCTTGAATTATTATAGAAACCTATTAATATCCAGCTCTATCAGGTGTACTAAAACTTTTTCCTTAATATTTAAAGGAAAATGCACAAGGTGAAAAATTTTTGTAACTTTCAAAATATAAATGATATCCTTAAAGTTTAAAATATCTTCCTACCTGAACTTTTTTTAGTGTTAAAAGAATCCCCCCCCCCTTGAGTATAGCAACTTAAATTTTATATGCAGACTAGTTTGGATAGCATCAACATTATTGAAACGGGTCTTGTCATAAATTTACCTGTGAAATATAAATAACCTTTATGAAAAATTATTCAAATTAATTTTTCTAGTTTTATATTTAAATGTTAAAATGTAAATGTAAGGATTTGACATTAAAATATGCCAACACTTGACTTTTTATGTTTATTTTTATTGAAGACTGTAAAACTATTGCTTAAATATTTTGCAATTTAATACTCCTAAATATTTTTTTCCTGTGGGTTTTTCTACTTTGTTGAATATTTCCTTAGACTCTTTCTATATCGTTCTATAAGCTTTTCTGTTTTGTATGTCTGCATTATCACCCCCCCCCAAGTATGATCCAGATTTAACAAAATGAATGCTCTGTTTGTGATTATTCACATTTTCTTTTATTTTTAGTTTTTTGGAGATAAGACCTTTTTAAAAGGTTTATGGTTAGTAAACAGTAATTTTGTTTCTAACTTTTTTTTATACAAGTGTTGATGTGATTTTACATTTTTTTTTTTTTTTAACCGACTTGAAGAATTTCATTTAGCACTTGCAGATTACTTGTTTCTCGACATCCTATCAAAATAGGAGCTTCAGATAATTTTTATGAAGCTAGCAGTTACTGGCACTGAGCTTGAATATTGTTTTTAGCATTTAAATTAAAGCTGGAATTGAAACTCGATATAGTCCTCATGTTTGCATATCATTGTAGTCTGGCAAAAACTGATTTTTATTAGACAAATATTCTTAGTATCTTTGTTAGGATAAAGCAATTTCCAGTCCCACTTGAAACTGATCTAATAGGGTTCTTTGTATAGGAATTTTCTTTTTGTTCAAATTCTTGATGTAAAGATGGTGATAAAATGTTAATTTGAATCTTCTTCCTAAATAGAATCATCAATATGATAAACAGGCTTGCTGGTCATCTAGTGTTTATGCATATCTGTAATGCACTGTCTTATTACTTTATCTGAAACAAAATAAAATAATGAACATGTCTTGGTCTGAATTTAAATGTTTGGTCGCTTGTGGACAGATAACTTTCTAGACTCGTCATTTTGCATTGTTCAAAACCCTCTGCAATCTAAAGTAACTCGGGAGTGTGTATGTGTACAATATATTTAAAGTATAAAATAAGATAAAGACTCTCATCATTGAGTTTCACTTTGTCTTCAGATGAGCTCGCATTATTTCCTTAATGTTTTATTCTGGCCATTTGTCCCATCTGAAAGACCAACATGTAAATGTTGCCATCACCTGATGATTGGCACCCTTTAAACTGAGTTTTTTGTCTTATTTTCTACTTGAAATTGATATTGCATTGTATTTTTTGTACATTGAGCCTTGTAAATGTTTTATGGATTAAAACATTAAATTTTAATTGTAATTTTGGTAAATGTTATGGGAGTTCTAATTTTAATCCATTTGTTTTATCAAATAGAGGAGTTTTATCTAAGAACAGAAGTTGGCTGACATGAAGCCTGTTACTGCACTAAGAATAGACTGTGCCCTAAAAAGGGGTTGTGGAAGGTATCTGGTAAAGCAGTAAACGTCTTCGTGGTAAGCTAACCTAGGAATAAGTGGATTCTGAAGTGTCTGTGTTTGGGAGTCTCTTTTTTTTTTTTTTTTTTTTTTTTTTTTTTTTTTTTTTTTTTTTTTTTTTTTTTTTTTTTTTTTTTTTTTTTTTTTTTTTTTTTTTTTGTGGGGAGAGGACACCCCTCCCCGAAATTTGAGATTGCCACATCTGTCTGTAAATACTTTGATTCCTGTTGAATTTGGATCAGTTTGCTGTCTAATTTGTGATGCTTGGGTAAATTTATAGATATTTGCATTAACCAATATATTGATGAGTTAATGAGATTATTTTATTTCTTTTTTCTCTATTGTTTTGAATGTAGTTTCATAAATAAAATGGGATTTAGCTTATTTCTAAATACAAGACTAATTTTGACAAGTATGCTGAAACTTCAAATGCTCTTTGCAAAGATAACAGGAACTCGTGTCTAACATCTTTTGTCCCGAATTTGTCCTTATTTCTAGTCTGACTACATTCAGTTTTAGATTGTGACATTTTTAAAAAATTTTTTAACTGAAGCAAGACTATCCTAGAGATTTTTTAAAATTTATTTTAGCTGTACTTGCATTTCCTGTGTCCTCTAATCTGATGAGTACTTCAGCTAATTGCATAAAAATTGAAAGCAATTTAAAATGTTAGCACTTTGGTAACACTGGGTACATATGTTAATCCCTGCTATCTTTCCTTTATAAACAAGGATTTTGGATATGAAGCAATATGTAGGTCTTTGGAATAGAAGTTGGTCTGAACAAAGAACATTAACTCTATTTCCTATTTCATAGACGACTAGATTAGTTTGTAGTTTCTTCAGAGGGCTATCTCCCTAAAAAGGACCTGAAATAGATGCAAAACATTCTGGGGAAATATGGGATACTACCATTACTCCCAGGTCCACATTAACCTGGAGTAGTAGTACTTGTTAGGGTCCTAATTTATAAATCGAATAGATTTGTTTAAAAATTACTATTAAAATAGACTGTGCAGAAACACTTAAATTAAACAATTGTTCAATGCTATTAAGTGTAAAAAAAATACCTCGCGGTCTATTTTGATTATATCCAGTTCAATTACAAAGTCTTTGGTCTTTTTTTTGCTTTAAAAGAGAAAATTTCTATGGAAAATTGTTAGTTGTATTTATGAGCATGACTGGATTAAACAAATGAAATAATTATGAAAAATCTCTTAAACTGCACAATGTAAATATGAATGCAATTCTCTAACCTGTAAGCATATAACCGAGATTAGTTAATGTAACATAAATTGCTCGAGCATTTACATGCTTAATTTAAAGGTGCAGTGATAAAATCTTGTCAAATGCTTTCAATCCATATGGGGTTGGTGGGGGGACAAATTACATTCTTTGTATATGAAGTTATATAAACTAGTTCCAAAACCTTGATAGAAAACTCCTTGGGACATGTTGACTTTCAAATATATAATTTGTGGGTTTGCAGTTGATGGGGATGGGAAGCATATTTGCCAAATGTCTGTCTTGACTGCTAAGGCATTTCTTTAACCCCCTCAGGAACTATTAGTCATGCTTGGAAAGGTTTGAAACTAAATCTTGGAAAGGTTTGCACTAAATCTGGCTCAGACTGGTTTTTAGGTAGAATCTTTTCTTATACTCTTTACCTTTATTGTAAAAGGATTTTCTTACAACACTTACCCACTCTCTTGGTAATCAAGAAGCAGATGGTCCTATCTCTCCCTTTTTAAGAGGAATTTAATTAGCTTGATCTTGACTATTGCCCAATATGAAAATGGCCTAGAAAACTAAATTCTTTATTCAATACTATCCCTTGGTCTGGAAAAATGAAATATTCATTTGGGATATTTGTTTTTTAATAATATCAAAGATCTTGTGTGTGTGTGTGTGTGTGTGTGTCCCCCCCTCTACAGGAGGATAATATCTCCTTCCCCAAAAGTGTTCTAGCTATAACACTAAACTGCATCTGGGAAATGTGAGTACCCTTTCATTACTATTACCCCCAGGTTCACTAACTTGTAGTAGTAGGAGGACCTGTAAAGGTCCTATCTATAGCCCAAATAGGTCTATTTAAAAAGTATTAGGTTGAACCATATACAAAAAACAGGAAGTGATTACACAAATGTATGAAATTTCAGTCTCTAGGCATAAAATAACCCTAGAAAGGCTGACCTGCCATTAAAGATTAAAAAAAGACTTCCTGTGCTGCATGACATTTCTTGATTTATAAAAGTTAATTTGTCCTTAAACTTTAGACATTCATTTTGCTCTAAATGATTTATGGTTAATGTACTTAATATTTATCTGTTAAAAACCTTATCTGTGATGTGATGTGATAGCCTCTGCCGTACAAATCTTAAGGTGAACATTAAATTTTTTGTTTTCTTAAGAGTTCACTTAGCATTTAATATGGCTGATTTAATAGAATCGCTTGTACCTCGACTGAAAGTGTTTGGCTTGAATCTTTTGCTTGTCCTTTTAAATATATTATCCACCCGAATTGGTGAGTGATTTTTGTGTATTTATAGAAAATATATGTACTAGGTATTATATGTAATAGTATAATACAGGGTTATTGTCTCAACTCTTTAGAAGTGAAATCCTCTTTGATTTCTTTATTACAACTTGAGAAAATATTATCCATGTCAAGTGCTTAAAACTTCTCATTTCATTGTATTCTATGAAAATGTCTATTAAGATCGTGTTGTGGTTTGAGATGGCTGGTGGTCAGGTTTGTCTACCTTGAAGTTTAAGGATTTTTATAAGCTGTCCAATAAGCTTGCTTTCAAAGGACAAATCTGTTTAAACGTATCGCTTCAAAATTAATAATTCAATATTTAGATCTGTTAGTGAAATAGTATTGATTATTTTTAATCTATCTTGATTGTTTTTTTTTTTTTTTTTTTTTTTTTTGCCTGAATTTCTTGATTCTGCCAATGAATTAACAATTATTTTATGGTAAATGTAGTCATGTATTATAAAAACTTTAGATCAAATGCCTTTTGTATATGGTAGTTTTTGTATTGTCTTTTCTCACTTAAAAAAAGAATGTGCAACAACACCAAGTATTTTGCCCATATCGATAGCATGATAGACTATGAAGCAATCTAATGTTAAGACTTTACAATAACATGGGATTCTTTTTGTCAGTATAACTTAAGTTATTGGACTTTTTTTTTTTTTTTTTTTTTTGTGTGTGTGTAGAATGTTATGATTCAATCATTCATTGAATTCGTGGTTCTTTATTGAATCTTGTACAATTTACATGTAAATTTCTAGAAATTCTATAAATTCATCAATTAAGACATTTTTCTTTAATGTGGATTGGTGTTATATCTGCTTTTTCTTTTTTCATATAATAAACTAATACTTGCATCAGTTTGTAAGCTTTGTTAGACATCTCTTTCCCTCCCATATACATTTTAATTGGCAACTTTTATTCTAGTTAAGTTCAGATGTGGGTTAATGGTTGCAGTGCTGGACTGCAGCCTCTAAGCATGTTTGAACATCAGTTGCTATTTTAGGACTAATGCCCCTTGGGGAAAGCTATGAATTCCCTCTTATGCCCCCCCCCTGCCTCAACCATAGGTTAAATAGCACTACTACTGTTCTCCTACCAAGATGGCTTGGTCATTAAATAACCTATAAAGGTTGATTTATACAATTAAAGATGAACCCAACTTTAGGTGTGGTACAGGGCCAAAAGTTCAATAAAAAGTTACTAATAATTGACTAATCTAGTATGCTAAACATTACACTGTAAGGTACTCTTGCTTTGTATTTATACCAACTTCAATTTTAAACAAGATTTCTTTAATTTTAGAACTTTGACTTGTTGATACCATGATTTTTATCTGCTATTATACAAAACATTTTCTCTACTTCTGACAAACTTTGGCAGCTATTCAATCCTGGGGATAATTACAATCCAATTGTCTCTAACTTTGAGAAGTCATTAACATTCCAAATTGTTCAACCAATTTAAGCTTTATATTGATGTTTCAGAACTTTTCTTGGCCAATAAAAGTTGGAACAAATGTTATTCCAATAGGTATTGGTGACTGACAATATGGTGTGGCATTTGAATAGCATTTCAAAAATTGTTATCCAGTAACTTGACATTGTTTCAAGTGATCTTGCATTTTAACAGAATGAATAGAAACTAAGTTTTGTTTAAACACCCATTATTTTTCTGAATGGCATTTCTATACTTGAAGAGAAAATTTAGTTATTTCTAAAACTTAAATTGAGATTTAAACAAGAATTGGTCATTAGACCATTTTGTTTCGCTGAAAGCTCTGTATTATTGCTATTCATTGCTTTTTACTGTTTCTTCAGATATGTTAATAAAGCTGATATCCCCCCCCCCCGCCCATCAAAAAGCTTCGTGAATCATGTTATGCTCCCTCACTTGGTCAGAACTGAAAGCACTGAGACAAAGTGGTACAGATAAGGAAGTTATGACAATTGACTAGTCATTAAGACATCCTGATTGCTCTACTCACAACAAAGTTGACTGTATCATCTTGAATGTCATTGTTGGGGTTCAGCCATTGCTTGAAGAGGTATAACTTTAATTTTATAAATGGTAAACTTACCTTTTATTTATGAGGAAATAGACTTTGTGATCAGTTTAAATCTTGGATGAGACAATTTTCATTTTTGCTCTGAACTTGAGATGTGAATCCAGCTATTCTTCTTCCCATTAGAGCAGATTTGGCTCGTTAGCCTTTTTGTATAACAACTGGTCAGAGGTAAAAACACACTGAATTCAAACTAGCTTTTACTCCATCTAAAGTCTTGTTTGTGGCAGAGGGATGCGGGTAAACACCATGTTAGAATTAGGTATGAATTTCTGCTATACTCTCCTGATATTCAATGTCGCTCCTATGCCATAATGAGATGTCAAAATTTTGTAGGGGAAATGGAATATTGTCTTTAGTCTTTCTATTCAATAAAAACTTTAGAAGTATTAACTTAAAATTCCAATGCTCTTAAAATGCGTGTTAAACTTCCACATAAGAAAGCCTATCAAATTGGAAATTATCTTTTGATTTTTTTTAATACTAATTGACTTGTTTTAGTTCATTGGCATCATTTTGGCTTTTAAATTTTAAAGTTATTAATCTTTATTTTATTTTTTTTTTTTTTCTAAATTTCTCCATTTGTAATCAACTGTTTCTTCTAGCTTTCAAGCAAGTTTGAAAAGCCTGTTAAATAACTTGATTGAACCTCCCACTTGATGGTTGGGGTGAAGGAATAGTTGTCTTTTAATTTGCATTTCACTCTTTATACAGAAAAATGATTGAAAATAACTTGGTTTTGTGACTGGTTTAGTAACTTAAATAACCTCATTTCAGCCAAGTCTTAAATCTTCCTTTGTGAACTGGTAATATTAGCTTTATTATAAATCTAACACCTATTTTTCCCCTTCCAAAAACCCAATCTCCTTTCTAAAAGTATATTGTATATTTGTGATTAAAGTTCAACTTTAAAAAGCATTTTAATCTATAAAATCTCTAGTGCTCTCTGCATGAAAATGCAGAGCACTACTGATGCTTTCAAAGGGAGACCTTGCTTCAACTTTTGGTACAACCAGTTGAAGAAAAATTTAACTTGTCACATCCTGCTCATAGAAGAGTTTAGGTAAATCCATACTTGTAAAATTGAAGATCCCACTTTCTACAGGAAACTCTCCTGCTTGTAACCATCATTCACTTGTAGTATTCCATTTTTTTTTTTTTTCTTTTTCATATAGCTATTTTTGATCTTATGTTGACTTGGATTTAATAAACCTCTTCTGCAGTTGGTGGTAGCTGTAATACAAGCCATCTCATTAACGATATGAACCAATTAGTCTTGATGAGTATTTGAACAGCAGCCAATGAAAACAAAGCCGTCAAAGGAGTGCACTGCTTCAATATTCATTTTGTGGCTGCTTTTGAACATATACAATCTCGTCTAATATAAACCCTCTGATAACTCATCATTGCTTCTGCATGAGACCTTAGTATTTCAGTAAATCATTGAAGCACTATAGCTTAGTATTGCCAGTTAAGGCTTCTTTCAAAACAAGTTTAAGTACTTTCCACAATGGTAGTTGTGGTTGGGTTTAGATTATATAGATGTATCTCAACTGCAAAGAATATCTGAAAACATCCTGAGTGTTGTGGCTTGGGAACTAAAATGTTTGGGTTTTTAAAAACTTGCTAAATGAAATGCCCTCTGAACCTAAATTGATATTCAGGTTCTGTCATTCCTTTATCTTTTTATTCTTTACAAAAGACTTTGCTTCACAACGGCCAGTTATCTTATCACAAATGGCCACGTTTTGATAGTATTTCAGTTAAAAAGCTGTCGTATATAAACTTCTAATCTTCCCTCATTAGATTTTGACCTGTTCTTATTTTCATTAGACTTGTTTGTGCTGTAATTAGGCCAATCGGCCAAAGATAGTTGGTTATGACTTGGCAAACTTGATTCACATTTTGTATGCCTTTCTGTGATTTGGTTTCTCTTCATTTGTGTGCATGCTTCTTTTTTCTTTTTTGTAATGGATTTAGATATTGCCTGCATCATTTGTTAACCTTTATTTTCCAAATAGTTGATTTGATGCTTGATCAATGTAGCCAGGTTTTGTATTATCTATGGAATTAGACAAAACATACAGTGGACTATTTATAGTTTGACTACTTAATATTTGGTAGTAGTGGGTAAAAATTTAATTTCCAGCTCTCCTGTAATTTTTGTGGGGAAAAATCAATTGATGAATGATGGCAACTTGATTTCTTTGAAATATTGCAAAATGAGTTGACAATCATTGTATGTCACAAGTTGATCCTTTTCTAACTGAAAATTGGCTATTAGTAAATATTAATTAGAATATCCAATCAAGGAAAATGACTTCCTAATGTCTAAGCCATTGAAGTTTCCTTTTTAAAACTCGTATCAAATACTGAAAATGATGTGACTAAGTTTAAGGATTCCTTTTACTCAGACGCTTGGTTGGTTAATTTTGACTTTTCTTTTGATTATTCATGAAATAAACATTTTTTCCTTTCCTTAACTACTTACTGCAATTTTATGATCAGGAGAATTAGATAAGATTGGTTATGCACCCATGTTTACATGTGTGGATTCTCACCAACAGGTGGAAGAATGATAATGTTGCCACTGCCAAAACCTTTGTCTTCTCCCTCCCTCCTGAAGGAAAGATTCCAGTTGCTGCTTATATTGTTTCCAATGGGATTGGAATTGGGAAGGCTGCCCTAGCAGAATCACACAGCTTGGAAGCAAGTGTTAAAGAGTAGAGGTTGCCTCCAGCAACTTCACTGCTATGCCTCCAGGGTTAGTCAACAGGGGCCCCTGTGACTCTCAAACAACCAGGATTTCTCTATATCTTTATTTCCTGCAGTAAATTGTCTGGTAACTTTTAGAATATATTGTTTTTACTATTTTGTTTTGCATCCTATCTTCAAAGGGGTGGCCATTCTTTAGGCTGATGGTTGATTTCTCAGTTCCCAATTAAGTTTTAGAACTTGTCTTTGTGTTTGCAGCAGCCATTCTAATGACATGAAGCACTGAGGTTCCCAACTTTACTGATGGGCTGTTAGCACTATTCAATTTAACATGGTTTGATAGGTAGACTTGGTATCTTTTTGCCAAGATGAAGTTGTGACTGAAAAGTAATTCCCTATTTTTAAACTATTAATTTTCACGTGAAATAATTGAAGGACACAAATACTGTGTAATCTGGATGAGTTGCAGAAGTAGGTAAATTTGGTAAGTATGCTTGATTTTAGGATAAATGCAGGACCTAATTTTCAGGGTTTTAGGTTCTTACCAACTTTTTTGGGTCCCCCACTACCAGCCCAGGTGTTAGAAATAAATCCAAGCAGCCAATTGTCTAAATTTATCTCTTTTAATGGTTAAAGGTAAATTGATTGATAGGGGGAGATTTTAAAACTGAATTATGAAGATCCTATTCTAATCCTTCTAAAAATTCAAACCCCTGGAGCCTATTTGTACATAGTTGTTAGTTGACTGTGGTCAAGGACAATCTCAAACTGTAAATGTCTGTTGTCTCATTCATTTTATATATATGATGATGTTGATTTAAAATAAGTGCATAAGACTTTGTATTCATGTATAGAACTACAAATGATGGGTAATTCACAACCTTTTTATAATCTCACGAAATGCTATTTCTTCTAAGCACAACTTAGAATTTCTTGAAGCTTTATAATGAGCATATGCTCTTGATTGATAATTTGGAATTAGATAGGTAATTACAATCTGAAAAATTACCTAATAATAAGCTTAAATAGTTTAAAAATCAAATATTTATCTTTTTAAATTTGGGAACTTAGCTTAAGATAGAAGCAGTTATAGGTTTCTAATTTTCCATTGATTAGTAAGGATCTTTCTTGAGTCTTCTCTTCCAGACCCAAAATAGTTTCAGATATATTGTGTGTGGCTTTTTTTTTTTTTTACTTTACACTAGGTAATCTGTTGTCTGTACAATGAAAAATTGATTCACTTGTCTGAAATAAGCTTTCATGATATATTATTTGCTAATTTTTCATTTCTTGTAGGTGTTATCGGCTTCGTCAGTCTTTATTTGATGGTTGGATATGGCGGTGACTTCCTTTGCAACCTTATTGGCTTCTGTTATCCTGCCTACAAATCGTGAGTAATATAATCTTTATAATCTCTGGTATTTGTCTAAGGTCAATTTCCTTTTAAGAACTAACAATACACACTTAATGGAAGTACTGGTAGGAATTTATGGCATGGTACTTAACCTCTGGTTAAGTAGCCCATTCAAATTATCTGCTAAATAGGACTGGAGTTGGTAACTAAATGCTGCCATAATAGTAAATATTTATAATTTGGCATCAGTCACCAACTTGGTCAACCATTTAAGTTTCCTGACTTGAGTATAAATTTAAATTGAAGACTGACAGATGAAACTGAGTCTTTTCTCATTTTTCTACTTGAAATATATTGTGCATAGAACATTGAAGATTTTGCAAATTAAATGCATGTGAAATCTAAATCTTAATTGTATTAGTTGTAAGTAAAAATAAGTTGTATATGAAATTATACATCCTTTGTGACAGTCATATTGTAATTCTATATCCAAAGTATTTAGCAGCTGAAATGACTGTGCTTGCCTCATTCAAGGAGCTTTTTTGATGGCCATCTTTTTCCTAAAGAGATCTATTAATCTTAATGTATAAATCTTAAAATGTTAATATTTCTAGTCATTATTTAGCAGGTGGTGAGTTTGATTCTCACTTGGTGTCCTATACTTCTTCTCTCTTGCTAAGCTTAGTCAAATAACAACTTTACAGTTTCATGACTGAATTTGAGAAGCTCAAATCTCTTGAATGCAAAAAATTACTTGGCTCTCATCCTGAAATTTATATTTGCAGACTTTTCTATTTATCTTTTCTGTTTGGGTGGAAGGGTATCTTTACTTTATTTCAAATAGTTGTTTGCCCCTCCCTCCCTTTTCCCAAACTTTTCCTTTTCATCTGCTCTTGAGTAATTTATTTTATATATTTTTAAACCAGAAAATGAATTTGATAAATTAATTTGATAGAGCATTGAACTGGAAATTCAGGTCTAGATTTTTTGCTGTATTCTATTTAAATACTGTTATTTTTTTTATGCCGAATATAAGTAAATTCTTGTTGGTGAATACTTTAGACATCCTGTAATGAGTGTTGATGTCGAGACAGCCAAGTGCAATCTATTTTAGTTCTGGTTTGATTGAATTGAGCAAAAAAAAAATACAAAGAAAAAGGTTCAGAAAAATAATGTTGAGTCCACTTGAAATGGAGACTAAAGTCTTTACTCTTATAAGTTATATAAGAGTTAATGTCTCCTTGGGGGGGGGGGATAAAAAGTGATCCTTTAACGAGACTAGCACAATAGTCATTTCAGCTGTTAAATACTTTGGGTACAGTATTGCAATATGAATAATCTGGCATAAATTATGTAACCTCTATTTTTTGCATGCTTATCACTGCAAAATTAGAACATAGAACTTCAAGTTTGTTAAATCTAAAATCTCTACAGTGTTTTATACACAAAATAATCTTAAAGGTGCCTAATTTTGTTTCATGTCGCTCAGTTGAACTTGTATTCAACACAGAATTTGTACTCTGGAGTCGCATGACTCAACCAGGTGCCAAATTACAAATATTTTCATTGTGGCATTTTGCTACCAACCCTAATCTTCAGCAAATAGGTCAAATAGACTACTGTATTTAAGAAAAGTTTCTGATCTCCTGAATTAACTGCATGTTCAGATAGGGTGAAGCATCTGCTCTTGTCTTGATAATGGCCTCCAATGATTCCTTGGTATTATGGTTGCCTTGTTCATGGCACTTGCTAGCCCACTCTTGGGACACTTAAGGCCACTTAAATCCAGTTTTGACCTGTTCAGCTGCTATGTAGATAACATAGAGGGCACCTCTGGTGGTGTAACGGTTAGCAAGCTAGACTAGCAGACCTACACGAGTGAGTTCGAGTCTCATTGGGCGCCCCATTCATTCGGCCTTGTGCCACATCAAAGCAAAGCGCTTTGTAAATTACATATGTAGATAACATAGACCTTATGGAAGTAGGATAGCTAGTGGTCATTGTTGCATATCACAAGCTATATATAAGTAGTAAAAAAGTAAAGTTGGCGACCATAGTCGAGGGTAACCCAAAGGCTCCCTTTTCGATAGCTACTACACCAAGGTGTAGGGGAGGGCGCTACTCCTTCCCTGGATTGCTATACTTTACCCTTGATCCATACCTTATAATGCTGAGTGTTAAGCAAGGAGGCATCAAGTACCATTTTTTGAATCTTTGGTATGACTCGACCTGGGACTGAACCCAGGTCTCCCGGGCCATTGGCGAACACTCTAACCGCTAGGCCAATGTCCGGTACAAATAAAATCGAACCCCGGTCTCCCGTGTGACAGGCGGGGATACTTACCACGACAAGAGATATATATATATATACAGGGCATTATTTTGATCTTAATGTCTGAAATTTGGCATATGCTCTGTTCTATTGGGTCTTCTGTTTATGGCTTGCTGAAAAGTTTTTTTAATGCCTGTTGCTCTTTCCCTCCCCAATGAAGCTTGGAATATTGAGAGGTTCCAGATCTGAGAGAGTACTCCTTCCCTATGTCCACTGACTTGGTTGGAAGTACCTGTTAGTCCCATTTATGGGTCAAATGGGTGTTAAAAAATTATTAGCATTTGATAGGAATGTCATAACTATTCCACTTGTATTGAAATATTTCATATAACTAGAAAAACTCTAACTATATAGAATTTATAGTGAATACAATTCTTCACTGCCCAAACTCTAGGCATAAAATAAGCCTAGACAGGTTGGCATGTCATTAAAATCTATTGATCACCTTTAATGCTGTGTAAGGTTCTCCTTCCAGATCCAAGTAATTGTTAGGCTACTTCAATAAGTATAATTGGCTGTTCTTGTAACTTCACCACCCTCCTGGGTGTCCTCGTGGTGTAATGGTTAAAGCGATGAACTGCGGAATCGTAGTACGCGAGTTCGTACTCCAGTCGCGCTATTATGTTCACTTTCGGGCAAATACCCTTGGGAAAGGTATGAACCCCCTTATTCTCCCTCCAACTATGGGTAAATAGTAGGACAGACTAGGTTCTTCAGCCATGGTTAGGCAACTAGTCTAGGAGAAGGAAAACTCTGAATTCAAACCTGTTAAACTCCGCTTAAAAATTGACCTTGTGTCATATCCTGCCCGAGCGGAGGGGTTGGTAAATAGTACCACCCTCCTGCCTCCTTTTTATATGCTTCAGTCTTCAAATAACTTTAACTCATCCTGAAAGTCTATATGTTTAAAAGCATTTAAAAATAAAATATACCCCCCACTTCTTCTACAGACTTGCAATGTAGAAAATTCAGGTTTGTACACGCACCATTTAATACTGAGCTTTTGCTTTGGCTAATAAAGGTTTTATACTTGCTCGATTGGAAAATTTTAAAGCCTGGATGCTTACTTAAATTAAACTTTAGATAATTGTCAAATTAGTTTCAAATCTTCTAAATGAACTTTCTAAAAGCATTTCAGTTGCTGAATTAATGAACTTTTTCTCTAAAGGAACAGTGAATTGAAACATTTAATTTGTAGTTGAATATAATTAGTGTTTTTTCTTAATTTCACTGATTAGATTAATTTTATAGTAAATTACTAAAACTTAATTGGACCTAACAAACACCAAATCATTTTTAATTTTCCCTTAGCAAATGTTGACAATCATTTAGTCAATTTCCAATGTGAATTTTCAGTTAATATGGCATTACCAACATGGTATCTTGGCTGTTTTGATAGTAGTTTTTTTAACTTAAAAAAATCGCTCTGCACTGCAAATTTTGCAGTGATGGTAATGTTTGATAGCTCCTGCAAACCCATGGCTGTTTTATAGTAAAGCAGTTAGTACAATTAATGAGGTTTTTTGCAGTTATATCAAGTATCTCGTACAATTTTCACACAGGAATAATTGAAACGTACAACTGATATTAAGTTTAAAATGATTTCTATTTGTTTAGTTACATGATTTAAAGTAATCTTGGTGAACAATTACAACTTTGAGTGACTATTCTAATATCTAGTTTATATAGCATCGGGTATTTCTCTCGAATAAAAATTGGTAGTTATAAATCGTGGAAAGAACAGTTGCTTTAACTATCAACACTGGGATTTTTTTTTTTTTTTTTTTTTTTTTTTTTTCTCCAAGCACTTAGTATTTAACTAAGGTAAACATTGTTTAAATAGTTTAGTAACAATGCTTAATTTGCACATCATTTATATAGTTTAAAGTATTCCTATTAATGTAAATCTTCAAATTAACCTGTAGATGGAATCCTAATAAAAGGTTTTACCATTCTGGGAAGTAATAGTAATGAAAGATATCCCTCATAGCCTCTTGCTGGAGCATCATCATCAGATTCAGTCTCGTGCCCCATGCTCTGGGACCCTCCTCTACAGAGGTTAGTCGGTATATTCTAAACTTGTTGAAGGTACTGTTAACACTTTTCTCTAATTTTTGCTGTTTTAGAAATGAATAAAAAAATAATCTACTTTTACTGATCTAATTTAGTATTGGGTCTTAAGAAACTGGGCAATACTTTATCTCCTGGTTAAGTTTGCATTCAGCAACTCCAAAATGAAACTTACCCTTTTCAAGTTTTGTGTTGATAACAATTCTTTCAAATATGCCCTCCATGTTTGTAGGATTTTGGGTGGAAAAGGTAGTCTCTAGTGTTCTGTTGCCCTATTGGTGGGACTTAGAATATACTGACTTTACCCCCCACCTGCAATGGGGAGTAAGATCCCTAAACTGCATCTGATAGGATCACTAGATCTCTGGTGTGGCAATACCTGTTAAGGTCCCATTTATCCATCAAAGAGACCGTACTTGAAAACTTGTATACAGTAAGACTGCAAAAACCTTTTTAGGCATGAAATTAATATGCCATTATAAACATGTGCTCTCCCACCCCACCCCTGAAAAACTTACTGTGATTAGTTAATACATGCCATATTGCTACAGTGAATAACCTAACAGTACTAGTGCACTCGTTTTCTCTACTGTATTTTGTAAACTAGTGTTGGAGTGATATTCCATTCCATCATTTTTTTTTCTCTTGTGTGCATATATTACATGCCACTAGCTGTATACTTGCATCCTTAAGTCTTTTTTTTTGTTTTTTTTTTTTTTTTTCTATAGAAATAAACAAGTTTTCATAAAACTCAAAACAATAGATCCTCTTGGAGCTCTAAAAGTAGTTTGACTAAGCTAATGAGGGCCCCCTTTTGATTTGAATTTAGTTTTCCTTCTAGATTGGTTACCATACCAAGGTTAAAAAGCCTAGTCTGTCCTATTTACTTAGCTGAAGGAAACTGTTGGATTCATTTTTTCCTTAGTGTATTAACACATGAAATGCAAACAGCTGTGTCCAGGATTTGAACTCTGGTCACTAATTCTTTCCTATGCCAATTACATGAGTGACTCATTAACCCCCCCCCTCTCTCTTTTTTTTTTTTTTTTTTTTTTTTTTTTTAAGATGACTCTAACCTAAAATATGTAGCAGTCCAAAAAAAATAAGTAAACATTTTATTTGTTATAAAAATGTTGCAATAACATTGTCAGAAGTAAAATACTTTAGTCTCATGTAATTCAGAAATGACAAATCGATGAATATTTTGAGGTTTTCTTTCCAATTTCTTCTCTTTATAAGATTGTGAGTTTTAGGTTGTAAAACACTTTAATTTTCATGTGAAACTCAAAAACCAAATCTGCAATTTTATAAAAACTTTGTTTAATGTAGAATCTCTGGCATAGATGTTTGAATTGTTGAAACTTTATTTTTAGGGTTTAAAACTATTTTGAAAAATCTTTTATCTCCACTTTTGCTCACCAGTCTCTAGTTAAGCTATAAATAACAAAGAAAGTCTTGTGTACTTTTAATAACTCCATTCAGCATAACATGGTTAGTTTATCTGCACCCCCCCACTGAATTCTGTGTTTGACAGAAGTCACTAATGACTGAAAAGCTAATTTAAGATATTAACATGTCTGTGCTTTGCATATTGTATATGACTGATAAACAGATGTTTTACAAATACAAAACTTGCTCAGTTCCCCATCCCCATTGAATTTTTAACTTTACACATTTCCAATATTTTTAATCTGATGGCCTAGTCAAAGCTTCCATTATTGATATTGTCTAACAATGTCCAATTTCCACGGGGGGGGGGGTTTCTGGTGTGTTCTTATTTCTCCGATACTGGAAAACATTAAATTTTCTACTAAACTGCTTATTCTCTAAAATCAGCATAGTTCCAACTGACTGGCTGGTTGGATTATTTATGCACTGATTGGCACTTTAGCTTGTCTGAATATTGAGCTTAGATGTTATCTGATGCTTAGATAACTTTTTGTATATCTAGCATACTTGTAAAAGACTTGCATATGAATTTTGCTAAGGATCACTGTCATGTACTTAAAGCATCCATTAGTTTAGTTTGGTACAAGTTCTCGGCACTGGAGGATGCAGTAATGATATAAATCACTTAAGAAATGGTTTACGTGAATAGTTTTGTAGGTCCTCTTTTTGCCTGGCTTGCTTCATGTCTTGTACTTACTAATACTTGATGCCATATAATTTGTATTAATAGTTAATTGAAGCCACAATTAGTTACTATTGTTAGTTGAAACCATATAACTGAAAACAAATGTCAATTAAATAAAAATTGTCAAACCCTATTTGTATTAAACTGGAATATTTGAAGCTATACAACTGTGCAAAAAAATCTTTGTTGTATATATGTACAATGAACATGGTTCGTTAATCCAGGATTATAAAATAACCCAAGATGAGTGTTTACTGTTAACCCTTTCGCTACCAACTTAGAGTCAAGTTGTTTAATAACTTATTTTAGAAATTATGCTTCTTGGCCTCTTATTGATAAATTCCATCTTTAATCTTTTTTCACTGCTAATTTTTTAAAGATGTGCAAAATACAGTGACAATTAAACTTGTGATGCTGGTGTCCTATTGGAAGTGAAAGGGTTAAAAATCAACCAACCTGTTTGTAGGAATGAGAAAATCATAAAATGATTTCTGGATGTTCTAAAGAAGCTTGCATTTGTTGAAATTTGAATTTATCACTGATAAATTTGTATCAGATTAATTGCTCTTAGCTCTTGAATCCCTAAAGGCTATGATTAAATTTTCAATTAACCCTCAAATAATTTACTGGTGATTAGTTTACCATAAAACTGTATTAATGTCACTTGCATTTTTTTCCTCAATTTGTAAAGTTACTGGCCTCTCAGCCATCATTTTACTCGTTTTATTTTCTTCAGGATCAAAGCCATAGAGTCTTCACGCAAGGATGATGACACTCAGTGGCTCATGTATTGGGTTGTCTACAGTGTCTTCAGCTTGCTTGAATTCTTTGCTGACTTGCTCCTCTTTTGGATCCCATTCTATTGGTTCTTCAAGGTAAGTCCTTTTCTACAATTTCTATTGCAACCATTGCACATATTTTCTTTCTGCTCATATCTTGAGTGTTCTTTCAAATACTTGGGTATTATTTTTTTAATTACTAATAAGTTTCCTCCCTTAAAACTTAGGAAGCTGGACTTTACTAGACAAGAAATTGATAGATTTCATGACATCTGGAGTTCTCATTCTGTGGAATTGTTAGCAGCCTATTCTTACAGGCTATTACTGTGGGTCAACCCAGAGAGGTGGGTTGTTTTTTTGACTTGGTTCTCATTAGAAAACCTAATGAACTAGCTGAATTCCCTGCAGCTCCTGATACAGATACTTCTATTTGAGGTGTGAATAATTCTAAAACTCCCATGATATATCGAGAATCACTAACATCTGACGATTATCAAACATGGCTAGAAATTACTTTATTCTTGATACACTTAAATGCTCTCATAAAAACTTGTGTGTTGGGTTATGAGACTTAGTATTATAGATTAATTTATCACAGGTCAGTGATGCAGAAGCCTATTTATCTTTGGATTCCTTCTTGATATGATCTTTCTCAATTAGCAGGAATCATCTTTTAGTTTTCCTTTTAGGTTGCAATTAGAGCCCAGTCTATTGTACCATTCCCTCATATTTGGATTTGTATAATTCCAAAGAGCATTAATGCTATGAAGTCTAAATTTGATAACATTACACAAATGCCATCTAACAAAGCAGATGCAACTTCTTAAATACAATGTGCTTAACTTTTAATTGATTATGGTTTCTTGGTGAGACTAAACCTTGCGTTTTTCACACACACTCTTATTGAATTTGACTGAAAAACAGGTTTCTCAGGGCAAAATGTTTTTTTTTTTTTTTTTTTGCTTTGATTCTGGTCCAAACTATTAATGGCCTTTGGCTTGATAACCTATAGTCTTGAAAAGCAATTAAAATAATTGATCATGTATAAGATTCTATACATAAAGTTGTCTCTGGGTTCAAGATGGTGGCATCCAGCTAATTTGATAATTTTAGAAGGCCGTAAAGTCCCTCAACTGAAGCGTCATATAATCACTAGATGAAGTTAAAAAAAATATAAAGATGACTTGCATAAAGTGAATGAGGTCCTTTCATTTTGCTAACTAAAAAGGACATAACTTTATTTGAAGTGTGCCTACTTCAAACTGCTTAGATTCTTAATATATTTAGTGTTTTTTTATTTTTTTTAACCTATTTGATATTGGTCACTTTTTGGACCCTCTTACTGTCTTGCCTGGCAATGAAGTTGGTAGTGTGGATGGCACAACCTTACAAAAACTGACACTTGAATGTAGTCTACCCTTTCATTGCCATTATTCTTGCGTTCACTGACCTGGAATGGTAGTACCTGTTAGGGCACAAATCTGTCAAGTAGATCTACTTGGAAAATTATTCGTACTTGATAGGACTGACAAAAACCTTAAACTCTACAAATGGTTCCCTAATCTTTGAAAAGTTGACATGTCATTAAAGTTCTTTTCAAATTTGAAAAGAATCCCTTTTGTATGCTAGACTTATGGCCTTCTCTCTGCTTGAGTCTTCCGTTTACATAAGTTAAAGGATATTTGCAACCAAATATTAATCTTTATTCATTTTAACCTTTTTAAAAAAAACTTTCAACCCAATTTCCACCCCACCCCCACTAATTTTTCAGTGTTTGTAACTTGTGCCTTTTCTATTAAAATTTTTTTAATGGTTGCAATGCAGCAATTTGTGGTGGCTTGTCATTCCTAGCTTGAATAGCATGTTGCTTTGTTAGATTCAATCAGCCAAGATTTGTCTTGTTTGACATATCTTGTCAATATGAAATTTGACCTTTTATTTGATATTGACAACTTGTAGCATTTTTACTTATGCATTTTTTTCTTGGCTACTAACCTAGCTTCAAGTAAAGGTAAGTGATTACTGTGTTTGTGTTTTGTTTTTTTTTCTTTTTGTTAGCTGGTCTGTTGACAATCTAGTCTTTCTTCCGACAAATGGTGGCACATTGTGAATTAATTTATCGGGGGGGGGGGGGGGGCTTTTTTTTTTTTTTTTTTTTTTTTTTAAATCCAGGGTTGTGATCAGTTTGACAAGATCTGATATTTGCAATCAAAGACTGCACATCAGTTAAATGGCGATTGTATAGAAATGTTGATTGTTTACAATTAAGGAACAATCTTAGTTGAATAGGCAACTTTCATAATTAACAGAATATGGTGTTTTTTTTTTTTGTTTTTTTTTTTTTTTTTTTTATGCAGGGAAAATGTGTAACAAGTATTTGGGTACGCTTTAGCAACTCTTAATGAGGTGTCATTTGTCGCTCCACGGACAATGGATCTGCACCGAGATAATAGCATAATCCTGGGTGGGGTTGTGTGGCAGCCTATTAATAGGCCATCCTCTTAATGATCCTGATATTATCCAAGGAAGTGTCTCCAAAATGTCCTGGGATACCCACTCCTGGTTTTGGGTCAATCTTTCTAATCTAGACAGACTTGGGCTCTCTAGCTCGTCTATCCTATTAAGAGACCATTTAATTTGGCACCACTGAAAAAGCAACAATTCTTTTCTGCACAGAGGGATATAAATAATTAACGTCCTATTATTATACATCATAGAACCTAATTACTAATTTTCAATATTTTTATAATAGTGGAAGGTTTGGGTTTGTTTCCTTTTCTTTCTCTAACAGATATTGGATATTAGTCCAGTGTCTATTGCATCTTTCATCTGAAGTTAGTAAATTTTTATTATAATATAAACAAAACTTGTCAGATGTTTGAGGGTTTTATCCTTTTGTAGACGGGTGCTTTTGTCATGTAACTTTTTCTCATAGGAAATTGAACTGTAACCTGGCTTCAAGTCAAGGATGAGCCTGTTAGTTTTTTACCTTGTACTAATGCCCTTGGGGAAAGGCTTGAATTGATCTGCTCTCACCATCCCCACCCTAAAGAAAATAGGGCTGTCTGGGCTCTTTGATTGGCTTTTTTTTTTTTTTTTTTTTTTTTTCCAGAAAAGCTGTCTAACCAGCTTTACTCCTTAAAATGACTTTGATTTAAAGTTAGTAAATGCATTCTGGCCAGAATTGGAGTACTTATGCTAAAAATTTAAATTTTTATGAAATCAGTCATAATGTCAATCACACACTGCCATTTGACTTTTCTTTAGATAGTTATTCAAAGTCTTTAATGCTTTCGTTATTTGAATAATTTGCAGTTTTGGAATACTCCCTCCTTCCACAATTTAAAAAAAAAAAAAACTGAACTTTTAATTTTATTTAGATATTCCCTAAATTCCAAGAACTTCCTATCTTATAGGATCCATTTACAATTTTCATGTCTAAATAAACCCTGACTGAAGATTCCTTGTACCAGACTTCCCCCTGATAAATTGTCCTTGACTAAGTGTTGTTTTTTTTGCCTGCTTAATCTAATCAAATTTATGTGACTGACCTTGTTTGTAAGGAATGTTTTAAGTTGAGTATTGAGACGGGTTAGAATTCATTTTCAGTATGAATGTTAATTATGAATTGTAATCTACCTTGTAAGACTTGATAAGATTTTAGAAAATATTCTGCATCCGATTTTGGGTGGGGGTGCACTTATTCCATAGAATTCTTATTCTTCCACTTGTTCTAATCTTAATGTTGTTGGCACTCCCCCCCCCATTTTGTATGAAGTAATCTGAATTCATTTATTTTTTATGCAACACTTATCTGCTGTGAATTACACAAGCTTAAGTTTTTATTTAACTCTTGGACTTCGAGTACTATGCACTTGGCCTCAAAGAATAGATGAAATATGTGCAGACTTTAAGTCTTCATCCTTAGTAAAGCTGTGATTGATTGCTATATAAAGCCTTGTCTTACAGGTTAATAAGGAGTTGAGTCGGCCTGACTTTTTTTTTTTTTTTTTTTTTTTTTTAATCATTCTAACTAGCAAATTTATTTAGTGTATTTTTATGAATATAGAAAATTGTATGTACATCTGTAATGTCTTTGAACTTGAATTGATTTTTGAATTACCTTTGTCTATCCGAGCTAAATTGTGCTGCAACAAATTTTGTGTTGCAAGATCCATTGCTGTTCTGACTCATGGTTACATCTTTAAGGTCATCTCTTATCCTATGACCAACCCTCTTTTGAACTAGGGCATTTCTCTAGGCAAAATGCCAATCAGTTTATCCAGTCTGATTTCCTATTAGTCATAACTAGGAGGGATGATTCATCCCTCCTATCTTGTCCTGAATTTGACTTTTCATTGCTATTAACAGTTGCATCACTTGGATATTTTTTCTATCATAATGCTTTACACTTTTTTTTTTTTTTTTTTTACACTTGTTGGTGAGTACTAGTAGAAATGGTTGAAGCTTAACTTCTGGCCATGTTGCTTCAAGTGAGAATTGAACTTAATAATTATGGTAACTAGCTTAGTTGGCTAATCCTTACTCCCTACAACTTGGACACAAGTCTGCAAGTATTGGTGGGGGACTGAAGTCCTAATTTGGTAATTAGTTTGAGACTAGGAACCTCCTTGAACTTTATCTGTTAAGTGTCTAAAGAGTATTTTTCATGGCTTTGATTTTATCCTTTACTGCTTCTATTGTATTGATTATTATAAGCAACTGACTTAAAGTGATGCCCTTGCCCTCCAGAAGTAATTTAAGGGTGTCCAATCTGGGTAACCATTCAGTTGGTCTTCAGCAGCCAATTCATTTCTCTCTCCAGAAATCCATGATTATAAATATTGCTTCATTGTACATATTTTGCTTTGTATTTTGGGGAAGGGTTATAAATTTGTCTTCATCCACTTTGACTTTATACCACACTTTTTCTTTATACTTACAAACTATAAATTTTATATTCTGGGCATATTTTTACTGAAGAAAACTTTAAACAAAACCTTCAGCATGACTATTCTTTGTATAAAAGTTATATTAAAATGACTTTCCTTAGTTAATAATCCCATTTTAAACCTACTAGCAATCACTTGTGAACTGGAGGAGTGAGAGGTTGTCAGCTGACCAGTGTATTTTTTTTCTTTGGGTGGTGATGCTTTTGGATTTCATATAGAAGGAGAAATGTGCATCTGATATTTTTCTTGAAGTTTTGTATAGTCATCCTGATTCATAAAAAAATCTTATAATTGAGAAGTTAAAGTAAGACTATATATATATATATATATATATATATATATATATATATATATATATATATATATATATATATAATGTGTGTTCTTGTATTAGTAAGCTCTCATATAATTTTAAGAAAACTTTCCTTATTCATTGCAGTATTTTTAAAACTACACTGGTGTTCTAAATATATCAAGACAAGTCTTTACTGGCTGAAATTAACAATGAATGAAATTTCAAAATAGACATTTGACATTCAGTCATGCCAATGAGGTATTCTAATATCAAAAGAATAGACCAATGCCGTATTAAGATGGAAATAAACAGTGAATGTCTCTTAGTATTTTAAAATGCTCTTCCATTGATGAAAGGACTTTAAGCTCAAATGGTGCAAGTTGTCACATTCTAAATGTAGTCAAGTCTCTCTCTCTCTCCCCCCCCTTTTTTTCTTCCAAGGTTTCAGTTTAAGAAACAAACTGTAGATTACTGCATTTGCATAATCCTATTTCTTGCAGAAATTGCTGTTTAAAGTATTGGCATTTTCTTAAGTCACACTTGCTTTGTTAAACATGTTGCTCAGTGAGGCATGCGTTAAATTTTTTAAATCTCTATACTTAAGGCCCCTTGTTTGAAGGTTTACATGCCTATTCTTGTGGCGTAATGGTTGTCATTGGAAATGTACACAGTAATCAGTCCTGAACAAAGCTGTCTGCATTTCATGTAGCAGTTATACCCCCTGAGAAAGGTATCCAACTATAATCCTTCATATATGGGGAAATAAAGTAGACTGGGTTCTTCAACCTTGGTATGGCAGCTAGTCTAGAAAGAAAATTGATTTCAAACGTGTTAAACTAAAAAAAAAAAAAAAATTGACCTTATGTCAAATCCTGCTTGTGTAGAGTGGTTGGTTGGTAAATACCTGCAATTTTTCAACAGCTGGCTCAAATTTAAATTGGGCTTTTTAAATTATCACAAATCTTTAAAAGGGGTTTAGAGCCTGTTATACCATTTGGTATTTTATCTCTCTCTCCACCCCTCTTTTGTGTGTGTGTGTGTGCACTTTATTAAATCCCCCCACCCGGTAGGTTGTTGTTCTACCGTTAATTCAATTTTGTTTTAGATGCGTTACTTGTCCCTCTCTTCAAAAGACATAAATTTATGACTGGCAGATAAAGTATTGGTTAAATTAGATCAATTGATCTGGTTGGTTATATCCGACCAGATCAGAAAATGAAACGGATGAAAAACAACCATAATAGGAAATTGTTACAAATGTTGGTGTGTATATTACATTCTCTCAACCTTTTGGTAACTCCAATTTAGTAAACGACCATTTTTAAAAATTAAAGTTTCTATCCACAATGCCCCCCCATTCTAGCAAAAACTGAAAAGTTCTAATGTGAAATGTCCATTTTTTATTCCTTCTATATAATTATTTTATTTTTTTTGCATGAAATATTTGGTTATGGTTTTATACATTTGACTAAAAATGATTTGCCACTCAGTGAAAATGGATGTGTTGGCTTTCTAATGCTTTTTAACATAATGCTGCACTTTTATTTATTGGAATTGAAAAAACTGCAAAACTAACTTGCATTTACCCTTTTTCTTCCCCTAATTGCACCTCCCTCCAGGTGTTAGATGTTATTTTGGGCCTGTCTTGAAAACTTTGCAATTTATAAGTGTCAAACTTGGGTATTGTATAGACTGGATATTTTTTAATGTCTCCTGACACTTATAAACTTATTTGATTCTGATCTTCCATGTAATCTATATTGATGCAATCTGAGAGTGTTATAAACAAAATGCTCAAATAAAATCCGTAAAATGTAAGCTGATCACTTATAGCTGTCTGTTAGAAATTGAGTAATCAGCTGAAAAATTCATAGGCTGACAAAGATACTCTCATGAAATGTAACTAAATTAGGTTTGTTTTTTCAACATAGTCTCTCTTGTTTACATATCTCCCATTGGTGTTGCAGTGCTTGAATCCTATTTATGACTCTGTAGATATCATGAATATTTCAGTCCATCCTTATATAATGCACAATGGAAAGGGCTAAATCAAAATGGGTGTGAGCACTACTCTGCAGCAGTTTAGATAACTTTACATTTTGCATTCTATGCAATAACTTAGTTTTATACTTTGTCTGTAACAAGACTCCTTCTGCATGTAAGGTTTATGTAGGAATTGCCACTATTTTAGAAGATATAAAAGCCATACGACTGTTATACTATCAGGGATTAAAAATGTTTGATTGCCACTTTTCTGGTGAATTAGGTGCCAAAAGATATTTAGAATCTTATTGCTATTCATTTTGTTTGTATGGTGATGAGGTAATTATATTAAACAAAGGACAGTTAAGACTTGTAATGAAAAATAGAAACTTACAAAAATTCTTGGTGCTTAGTTTAGAAATGCAAATGACTTGATGAATAAAGACTCCAGTTAAATGGAATATCAATGAGAAATTACAAAAGTTGTGAAAGAATCATTAAGGACCAAAACTTGTGATCCTGATATTGTTAGAGCAGATTCCACTTAACAGCAATGAGTTTTTAAGAACTACAATTGTGGTAATTGATAATCTGGCTGAACTTTGTTTATGGTCAAAACTTTTCTCTTTATATTCTGAAATGCAACTTTTAGCAGCATTTAAGTTTAGTCATTAAATGGATCCAATGTCATATGCTGTTATGATCATTATGGTATCGCTATAAAATTTAGTCTTGGGTGATGTAACAATATGGGATTATTTTATTTTTAATCAGCAGTCCTGCTTATTTCCTAACTTTTATATCAATTCCCTAAAATCTGTTAACTATTGAAACTAATAGTTATTCCCTCTCGCTCCAATACTTAATGGACTGTACCTAAGAGAATGGACACTACTTAAACAGCTATTTGTCCCTAAGGAAATTACCTTGGACTTGCTTGGAGGCACTATACCAGACCTTTTCAACTCTTAATATAAAACTTGATGTCCTTTTAAAGGAACAAGTATGTCTATTGATTCATCAACTGTAGAGAATCTGAAGATCAAACAAATGGAAATACAAACAGAATTGTGTCAATGAAACTTTATTTATTTTCTAAAGTAAAAGGAGATGAAGTAAGAAAATGAAAATAATTGAAAGTTTATTTGGGAGTCGAGGATAAGGCAAATGTCATCTAAATAGATAAATACAGTGAAAAATGGTGACAAGATAAAATTAAGATCTATGTACTATACCAGACTTCAACTTGTCATCATGTACAATTTCTATTGGATTGAGCACTCTTCAGAAACTGAAGAAATCAAAAATTTAGTACCAAGTAAAAAAAAAAAAAAATAAATAAAAACTCGGATTTATTAACTGTAAACAGCAATTAAGGGTTATGTAGTTTTCCCTTGGTATTCTTCAGCAAAAATAAAGCTGATATCGTAGCTTTCAACTTTAAGTTCTTTGGGGAAAAATTAAGCCGAAAAAACTAATCTCTAATTAGTGGGGAAGGTTTTTCCTTTAAAAATTAATGCTGAACCAGATCATTCTAAGATTGCTGTTAACTTGCAAAGTGGATTAGAAATTGCTTTATTTTTGGCATCTTACGGGGATTATACCAACAATTCCCTTCCCTTGGGTTATAGTCACATACAAAATCTATCATTAGAATCCAGGTGACATAATTATTGGCAATTGTTTCCTCATGTTAATTCCCTTTTGGAAAGGTAAAAGTCCCTCTTATCCTCTGCTATCTATAAAGAGACTAACTTGGGCTCTCTAGCCTTAGTTGGAACTAGAATGAAAACTCAATTCAAAGTTTACTAATCAGGCATTGCTCAAGGAAACTAAGAAAGAAAAAAAAGATCAATTTCAACCTTTTGATATGGCAGACAGATTATAAGCCTAAAATAACCTATTTCTAGTTATATTTGTAAATAGCCTGCTACCATATATGGATTTTTCAAAACAAATCCTGAGTATTAGTCACACTGTAGCTTAGAATATCCTAACTGTAACCTCCTGCAGATTGGTAAAGGTACCTCTCCAACCAAAAGAGGTCCTGTATATGTTGCCAAAGTAAATCCAGTTGTGAGACTCCAGTTCTAGGGTGTATGGAGTCTCCTTTTCAGTACCATTGCTGGTGGGAGGCTCTTACCTAAAGTAATGGTATTTGTTAGGGTTATATCTATGGGTCCAATAGATCTGTTTGAAAATTACTAATATTAGATAGGAATAATTGAAACCATCTAATTGTTTGCAAATTATCAATAATACTTAATTGAAGCTATAATTCTTTACAAAGATTGTTAAATTGAAAATGTGCAAATTTGATGGACTAGAGACGTGTAAGCCCTGTTGATGGGTGTTTAGAGTATGCTGACTCTATCCCTGCATTGAAGTAAGACCCCCAAAAAGCTGGCGAGGCTCCAATCCTAGTGTCAATTACCCTTTAATTCCCCTTCACTTTGACTCAGAATTACCCTTTCCCTTCTAATGGACAAATAAGTTGGTTTGAAAAGGATTAATCCTACAACTGTAGAGAAAAACTTAAACTACACAAATGTCAATGTGATTCTTAACCTTGATGCATAAAATAACCCTAAACTGTTTGACATGCTGTTAAAATTGATCAATTGAAACCATATAACTAAACTTTCAAATAGAAACATTCCTTCAAACTGTATAATTGTGTAGATAATCAAGAATGGTTATTGAAAGCTGTATAATTGCTTGAAAAAGACTTTTCATTAAGTGACCCCCGAATTGTCATAACCAAGTAAACCTAAGAATTTGATAATTGTCAGATATTTTTTATTTTTTCTCCATATGGTTGAACAATTTTTGCTATAATTAGGTTGCAGTATGGTTGATAGACTCTACTGTAGGACTGTTTATAAAGAGTATCCTACTTGACAGCCTTTTTTAAAAATGATGGCGTAGTTTCCATGCTGTTGTCAGTGACAAAAGAAATATTGATCTTTCTATCAGTTCTTACATTAAGAGGGCATGAAAAAATCAATACTTTGAATTGTATTTGGTTTTAAGATTATATGTATATAATAGTTGAACTTATAAAAAGCTTTGTCTGTTAAATAGTACTGTCGGAACTGGGAAATTCCATAGTGTTATGCATGATAATGATTAAAATTAATGCTAAAAGCACTTTAATCTGTAAAAGCTGTGCAGTGCACAAAATACAGTAAGATCACAATATACTTAGAGTATAAAACAGGATAACTCCTGGCCTATTTCACTGTCAATAAACATGCATTCACACTCACAGCAAAGTTTTTAAAATGGGTGTGTTTATCATGTGTCGCCCCCCCCTTTTTTTTTTTAAACAATTCTTTGTGATCACATAGCTTGGGAGGGGGTGTACACGTATCCAATATTTGACTCCCTTCTGGATGAAAAGATTAATGTCGAGGATTGGTTAGATAGCTTAGATGACGCGCGTGCGCGCTCAAATTGTGTTGGTTGGATAGTATGACTTTAGCCAAAAATATGAAGAATTTTGGAATTCTAAATTTCTAACTTGATAAGTGATATAAACTTTGCATTCTATCTTTAACTTATCAATGGAAATTTAATGTCTGCTTGGTTAAATTTTTGAGTTTAAAAAATAGTTTGTATATTGCTACTGTGTTTTTAGTAAAAATGAGTTGGAGCTGGTATGCTAAGAGTTTTCTAAATTTCTTTTGACATATATTAAAAACTCTACAAGTAGGAGTTGCTTAGTTTATCGTGTATGTGCCACCTGGATATTATATACATTTTTATTATATACATTTTTATTATATACATATATAGCAAGATGAGATTTCAGCAAAATATTAATTTTAGGTTTTAAATGAACTTTTTTGTCTAGGATTATCAAAGCTTTTGTGGATCATTTTATGAAAGTAACCTGTTGAACTTAAATTTGAAGATTTTACTAATGAAGTTACAGGATTTGTACCATTTAAGCCTTTGATAATTTTGCTTGTATTGCATTGTTATGCTTATCCACATACTCCCCACAGCTGAGTGGTATATTCTTCTACATAGATGTTGCTGTTGTAGATCAGTGTTCAACTCAACTGGAGTTGTCCCATGCTAACTTCCTCTCTCAGTAAATAGCATAGTAAATTATTGTATATTAATTTGCAGAAAATTAGTTGATCACTGAAGTTCTGATAAGCTAACGGTGCAGTGTCAAAGGCTAAAAAAAACTGATTCCCTGGTATCAGCAATGCTGTTATCTACAAAATAGGATATTTTTTAGTTTCAAAATTAAATGCTGTATCTCAATTGTTATTGTATTTATTGCAAAATCACAACTAGAACTGATATGTAATAGAATTGCTTTTTTTTTTTTTTTTTTTCCCCCTCCTGTAGAATTTCCACCTGTCCTGTTAATTATAATCCTGAGAATTTCTTTGCAAATTTGATTGGCATACACACTAGCTTCTAACTTCAAAATTAGACTTTGGATTAAAAAAAAATATTTGAGATGTTAGTACAGGTTTGCATTTATCTTTGATACCTGAATTTCCAATAAAAGTAAATTTTCTGAGTGACTGTGCTAATAAAGTATTTGATATACTCGTTTTATATAATCTGAGGGGCAGGTTATAGAATGACGACTGTTAATAGGTTTTGTGTATTAGTGAAAACCTTTTGATATAACCAGTCTCTTCTCGCCACTTCTTTGCCCCATAGAATGTCTACTTGTTCAGCTGTTTAGTTGAACAGTTTGAGTGGGTGTCTCCAACCCTTTTTGCAATAATGTCTGGAATCAAAACAATTCGGCAGCTTAAATCTGGGATGGTAATTAGCTGCAAGCTTATTACCTGAGGATGGGCGTGTATATTACCCCCTTCCCCGATTCTTTAGCCATCTGGTAATGCTTACCCTTGGCAACTGCTGCTTTTTCTTTGATATAGTAAAGACATCTTGCTATTACTTGGCAACCCACATTTTTCAGAATTTAAAAATGCTTCTTAGTAATTTTATTTTTAAGGTTTAGTTTAAAAATCCTTTAAAGAATTAAAAATTGGTTCATCTAATCTTAGTGTGTCTGTCTTAATTCTTGTGAGAACTCTTGATTTCTTTTTGTTCAGCCCCTACAGAACTTATGCATTGGGGGTGTAACCAATTCCTGTTAATCAGTTACAGGTCTAGAAGCAGGGGTGGGGTATAAATATCTATCTTGCTGTTACATTTGTGTCTTTCTCTCTCTGGGTGTGCCTACTTCTGATACAGTTTGTTCTCATGGTACTACCTTGTTAGGACTTGATGTCTTTCAGAAGCTCGGGTTTACATCAAACTTAGTTCTAAAGATAACTGATTCCTGTCATAGCCTCTAGCACTAATTTGGTACCAACATAAATCTTCATGGTTTACTAATGAATACCAGTGTCTTGGAATGGTAATTCTGAAAAGATAATTGAAGTTTTTTGGTCCTCCTGATATTAATGTACTTGACTTTAAATCTTTAGCCAATTTTTTTTTATTACTGGGAAGTACAATACTTGATTTACTAAGCCTTTTATTGTAGAGGGCAACTAGTTACCTGAATATACTTAATGTGAGGATGAGATATAACTTTAGTCTCAATTTGATTTAAAGTTTGATCTTCAATATCCACCTCTCTCTGATACCTCTTGTTCAGTATACTGTGTCATCTCCCCCTCCAAAAGAAATTGATTTTTTAAAACCTTATCAAAACAGGTTCTTAAAGTATCAGTGAATATAAAGATTCTTGTGAAATATTCCCCAATGCCAATAGTGTATTATAATTGCAAAACTCCAGTAAATTTGTTAAATTTCCATTTTAATGGTCAAGTGCATTCCTTCTATTAAATTTGTTGCCTAAAGTATTGCACAAAAGGGTTAAAAAAATGCATATATTGACACAAATAACCAACCTTTTTTGTGATGGGTGGATACGAATTAGATGATCAGTTATCTAGAATGTTCAAACATTTTGGTCAAGATATATATTAAAACAATATTCTGTTTGGCAGGTTTAAATGGTTAGGAAAACAAACCCTTTAAATATTCACTAGTTTTAATTTATTAACTATAAGTTTTTATATAAGAGTGATACTTTCAAATCTTAATTCATATCCTTTATTCAAAGGTGGTAAAGACCTTCTCAGAAAGTCTTCAGTTTAAAACCAAACTGCATCTGATGGTGAGGCTTCAGTTCTGGATGTCTGAAATATTCCTTCATTGTTATTACTCACCTGGAGTGGTAATATCTAGTTGGGTCCTGTTGTCTATTGGTTAAATAGATCTGTTAAATTATTTGTTTCTTAAAACCCTCTCTGCAAACAAATGACTTGCTGGAAAATACTTGATATTGTATAACCTGTTAAACTCTTGAATTACATGAGTTAATATACAATGTGATTTTCTAACCTCAAGGCATAAATAACCTAAGTGTGTTGGCATGCTATTAAAACCTATCAATCATTTAATTCTTAGATTAAATATTGTCTTAAACTTTCAAATGTTTTTTCCATATCAATTAGCATTCCTAATTACATTGCCATAACTTTGGACAGCTGTAACATGATCAATAACTCTTCCAAATCATCTAAAACAAAATGTTTCTCAAAATTGTTTTTCACTTATATTGTCAGATGTTTTCCTCACTTGATATAAGAAAAATATTGTATTATGTGTATGTTAAGAGGCTTGGAAAATCTATAGAAAGCTTAATGATTTATTGAGTTTTTATTTTGATAGTCTATTTTTATAGTTATATATTAGATGGCCCATGTGTGTTTAAAATGTTAATCTCTGAATTGTAGAGAGATCTCTTAAAAAAAAAAAAAAAAAATCATCTGCTCTAATTTCTTTTCAGTGCATTTTCCTGTTGTGGTGCATGATGCCAATTCCTCATAATGGTGCTGAAATGATCTACAATCGTCTTATCAAGGTGTTTTTCTTGAAGCATCAGATGGAAATTGATGATGCCATTAACTCTATTGGCCAGAAGATGGATGAAGGTTAGTTGATCTTGCACTTTGGGCGTTTTTTTTTTCTCTTTCTCTCAAAGTAGGAAGTACTAAAGGAATGTTTAAAATAACTTCAGTGGGGTTTTATTTGGGACGGGGACTGCAGTGAAATTCATGACTTGTCAAACTTTTTTTTATAACCTTTTAAGTATTGTACATTTGGTAATTCTCACATCTAGTTTGCCAAATTTGCATGTAATTAGTGGAAGTAGAAATTTCTTTGAGCAAAAGAAATGCAGCCAGATTAAAACCTGGCCACTTTCATTACCATTAGGGCTGTACGGCATAGGCTTATTCCTCTCCACTCTGACAATATGTAGAAGAAACCAAAAATTAGGTATTAAGGTAAAAA
>OY757932.1:2142047-2269547 GCA_963585895.1 Sepioteuthis lessoniana
TCTGTAAAAGCTGTTAAGTTTCACATTTGAGGTCTCCTTTTCCCTCCAATTTTTACGACAGTAACTCTTTAACTACTTGATCATCTCATTGTTTAATTGCTATTCTAATTCTTGAATCACACCCAACTAAATAAACGTCTAAATAGTTTCCATATTTTTTCCACATGGATTATATTAGTGTTTTTACTTCTAGAGGAAAAATGGCTACTGTTTACTTTTTTTTTTTTTACTGCTGCAATTGCTTGATCTGTTGGCAAAGTTCTTTTTTTGTAGCTTGGAGTTGCGACCAACGTGTCTTGTTCTCCAACCCATCAATTCTGGCAAACTCATGATTCTAGAAATTGGCTATTAATTTGCCTTGGTCCTGCTGCCCTACTGTCTATGTAGTACTGTGGGTCTAACTACTACCATTGTGTTGTAACGTCATCATTGTCTCTAACTTTGTATGCATTCCAGTCTGATTTTACTATTAAAAACAAGAAGGAAAAAAAGTATCACTCTTACTATCTGCAAGTCATGTGGAATATTTTTCTACTGTATCCGCTGGTGATTACAGTTGTAAATAAAGTCACTTTCCTTTCATTGCTCTTTCTTTTCTTGGCAAATTGCACAGAATCTAGTCAAGCAATTGTCTTTGTTTAACCCTGCATTTGTCTGCTGTGTTTATTCAAATGTGACTGGTCTGGGAGGGAGGGGGTCTTTTCCTAACGTCACAGAACAGTCTTTTAGCTGGTTGTTATAATATAATACAATGAAATGAATTATTGAAGAGAAAACTTTTTCTTTAGTAAAAATCCACAGGGCACTTGGAATTAAAAAAAAAAAAAAAAATTCTATAATAAATATGAAAATGACACTCAATCTCTTATGATACAATTCAATAATTTAACTGAAGCTATGATTATTAAAATGAAGTGATAATTTCTTATAAATTTGTTAAAGATGTCACACCAAAAAGAACAACCTCTACATTTCACTTACTGGACACTAAAACTTAGTTGGCCACTTGATTCTCCTTTCCTTATTTACTCTATGAATCCTTCCCATTTTATAGAAATGAGGTGCTGAAACATCCCAGGGGCAAATGCAGGGTTAAGCAAAACATTTCTTGTATATGGCTATGCTTGTTAAATAAGTGGCTGCTGAAGAGTGAGGTGGAGTTATTGGAGTGCTTGAATTTGAAACTTTCATACTAAACATGCTGTTAATTTGGCAGTCTGTGCAGACCTGTAGCCAGAGAAATCTGAACAGACTAATAAGGTAAAATTAAACTTTGCTTTCTCTTTGAACTTTTTAGTATAATCTAAACTTCTAGTGTGGGAGAAAGGTAAAGAAAGTCTTTTTAATCATCTTTAGGAATGAGTTTAAAAACCCTTTAGCAGGCAGATTTGTAGGCAAACTACAGAAAACTTGCAAAATACAGAGTATGTTCAAACAAGCCTCTTTATTCTAAATAAAAACAATTTGATCTGCAATTGTCACAGTACACAGTCACAGTATGGTTGCTCTGCCTGCAGGAGGGGTTTAAAAACATGAATTTGTTGGTTGTCTACTGTCTTTTCTGGCTACAGGAGATAGATGTGTTTATATATAATCTATATCTCATTACAAGGTTGTGGCATGTTTTCTGATTTTAATTTCCCAAAACTGACTTTATTTTGAACTCTGCTTCTTTCTTTCTTGCTCCAACAGATGAGGACATTAATTCCAAATGCATGATGAATGTTTGTTGGCCACCCACAAATCTGTTCCATTCAGTGAGTTTTTAGTATTCAAAACAAAACTTAAGGTGTGTGTGGTTTTTTTATTATTTATTTTATTTTATTTATTTATTTTAAGGCTGTCTACCAGTTTAGTAGCAAACTAGTTTTGTTGAGAATTCCCACTGTAGAGCCTTATACCACACTAGGATTAGTTTATTAATCCTTTCACTGCCAAATGTTAAGAGATTTACTTTTTAAAGTCTTTTGCTAGATCACACTCCAAGTATTCTCTTGAAAAATCTGACCTTGTCACAGGAACTTAAAATAGGTTTTCTGTGACTTCAAAATAACTGAAACTCATGCTTATAAAAATATTAAAACTTAAGGCTAGACCCTGTTCCAAGTAAGATTGTTCCCTTGAATCTCCTCCTCTTCATAATTTTTATTTAATAAAACCTCATTTTTCTGTTGAGCAATCTACCTCAAAGCTTCATCTCTATTCCTGTTGGGAGTTAAAATCCTAGAATATTTTTGTTTTCTTTGTTAAAAGGAACTCTAAAACCCGTGTTGATATTTAATCTTGGTAGCCAAAATGATAGAACACTTTTAAAAACGTCTTGAGTTTGTTACTAATAGGTTGTTAGAATTGGTAGATGATTTTATTGTAATGTCTAAATCTAGTTTGTTTTTGTGGGTTCTTTCTTTTGTTTTTTGTTTTCCTCTACTGCTTTAATCTTAATCATAGTATGACTTTATCAGCATGGAAAAGTTGAATTGGCAAGCCAAGTTCAAATTCTATTGGTGGTCTCTAATGTCCTGAAAAAGGCATGAACCTTACTTGCCTAGCTGCTGTTGGTTGGTTTAGTTCTGGGTGACTGGTATTCTCCTTGACATAACTTTTTGTGTGTGGTGGGTCAACTTGAACAGAAGGGACTCTCGGCTTCAACCACCAGGACTTGGAGATAAAGACCTTGAGTAAAGATAGGCATTGGTCAAGAGTAAATGAAGTGGATAGGTTCAATTTAACTGTGTAGATGTTGTTTACTGGCCTTGGTCAAATCCTACAGATTGAAAATTAACTAATTTTATAAGTTAGAATTTACAATGTCCAAAATCTACTGAGTAACCAATATTCTTCGGCAACTTACAAAGTCCCTGTGATGTAATGGCCAAAGTGCTGGACTGTGGTCTCAAAGTGAGTCACACTGTTACACTTCCTGATCAAATAATTGATAAAAAATAAGAGCAAATGAAAAAGGAAAATTTTTGGCAAAAATAAAGAGATAATGGGGGGTGGGAAACAAGGAAATCACTTATTGGATCACTAAATACACACACACACACACACACACACACACACACACACACACACACAACCATTTTTTTAAATAACCTCAAAATATATTTCAATGAGATTAAAATCTTTGCTATAAATTGGTACCAAACAATGGAGTTGATATTATGGAGAAAAATATTGTTTTGATTTTATTTATAGAAGGAATCTTAACTTATGAATTTGACTAAATAGAAAATTCTTTAATGTAACTTCAGTAATCTAAATTTATTAAGAGTTAAAAATAAGTTTTTGAAATCCATAAATATTTTCCAAAAAATTCAAAAAGATTTTTTAACCCCAAAATTCCACCAAACGCTTTAAAAATCTTGGAATTAAAATAGTCACTAACTCATCAAAGACCACTTAAGAATTTAATAATACCCACATGGAAGCTTGGGCATGTCTGGATTGTAATAAATAAAAAAAAGCTTGGGCATGTCTGGATTGTAATAAATAAAAAAAAAAAAAAAAAAAGTAGGCAAATATTCTCCTAGTCTTAAATGAATTAATGAACACAGTAGGGATTTGGGGTGATGCATAAGTCTGTGTGTGTGTGTGTGGGGGGAAAAACTGATTTACATGTATCATGATAGACAAGTTAAATTTTTTTAACTTGTCTATCATGATACATGTAAATAAGGTGGGTTCTACTTTCTCTGGATTGCTTCATTTGCCCTTGATGCATACCTTATAATGCCGAGTGTTAAGATACCAAGTACTCCCCCCCACTTAGTCTACAAAATAGTAGAATTATGGACAATAAGTCCATTTGTTTTACACAAACTTTAGATGGAAACTTAATGAGCCCCTAACTCTATTTTATAGGTTATAATGTGCGCACGCACACATGGTTCTAAGCTTTCTTCAGAAAGAGCCATAGTTGAACATTTGTTGTAGCAATATGCTACCACTTCTTTTAAAACTAGAAAAATCTGAATTTTTCTTTCTGTGTATAAAATCTTAATTCTGTTATAAGAATACCTTTTTATAGAATTTCAAACAATTCTCACCATTCTTGGATTTTTTTTTTCTTAGTGAGAGGAGTTTCTGGTGTAGTGGCTAAAGAGCTGAACTGTCATTGAGTTTAATCTCCTGTTATGCTATTACATTAAATATTCAGGATTAATACCCGGGGAGGGGGGGGACATATCCCCTCTATGGGTTAAATTGTACCTGCTACAGTTTGGTATTAGATAACCCATTAAGGTTGCTATTGTCATTAAACAAATTTCTACATTGAATTTAAAGTCCATTTTCTCTGAAATAGTTTGATCTTTCAACATCAAAGCACCTTTAAAATTCTTGGTGTCCTGATATTGTATTTCTTTAACAGCCTTCATGTCCTCAGATCTTACATTTGAGATAAACTCTCACTTTAGTAAATCAGTCGCAGAGATAGCTCTTTTGGGCATGAAGAGTGCTGTTCTTGCACAATTCCGTGTTCTACCAAAACTTACTCAGCACTACATTTTATTTATATATATCATGCTTGATTAATGAGCAAACCCTAATATTTAGTCATAAAAAGTTGTTTTTATTATGTATTGCATGTAATGAGTAACCTTTTAAATTTTGCATACACCAACATAACATGAATAATAAAGAAAACTCTGACTCATATTTTCAAAATTGACACAATCAATGAGATACCATAAAATAATGAGGTCTAGATCTTGATGTCACTTACCATGTTTACTTGGATATTCCAAATATACTAAAACGTTACCATTGATGCCCAATAATCTATGTAATTGATAAAGTAGACTAGGCCATCCTATCCATGACTCGGTCTAATTCCATATTAGTCTGATCTTACGTGTGTTTACATACTGTAATACCTAACAAAAAGCTTTTAGTTAAAATAGGAAGGTATTAGATAAAATTGTTTACTGTTTGATATTGTTCATATATACTTTGTTTACTTTTTATAACATTTAAGTAAAAACTTTAATAGACTTTGTTAAAGTAAAGGCTATGGAGGAGGGGATGCACTTTGGATTGAAGTTATTTCAAGGTTAGGGTTAGAAAAAATTAAGATTACATGTTTTCAAAACATGTCATAATGACCTATTTTGATGGTGAAAAATAGATCTGAAGTCATGTGTAGCTAAAATTTTTTAAAAAATTAACTTGCCCTTGTCCCAATTCTTGGACTGGATAGATAAATGTAGAAAAGCTTCTTTGGAAACTTAAATTCTTTAACTTGGGCAAGTAAAGTTTTACAATATTTGCTGATGCTTTGTGAAGGAGCGAGTTCTGCCGACAGTATGTACTTCCCCCCCCCCCCCCAAGGGTATTGGCCTGAAATTGAATCTAATAGTGTGACTGGAGTTGGAACTTGGTTACTGTGCTGTTTCCATCTAGGACACTACCAACAATGCCATGGGGGACACTCTCTGAACCAATTGTGGGCCATACATTATCCCCTGCCTGGCAATTTTTCTACTACTCATTATCAAAGCTGTAAAATTTAAGAACAATTTTTTTTTTTTTTTTTTTTTTTTTTTTTTTTATGAAAAAAAATAAATGCTTCAGCCAATAACTGAACAGCAAGTTTTATTAATATAAAATGGAGATACAAATTACTAGGTATGACATCTAATATCGAGGCTCTAGTTTTAGTGCTAGGGAGTATGGTGTACTCTTTTCATTGCTAGTACCTGTTGGTCTAATAGATCTGTTTGAAGGTTATTTGTATTGGATGAGAATACTTGAAACCATACAACTGTAAAATGATTATAGATGAAGAAAAAACATGTAATAGAACATTGAAAATGTACTTATTATCCTATGGGGGGGAAGGTATGAATCTATTCTCCCCTACCTATAGCTTTGAAGAATCCAGTCTGCTCTATTATTTACTCAGTCTAGAAGCAAAACTCTGAATTCAAACCAGCTATACCCCACTTAAAAATTCACCTGTCACATACAATTCATCCTTAGATATCATCCAAAATAATTAAAAGTAAAATAAAATATTTAGTTTCATTCAAGAAACTCAAAAGGCACTTTGTATGTAAACAAACATGAATGAAGATGCAGTTTTATTCAAGAAAACTGATTCTTGGAGTCCTCTTGGCATAATGGCTAAAGTGCTGGACTGCAGTCTTAAAGGAAGTGAGTTCCAACTCCAGTTGAAAGATATGATCTCCCTTATCCCACTAGCCTTCAGGAAGGATGACATTGACATTAGATAACCCCCATAGGGTGATATACTGTTAGACCGAACCACCTAACCAAGTTAACCCACATCTTATCTTTCTACACTTATGCAAGCATATATGACTCCCTCTATATACTACCACACCAGTCAGGAGTCTTTATCACCCATATTATGAGATACTATATGCCTCCTCCCAGCAGGATAAATTCAAAGAGTATGAGAATTTTGAATCGAGTAAGCTTTGATATAGTTAATTTGAAGGTCTGTCTTAGTATGTTTATCGTATCTGAGTAGCATAACTCACCATCACAATTATTTGAGTGTGAGGAACACAATTCGGACATTTGTAGCTGAAAAAGTGCATTAGTATTTCCTTGTGCTAAACAATATAAGACAATTTACAATGAATTAATATATTTTACTGCCAGAGCAATGACATGAAATTTTAAGAGAAAAGCCCAATCATGCAGTTTAAGTCTTTTATTATAAGTTGAGAGTTCTTAATAGAATCAAATGTGTATGAAGACTACTGGGGTTTGTCGGGATAAGACTACACTTATGCAGGATCTGATTATTGAGGCAGGATCAGAGATAGTTTTGACTTTGCCGTGCTCTTTTGGTCATGGCACCTAATGGCCATTAGAGGTATTATTTAGAAGGCAAGGGATGTAATACCTACAAGTAAATAAATAGCAAATATATTCATGGAATTTTTTTTTTTTTTTTACCTTTTGTGGGGCCACCTCATGGCTTGTGCATTTTCAACCAAAACTTTTACCTGTTTAATCATTTAGCATTGAAACTGGGCTAGCTGTGATGATATTGCCATGGCTAAGACTTGGATCGGACCAAAAAATTGAAAAGTTACAAGAGAGAAAATATAAACTGTTTGCAATAAAAAATTTTAAAAAGTAAAATTTTAAGTTCTGTTAAGGGAGAAACACAATACAAAATTGTTAAAACAGTTTTTTTTTTTTTTTTTTTTTTTTTTTTTTGTTGTTGTTGCACATCAATAAAGTTAAGGTGTGTGTATGTATGTAATGGAAAAATGAAGAGTCCATTTTACCTACATGGTAAATATGTCCTTTGGTTATGGCAATGGAACAAGAGTCTCCTGAAGTAAAAGAGAAGGCTTGTCAGGCAGATGAAAAATCTAGACTTCTTTGTACAGCATGGTAAGTGAAAGATCTAGCTTGCATTTTTTTTTTTTTTTTTTCCTAGTCACTGTAGGAATTACTCATGCCACCTCCTAGCAATCGTTCAGAAAATTCGACCTACAGAAAAAGGGCACATAATCCAACATCATTATCATCACCATCAAGGCATGCTAACAGTATAGATTCCTTTGAGTCTCTTTTGTCATCCATCCCTATCAGCCATTGCTCTTGGCAAGTCTTCTAAACGGCTTTTTTTTTTTCCTAATTGGTCAACACTGGTGTGTCCATGAGTAAGAGTCCATAAGAGAACATGGCTTATGAGTTCGTCCTTACTTCACAGCCCAGTATGTCTTGATTATCTTACTTGGATGGTTTGTGTGATGGGAGGGAAGTGGCTGTGCAGCTTCTATTATGTTGAGTGCTGTTTCCAGAATTTATTCCAAATGGCATGCATCATCTTTGTGTAGTTGCTATCAAGCTTTTTCTCCAAGTGTTTCAATGTCCAAGTAGTGCAACCATACAGTAGTACTGACACAGCAACAGTTTGGAAGAATTCTCATTTCATTTATCAGAGATCAGATTTTCATATGGCAGTTCATGCTTTACCTCTGCATATGTTGATATCACTTTCAGTAGATGAGATATTGCTGCTAAGGTATATTGCCATTTAATGAGATGATTAAAAGACATGAAGTCTGTTTTATCTGAGTTCACATAATGATGCCTCTGGTTGCTCCAGGCTATGCAACTGACATTCAACTTTAGCAGATGTATTTGCAAGAATTGCTTGATCATCCTTCATATTGTCTGCATTAGTAATAGTTCCTGTTGTATGTCCCTTGCTTCTTGCCTTTTTTTAGTTAGAAGTCTTTTTCTTCCATTAGCTCTATTGAATGTACATAATCCAACATTCTGATTCTGAAATACTGCACATGGTGTGTATTAGCAGGCTAGATTCGCAGACCCCAATAGTAGTCAGTGTGATCTTCACTGGGCAAGCTTTGCAAGTAAAAATTAAGTTGGCAACCTTAGTCGAGGGTGGCCTGAAGGCTTCTTTTTCAATAGCTACTACACTGAGGTGTAGGGGAGGGTGCTACTCCTTTCCTTGGATTGCTCCTCTTTACCCTTGATCCCTACCTTATATTGCTGAGTGTTAAACAAGGAGGCATCAAGTACCTTTTTTTTTTTTTGAGTCTTTGGTATGACTCGACCTGGGATTGAACCCAGGTCTCCCGGGCCATTGGTGAACACTCTAACCATCATGACAATCAGTGCTATACAGTCTTGTTCCTAATCAGTTTAAATAAACACACATTAATTTCCTATTGCTTCACTGATTCAAAGAAAATGCATTTAATTCAATCTGAAAAAAAATTAACTTAAATCCTTAACTCTCTACACTGACAATTTTGTAGTAAGGGACATTTCCTCAGGTTAATAAGACATGGCTGACAAAAAATGAGTTGTCTGCCTTTTATTATTTGAAAAGAATCAGATGAGTTTCTCAACATTGCATATGAGTGGGATTGTTGAAAAGTTTTAGGCCTGACCAAGAACAATGATATTCATGCTCTGGCACATATTTATCATGCTGTTTTAGCAGTTTTTTGTGTCATTGAAAACCGTCAGGAAGGAGTAATTATTTACTAAACTTAGCTTAGTTGTGGCACAAGACCAGAAGTATGGGTACCCAGTTAGACTCGAGCTAACTAACAATGGTCTAGCTTGTTAACCATTACACCACATGAGGCATCTAGGAGGAATAGTTATTTACTAAGCTAAGCTTAGCTGTGACACAAGACCAGAAGTACAGATATGCTGTGAGAATTGAACTCACTAATAATCGTCTGCTAATCTAGCTTGCTAACCATTACACAATTTAAGGTGCCCCCTTAAGTATTCATTTATCCCCCCCACCATAGGCAGGATGCAAAACAATCAATTTTAAGGAGTAGGACTGAAATTTTCCTCTTAGATTGGTTGCTATACCAAAGCTAAATAGCTCAATTTGCCCTACTATTTATCTAAAGTTAAGGGCAGAAGAAATGGTTTCATGCTTTTTAGCACAAAAATGAAATGCAAACAGCCTTGTTCAGGGTTTGCACTTGGTTTTTTGTGTCTCTTTACTAAGATGATAACAATTACACCATGAGTGCCTCTGTTGTGTCAGTGAGATTTGGTTTCTTTGTTAAATGGTATATCAAACTTCATGGGTTATTTTATGCCAAAGATATCCTTGTAGAAAGATAGTAAAGGTACTATTTATTATTTATACCATAGCTGGAGGGATTAGACGTTTCAAATCTTTCCCAAGAGTATTAGTCCAAAAGTGAATGCAAATAGAATTTCAACTTACTACAATGTCCACCATGTTAACCACTGTGCCATAGCGACTTATCCTGTGTAAGGAGTATGTCACGATTCAAGTCAACCTCAATATTTTAGCTCAGAATTCTGAGTTTGACCTTTACCTGCTGTATAGGTCATCCCTCAAATATACAGTAGGCTACTGGTAGAAACAAGGTTTTAATTGTCAATAAAATAACCTTTTAAGTAACCTTTATTTAAAATGTACCATATAAGTACAGTAATAATACCAATGAATATATATTCAATAAACTACCATTAAATCTCATTAAAGTGTCATTAATCCATTTATGAATGGTGTATGTATTTTTTTCTTAGATCAGATTTACATCAGTCAAATATGAAACCTACAAATCTTATACATTAGAGTTTATTGTCATATGAATTTACAATCTATTTGTGTAATCATGAAATTGCACAGATAAACAACATACTGTAGTCGTCTGACAGGCTGTCTGGATGCTGTGACATTTTGGTAAGTGTTTACAGTCAATGTATCAGCTGTTGGAAACATAATGTTAATTTTATTTGTATTACAGTTTTATTCATTTATATTAATATTAATTTGTTAAATATGTTCACCAAAGATCTGTTTAAGTTGGAAATGTTTGTGGTAGTCTGTTGGAGTTATGGTCAGTGGTGTATATCGATTGTTAGAAGTTATGGTCAGTGGTGTATATTGATCGTTAGGAGTTATTGTCAGTGGTGTATATCAATTGTTAGAAGTTATGGTCGGTGGCGTATATCAATTTGTAGAACTTATGGTCAGTGGTGTATATCGATTGTTAGAAGTACTGTTCCACTGATAGAATACTGTTTTTGTTTTCACCCGGCTGTATAAGTCAACCCCTAAGTTTGCAGGCTTAAAAGGTCAACTTGTAGGCTGAAATTTATGGTATGTTATCAATATGGCTGTTATAGGCTATAAACCCTCACACACACATATATATAGATGTATATATTTGAAGAAGTTTGGTAAATAACCCTACATATCTATGTTTATTTCTATGTATCTATTCTGGTCTTTTCATCGTCTATTTTAGCTTTTGCTCTCAATATCTGGCTGAGGGGTTGGGTAAATACATACTTCACTCATAATGTGTGTTTTTTCTTGTCAATTTCTGGAATACCCCTTCATTGTTATTACTTCCAGGTCCACTCTGACCTGGAGTGGTAGTACCTGTTAAGGTCCCATCTATCTGTTTAAAAATTATTTGTATTTGATAGGATTTTGTGCAAGAAAAAAAAATCAATCTTAAGAAACAACTTCACAAAAAAATATTAACATAAACAAACACTGAACATGTTTCCCAAACCTTAAGGCATAAATTAACCCTAGAAGGGTTGACATACTGTTTAAATCAATCAATTATTTTATTCTTTCTTGGTTTTCTTATTTCAATGCTTCTTTCTTTCTTTCTTCTGTTTTCTTGAACAATGCCTAAGTGTAATCAATGTGCTGACACTTTCTTGGCCTAACCAAGAGAGGAATGACCTAGTGCCATGAACCATTCCACATATTTATCCAAAACATCATTTTTCAAATAACTTTACCATAAAAGAAAAAATATATATATAAATAAGATATAGCAAGACAAAAAAAAAACCCAAACAAACAACAGAAATTTAAAAAAAAAGTAATTCCCTCTTGGTAGGACCAAAAATTTTTCAGCCCTTTCTGATACCCAAGATAAGCAACCCTCTTTTTTTAGCAAAGGCGGAGTTACAATCACATAAAAATTACTCTAACAATTTTTTACTTTTTCTTGTTCCTGTGCAAAGATCAATTTTTTACTTTAAACTTTTGTGACCTGGTTAATCAAATTGTAAAAACATAATGGCGGGCGGGACTATATTCCGAGGCTGATATGTGAAAGTAATTTACAGTTACAAATTTTGAAAAACTACTTTCACTTTAATATAAATAAATATTAATTTTGATTCATGTTTTTTTCAAACCAAATGAAAATGAAAATGTTAAAATTTTCTGTTTTATATATATATATATATATATATATATATATATATATATATATATATATATATCAATTTCTAAATTTCATTATCTTGAACACAACAGCAAAGTTTGAAGGAAATAAAGTTTATTTTCTTTACTTTTATAACATAAGCCATTAAGAAATAACTCCTACTATCCAAGAAGCAAATTTGTCTTACATATTTTTATTTGGATATTATTTTAGATTTTAAATGAAGAGAGCACCTGCTAGGAATAAGTAAATATCTATGGATCGATCTCTAGATATATGTTTGTACTTGGCTTCCTATCAAGCTCTTTATATTGGCAACAATCTGATTATTTGTTGAACCATTTTTACACACCCGAGTCATCTATAATATTCATCGTTGTTATTTACTAAGCTTTTCTAAGTCTAGCACTCAGGCTTACTCTTGGCATATCATTTCTCAAGTTTCCCGACAAAAAAAACAACAAATAAATAAAAATTACCCCTCCCCCTCCCCCAACACACACATACACACACACAAAAGTAATTCTTTTTTGGGGGGGGGGCCAAAAACTTTTTAACACCATCTTGTAGCAAGAGAACTTGTCTTTTATACTCCGTCCCTGAGGGAACCTTTTCGAACTGAGCAGAATAAGACTGCTCTTTTGGCAATAAGAGGGCTGTAGAAAAACCTGATCTCTGATAAAATAAAATGGAAATTCTTCCAAGCTTTAACCATATCATTACTATTGAATGGTCGCAAAGAAAAAGCTAGATGGGAACTAATGAGAATGCTGCTTTGAACATATCACCACTTACCTTCCGTCTTAGAAACAAACTAAATGAGACAAACAAAACACGCAGGGCACTGCTGGAAAAGCTCATAAACAACATTCTCCTATGGACTCATATAGATGGACACACTAATGTTAGCTGTCCAGCAAAAACTTATGTTCATCAGCTCTATGCAGACATTGGGTGGTGGAAGAGATTCAAAGGAAAATGTGCTTTCAACATATCTTGATGATAATGATGACGATGATGAACACTAATTTGAAATTTTTGAATTTAACAAAAAAAAACAATAAGTAAACAAATGAAACTTATTTGGATAGTTTGGGCTTTAAATAACCCACAAAAGTTGATATGCCATTAAATAAAGAAACCATGCAAATTTTTCTTTTAAATTCAAAAGTAAAAAAGAAGAAAAACAACTTGTTTGATGACATTCTTCATTATGTTTGCCTTCATTATATATATATATCAATATATTATAACAGTGTTGGTTGTTACTCTTGTTAACTGCCTGATGATTGCTGTTTTGTAAAAAACTCCATGAAACCCAGGAGTCTCAGTCTAAATTCCATAGAATTAAATATATATATCTAATATATATATATATATATATATATATATGATAAGAATAAGTGGAAAGATGGATAAATCAAACTCTTAGAAAAGTTTAGTAATAGTGATATTTCATTCGTTTATTCCAAGAACTTCCTCAAACTAAACATTTTTAGAAATGTTTCTACATCTTTATGCAAATGGGTAAATAGATAACAGAGGAAATAAAGGTATAAAAGGGGGAAGAAGAGGGTCTAAAGATAAGAGGGAAGTAAGGGGAGAAATAGAGAGGGAGGAAGATATGGTTTTAAGTGATGGTGGTGGTGGGGGTTTTGGGTTTTGACTGTGACTGTGTGTATGGTGATGGATTGAAATGTATCAGGTTTATGAAAGTGGAATTATTTTTAGTAAGCTAAAAAAAAACAAATAGGTAAAAGAAACAGGAAGGATGGGGAGGGGTTTAGACATATCCTGCTTCAACAAAGACATTGACTATAATGGAATGTCTAAATGGAAAGGAAGAACAGAAAAGCAAAGAAAAAGGACAAGGAAAGAATCCTCAATAGTATGGTAGTATAGAGTGAAAAAATATCTTAGTTTGCTAAAAAAAAATTATTTTATCTTATTTTTTATCCATTCTCTATTTTGATATTGTAGTATAATGTCCGCTGAGAAGGGTGAAATTTAATAGAAACCTGGACGTTGTTTTAAGTGGTTTGTTTTGGAAAAGACTGCAAATTCTAATGATCTGCGGGATTTTTTTGCAATATACGGGTTTGATTGGAGTGGTATTGGAAAAATTAAATCTGTGTTTGAGATCTGTCATGTGAGAGGAAAGGGTGTTTCAATCTTCATTTATTTTGATTGATCGTTTGTGTTCATAGATTCTTTTTTCTAGATTGCGTTAGGTTTTGCTGATGTAATGTTTGTTGCAATCTTTGCATAGAATAGAATATATGCCTGCATGAGAAGTGGTTGCATTGTTGGTTCGTTTTGAGATGTTAATGAGGTTTTTAATGGTTTGTGATTTAGTTTGTATGATTGGTATTCCTAATTTGGTTAGTTTGTCATAGAGAGGTTTGTTATGTGTGTTAGTGAGTAGAGAAATATATCTGTGGGCAGTGGGAATAGTGAAATTGTTTTTCTTAAGTTTATTTGATGAGTGTATATTAAGAGCTTTTTTCTAGTGTTTAATATGAAAAAATTTGGGAATTTTAGGCTTTTAAGGGAATGTTCAATGGATTTAAATTCTTTATCTAGGTGTTGTGAGTTACATATTTTAAATGCTCTTAGATAAAAGCCAATTATGAGGCCTGTTTTGATTTTGTTGTGGTGGTAGGAGTAAAAATGTATAACTTTAAAAGTTAAAACGTTTTAGGATTTATTAATAAGGATGTCCAGAAAGGCTATGATGTTATTTGATTCTTTTTCATATGTAAAGTTGATGGGGGGGGGGTTCAACATTGTTTAATTTCTCTTCAATCTCTTCAATTTTTATGTTTTGTGGTAGGAAAATTAGAATATTGTGAATATATCTAAAATATATAGTGTTGCTATGTCGTCTGTGTTTAAAAGGGCTGGAGTTTGAGGAAGTTCTTGGAATAAAAAAAATGAAATATCACTGCTACTAAACTTTTTTTAAGTGTTTGATTTAATCATCTTTCCACTTATTTTATCATATTGTCAGATTCACCACAATCTATCATTTCAACACACACACACACACACACACACACACACACACACACACACACGTGTGTGTGTGAATATGATATATATATATATATATATATACACGTATATATGCGTTTATGGATATATATTTGTACGTATATATATATATATATATATGTGTATATATATATATATATATATATAATTTGAATATAATTCAGAAGATACATCGCATATCAACTTTGCCCTGATGATGAGTTGATATATAAAAAAGTTTAATGTTGGCAGAATATTTAGATCTAATCAAACATCTACTGGATACCTTTTTTTTCAGTTACATATCTATATATATACATATATATATGATTATGATAGAAATTAAACGGTATTAACGATTCCTATCCGTAAAATCTTCACGCAAATATGAAGAATCCCAATATATTTCAAGTATAAAATAAGATAATAAAAGCTCAAGACATTCCTGTTGTTGGTCCTCTAGTAAACGACGGGATCAAAATGACACTCCATATTATGTTTATAAGGGAGATAACTTTGTCAATAGTATTACAGGAGTTATTTCCCTTTATTGCCTAAAAAGTGTTAATTTGATGGTGTCCTTTTTTTTCTTTTTCTTTTTTTCCAGAAAACTTCTAAATTCTGACTGGGAATATGAACGCAAATTTTAACACTTGTTCACTTTTCCAATTCTGATTTCTGTCTATAACGATTATGTCACCTTTACTCTGATTATGATTAATATAAACTTGATTCAAATTTTATTTCAACAGAAACGGCAGTATTTTATGGTCGGCAATGTTCGTGATACGAATTATTTTCAAAAAGTATTGAGACTAAAGCTGTATCTATCAAGACTGAAATGAAGTTAGACTAAAATGTTAATTTTCTTTAAAACAATCACCTTGAGTTGATTAATTACTGTGATTGTTAATTGTATCAATTACTTCATTATCTAGTTTGGTCGGGCCGCGAGTTGTTCAGTTGTTTAGTTTGCTAAAATCTTTGAGCGGAAATCTAAGTCAAATTGGAAAGTTTAAGTGCGTGCACCACCGACCAGAATTGGGGACACTTGTCATTTTTACACAGGAAGACCAAATGTAAACAGAATAGATTCATGTTTCGTCACAAGTTTGACTGAAGAAATGAAAACATGGTGAAAATTAGGGACACGTGTGAGATGACGCAATAAATTTGTGAGATGACATCACACAAATGATATACCGAATTTAGGATATATAAAAATTAGCGAATTTTCAGTTGGAGAGGTCGTCGGTTTGGGGTTAGACGTCAGTGGGGATCGTCGGGTTGTGGAGGGTCTCTTTGTGTCTCTGTTCATAAACCCTTACAGGTACTCTCTCTCTCTCTCTCTCTCTCTCTCTCTCTCTCTCTCTCTCTCTCTCTCTCTACTATATGCAGTTTGAACACTGAACGCTTTGTATCTGGATAAATAAGTGACAATTTCTCTCTATGAAAACATATTAGATATATTATTGTTACGCCAATACGTTTCTATAACTTAATTGTTGACGGAGAGTTTTTCTCGTCTTTGAGTTGCCGGCACTCAGGGACTTGCTCCGACAAACCACCCCGACCGTCAGAAAAAATTCCGGATGGATTGTCATTCCCTACCTGTGGATCTTTTAAACACAACGTAGGCACATATTGTCATATTTGGTACCAGGATTTGACCCAGAAAACCCACAGCAAAGGCACGCCGGCAAGATGTGATTGATTTCGAACCTGAAGGTTAAACATTAGGCAATCAAAGAAAGCCGCTGAGACAACAAGAAAAAAGAAAAGAAATAACAAAGAAAAGAAGAAAAAAAAAAAAAAAGAACTCGACCCCAAAAGTACGCAAAACAAAAGCCGACCACAGCGTCGCAAGAAAAAGAGGTATTTCGACCGACAAAAAAAAAAAAAAAAATGGACACAGACGAAAGAAAAAAGAAGTTTGCAGTAAGTTAAGTGAAGAAGTTAAGCAATAAAGAAAAAAAAAGGAACGAATGGAAAACGGACAGCCTATGAATGAAGAACAAAAATCAACGGCGAAAGAAAGAATTCAAGACACCAAGAAAAAGTTAGCCAATAATGTGAAATAAGAGAATGAAAAAATATTACGTTGCTAACTGACTTAAACAAAAAGAAAAAGAGTTGAACAAGGGAAATGCGCAAGAGAAAGAAAAAATATTAGGTTGTTAACTGAGTCAAATAAAGAGAAAAAGAAATGAATGAGTGAAATAAAAAAGAGTCAAAGAAAAATTCAACACATCAAGAGATTTGAAAATGAATAAGCTAGAAATAAAAAAAAGTCACTGCTATCTAAGGGGGGGGGCACCTCGGGTGGTGTAATGGTTAGCAAGGTAGACTAGCAAACCTACACGAGTGAGTTCGATTCTCATTAGGTGCCCAATTCGTGCGGCCTTGTGCTACATCTAAGCAAAAAGCTTAGTAAATTACCACACTGCTATCTAAGGGGTAGGTACATTGCTCATTTCTCAAAAAGAAAAAAAAGTATATTTTTGGTTATATCTGTTTTCAAGGGTTTAAGAGTTCGCGTCGATAAAATTTAGCTAATTATTAATATATATATATATGGTTTATATATATATGGTTTATATATATATATATATATATATATATATATATATATATATATATGTGTGTGTATATATATATATATACCATATATATATATATATATATATATATATATATATATATATATGGTTTTATCTGTCTTTCAAGATTTTAAGAGTTCGCGTCTAATAGAATTTCAGTAATTATTTTTTAAAAAATTGGAAACAATTTTTACATGCTCAAGTACATACTGAAAATTGCTTGATTTTGGTTTAACATCGAAACAGAAGGCAAAGGAAGGGAAATAGAGATACGGGTAGAGAGTTGTCGTTTCAACGACTGGAAATGTTGTCCTGTAATATATCATCGTAACGCGTAGTGATTTGATATTAGGATTTTGATCTGAACTCCAGAAGATCCAGCCATCAATGATATGATCGAAAGAATGCTCATCTACCTTTTGGGGTCCGTAATTAGGTGAGTGGGGATAAGATTTTATGGCGATGGGGTCATTGATGGATTGAGAAAGTTGTTGGAATTCGGAAGTGTTTTATGAAAATTTTGGGTAGGAAGTTACGAAGCTCTTTGCTTTGATGTGGCACAAGGCCGAATGAATGGGGCACCCAATGAGACTCGAACTCACTCATGTAGCTTTGCTAGTCTAGCTTGCTAACCATTACACCATCAGAGGTGCCCGGAATTTTTGAGTACTGGTAGAAGCCAGTCAATGTTTTGTGAAGGTCTCCCGAGGTGGGATCGACATTTTTAGGGGTGGGGGTAAGAGATCAGACTATTGTATCAGTTGAAGTTGTAATACTTCGCACCCATGTGTTAATGTAGGAAATTTAGGGAATGTGTGTACAAAATCTTGACGTGTCTCCTGGTATGAAAAGAAAATTGCGGGAAATATACACGATCAAAGAGATAAATACATAAAGTACCCTCGTTAACAATTGAAAAAAGGAAAAAAGGAGATAGACCGACGGGCAGTGGAAAAAGAAGTCGATAAACTTTGAAAAGATTTGTGTTGCTTAGGAAAAGAATCTCCGGGAAATTTTATCTCATCTTTGGAAGTGAGCAAGAAACTTGTGTGGTGTTGTTTTGATCGGAATAAGAATCTATTTCAATCTGCACCAGCAGCAAACTCCCCAACCCTAACTTTTTTAGGTGCTAGAAGACGGTGACCGAGGGTCAATGACGTTGAGAGAATGAGGATTTGACCACTTCAAAATTATACGGTTATTAGTAACGTTTACTGAAAACCTGAAATTGGCAAGAGCTCGGAAACAACAACAAACAAAAAAAAACTAAAAGAAATTTATCTGAATTAGACTCGGAAAATGAGACAGCTGACCTCCCCAGATTCATTGTCATTGAATCTTTGGAGGATGTCTGCCTGACCGAATTCTCCCCTTTCTTAATAGAAAAGGTTATCGCGACAAGACCTACCCACCCCAAAACGTAAAGAAAACACGAAATAGAAACTTGCTTGTCGGAGGTAAGCCGAAATTATTCTCAAAATGAAAAGCTTCCGCACTAACAAATGCAGAGCATATTCTCACGAAAGACTAAACACCTCCGAAGGAGTTATCAGAAGTGGGGAGTTGGCCTTGGCTATAGCAGAGGAGATGACAGCAGCCCTAGGAAAATAGGGAATGATAAACATAAAAAATCACCTTTAGAAAAGGCGAAGAACAAATGCAGACCAACACCAACATCCTAACGTTTAATCAGCCCCATACTCTCAAGGAAGGGAAAATCGGCTATTGTCTCGAGAACGTTGAACAGTATGTCCCAGCACCCCTGAGGTGCTTCAAATGCCAAAAATATCGACATCACAGGGAAGCTTGCAGAGGACGACAGACATGTACCAAGTACAGTGAAAAGGACCCGGACCACATGGAGGAAGATTGTTTAAAGGAAATTAGATGTCCAAACTGCTGACAAGATCACCCGGTTTACTCAAGATCTTGTGACGTCTATAAAAAAGAAAATGAAATATTAGAAATAAAGCAGAAGAGGAATATAACTTTCCAGAAAGCAAGGAAAATACTAGGGTCCTACTTGGGAGAAAACACTTACACATCTACTGCACGGAGGGTAGATCCAATCAAGACAACAAATATAGAGCTCTGGTAGAGAAATTGATCCAGTTGGAACCGAATGATTGGCCAAAGTTTCAGGGGTACCTGAAAAAACTACACTCGGTCGAATTTCAGCAAGCATGAAGTCAACGACAAGAATTCACAAATAAAGAGAAATCCAATGAGGTAGTCCAAGGAAAAACACACATAGAATCTGTCATTCAAACACGAACCACTCTTACAAAAAGAGAAAAATCTCCAACAAAACAGCTCTTACACAAGTCTCCAATCCGTCCATCTTTATAGATAAACTAAAAAACTTGTCTCCCCAAAAAAACCGGAACAACTTCAACAAAACCACAAGCTCACATTGACCAAGCTGGAAAAATACATAGGAACACTCCTATTTACCCAACCCCTCCGCTCGGGCAGGATATGACACAAGGTCAATTTTTAAGCGGAGTTAAACAGGTTTTGAATTCAGAGTTTTCCTTCTCCTAGACTAGTTGCCTCACCAAGGCTGAAGAACCTAGTCTGTCTTACTATTTACTCATAGCTGGAGGGAGAATAATTAGATTCATACCTTTCCCAAGGGTATTAGTGCTATGTGAATTGCAATTAGTGTCGTCCAGGATTTGAACTCGTGTCGCCGTGTCCATTTCCTACGACGATAACCATTACACCACGAGCACCACCAAAAAAAAAAAAGAATACATAGGAACACTAAAGTGAACAATGAAAGACTATGAAGCACATTCAAATTGCCCTTAGCCAAATTCGAAACAGTCCCCTTAACATCAAGAACAAATTCACCTATAAGAATGAATTAAACACATTGCAATGCTGAGGGGTCGACAAAATCCCTACAAAGATCATATTGTATAGAAAGTATGCATAGTGACACTGACCGTGGAGGTGTCGACCTCAATTTGGAAGATATAATAAATTACAATACTTGAAACCATTTAACTGTACTCAAACAGATAAGCTTAATCTCTTTTTAAATGTTATCTACAAACCATCCACGTAAAAAGTAAAAGGGAAATTAACGATAAACTAATCTCTTGCATATCATGAATATCTATTCAAATGTGGGCTAACAAATGATTGATGTTAAATTATTGTTACTGTTTTAGCAATACTCGAAACTGTGTGCAAATAAATAATTAATAGCAAAGAGAATGATTTATATTAGATAGAAATACTTGAAACCATTTAACTATGGGAAAATATGAGTTCAGGCTTGTTTAAAAATATTATTAGCAAAATGTTTATAAATCATATGTATTTTATAAATATGTATAAACAGGATTTGGCATTAAATAACCTACAATGGTTGATATGCCAAAAAACCAAACCTACAAACAATTCACTAATAAATCATATGTATGACTATTTGACTGAGTGCAGTTGTTAAATTGAATTGTTAGTGTTACACGGCAATGCTGGAAACAATTTGATTAAATGCAAACAAATAATTAATATCAAGTTGAATTATTCATGTTTGATAGAAATACTTGAAACAATTTAATTGTGTGCAAACAAATGAGCACTAGCTTGTTTGAAATATTATCTAGAAAGTATTCGTTTTCAAATCTTAGGTTAAATATATGTATAAACTGGATTTGGCATGAAATAACCTACAAAGGTTGATTTGCCATAAAAATTCCAACCAACCAACCAACCCTTCTTAGATCATTTAGTTTTATCAATGAAAGCATTATGACTTAATCTTTTTTTTTCTTTTGCCACAAGCACTTTAGAATGGATTGAAAAACCTCTCTGCCACCGGTCTAATACTCTAACCACCTGAGATCGACATGCTACTATTTATTTTTTGTTTTTTGTATGTGTTTCAGTGACTGAAGGTTGTATGAAGCTTTTCGTTGCTGATGGTTTTAAAAGGCGGTAAACATTAGATGTTTGTTCGGCGTATTTTTTTATGCCGCCGGGAGCCCCCCCCCCCTCTACCTACGGAAAAAAGAAAAAAAAAGAAAAAAAAAGAAAGATCAAACAATTTGATGAATTGGAATCAAAATAACCTCCTTTGTCTTTTGCCGAATTTCAGCCAGCCAGAACGGCACTTCTAATTTCGTCATCATCAGTAGCATCTGAATAAACAAGTCTTTTTTTTATCTGCCATTATTACTTGAATCCTCTAGAATTTGAATTCTCTTGGCACATACCTTGATTACAAAAAAAAAGGAAAAGAAAAATAGAACACAAAAAACCCACGTCGATAGAACGTGGTTGATGGTATTGGAATGCTTGGTATTAGGGAAGATATTTACTCCAAGTTTCCACTCTTCAAGAACCAATATTAGTAGATCGTCATGAGAAGCGTTTGTCGTGTACACAGTATTCTCAGCTACTAAAGTTCAAATCTTAAACAAGGCTGTTTGTAGTTCACATGGCACTAATACTCTTGAGAAAGGTATAAATCCAAATATTCTCTCTCCAGCTATAGGTAAATAGTAGGGCAGACTAAGCAATTTGCATTTCACAGAGCCCTAATACTCTTGAGAGAGCTATGAATTCAATTATTCTATGCTATGAGTGAACAGTAAGGCAGACTAGGCTATTTAACCTTGGTATGGCAACCGGTCTAGGAGAAAGTGTAGGGAACGAATAAACAAATAAATAAAATTTTTAATTGAATTAAAAAAAAGAAAACTATTAAATTTGCAGAAACTCCCAGAGGTCCCTGACAGGAAAAAGGGACGACGCATGCGTAAAGAAAAAAGCTACCTCCCGACAGGGGGGAACAGACTCTCTCTCTCTCTCTCTCTCTCTCTCTCTCTCTCTCTCTCTCTCTCTCTTTCATGCGGTGACCAGCGGCGAATTGATAACATCATTGCCGACAGGTGTCTGGGCGCCACGCATATGTCTTTGGATTAGGCGTTGGTTAGTCCCTTTCACCCAGTAGCATCTCTCTCTCTCTCTCTCTCTCTCTCTCTCTCTCTCTCTCTCTGTTAACAGTATACCGGAATATAAAAGACTACGAAATAAAACTACAAACTCAAACAACGGGACTCTGACAAACTTCCAAAAGAAACTAATCCTTATGGAAGCTTTAAATACCCAATGAGGACAAGCATATGCAAGAAACGACTAAAGTATTTTTAGACACCTTAACTAGGGGATTCAACCATTTCAATTGTATTCAGGGAAAACTCCCTCACCCATGGAATGGTTGTTGAACCCAGGAAATAAAAAGGAAAATATAAAAGAAACGTCTTCATCTCCTATCTGTTACTGTCTTCTTTTGTATAATTCTTTTTGGGCCTTTCTTGGGCAAGGCATTACACCGACTCGCCAACGTGGGGTAAAATAAAATAACCTAATAATGGAGTCAGATATCAAACGGCAACACAGCTTTGCCCATTGCCCTTGACCTTCAGTCAAAACCCCACAAAAGGAAACTCTGAATTTAAACCAGACCTGGAAAAGGGTGGGCTTCGTCAAGCTGTTCCTGCCAAAGACACACGCTACATGACCCCCCACCAAATATTGTTACAAGTCCAGTGATGTTGATGATGATATCCTCATTTGTTTGCTGAATTCTAACCCTTCCCCCCCCCCAGCCCCTCAACCTTCGGCGTCTTACTCTCTAGGTTGAGGTGTCTACTCGATACTAACCGAACTTAAGGGCGTGGCCATCGGTCCCCTGAGCATCCGGAGATTATTCAACCGGTCCGATGGTTCAATCCTGCTTCCTACCCACGTTGTGATTTGTTTGATCCAGAAAGCAGAAGTGATGTCTGTCCATTCTGGGTCGACTGAAGATGTAGACACGGCTGGGGAGTCTGCACTAAGAAATTTAGAATGCGCCAAAAAGGAAATTAATATCTGCAGAACGAGCCGCCGCCGCCGCCGCCGCAGCCATTGGCCTCCATGTCAATGCACACAAAACGGAATATATGTGCTTTAATCAAGCTGGCGACATTTCCACACTAGAGGGAACCTCTCTGAAACTAGAAGACAAATTCACCTACCTAGGAAGCAGTGTCTCATCAACCGAAAAAGACATCGACACACGGTTAACGAAGGCATGAACAGCTATCGATAAGCTATCGATCATATGGAAATCAGACCTGACCGATAAAATGAAACGCAGTTTCTTCCAGGCAGCGAATGGATGCACTACTTGGACGCTAACAAAACGGCTGGAAAAGAAGCTTGACGGCAATTACACAAGAATGCTGCGAGCAATATTGAACAAGTCCTGGCGGCAACACCCCACAAGGCACCAACTATACGGCCACCTGCTTCCCATCACGAAAACTATCCAAGTTAGACGAACCAGACATGCAGGACACTGCTGGAGAAGCAGGGACGAGCTCATAAGTGATGTACTCCAATGGACCCCCACATATGGCCGAGCAAAAGAAGGACGACCAGCTCGAACATACATACAGCAGCTATGTGAGGATAAGGGGGGGTAGCCCTGAGGACCTGTCGGAGACGATGAGCGATAGGGAGAAGTAGCGAGAGAGGGTCAGAGATATTCGTGCTAGCGGCACGACCTGGTGATGATGATATAGCAGAAAAGAATAGTAGAGAAAAGAAACGGGTTACAGAAAAGAAAAGTATTTAACGTAAAACTCGTACACTAGATTAGAGAGAGAGAGAGAGAGAGAGAGAGAGAAAGAGAGAGAAAGAGTATGTGTGTGTGTGATTAACTTGTTAAATCGTCTCAGAACAATATATAACTCTTGTGATGGAGAGATCAAGATTTCTGTGCGGGACTTAAAGTTATTGTGGCTTTCCTCCTCCCAACGCTTGCCCCGGCCAATTCTGTCTTCTCTTTCCAAGAATTCTCTCCAGTCACTTCCAGTATAACTACGCGTTTATATAAAAAAAAAAAAAAACCCGGCTGGTTATAACTGACCCTCAGCCCTACTACTTCGCACACGATTATCATGGGTTTTTTTTATGCTTCAACCAAAATCATGTGAATTCCAAAGTTCCTTCTCGCTTACTCAACTCTATTTTAATTTTTCATCGATAAAAATTATTCCGACCATTTCAATTGTCTTCTGATGACCCAGATTCAATGGGTACAACTTCTGCCCGAGATCAGATTTCCCTATCAGTAAACAAAATGCTCAGATTTAATTTCGCTATTCAGATCAACTCCAATTTCAATAAAAAAAAAATACTTGTGTGTGTGTGTGTTTCCCAAACTCTCTCTCTCTCTCTCTCTCTCTCTGTCACAGTATGTATTTACTCAACCCCTCTGCTACTGAAAGGATGGCGGGGGAGTCCATGTGGCATTGTGGCTAACGAACTGGACTGCAACATCATAGTAATCGAGTTCGAATTCCAGTCGCTCAATAACATTCCATTTCGGACTAATGCTCCTCAGGAAAATTATTCTCCCCCTTATTCCCCGCCTAGCTACGAGTTAAATAGTATCATTTATGTTCTTCTATAAGGATGGCTTTGGCATTAAATAACTTACGAAGATTGATATGCCATTAAGCAAAGAAACCAAACCAAACCAAACGTTCACTTTCGGACTAATACTCTTGGAATAGTTGGGAACACCTTTATCCTCCCAGCAACTATTTTTCTTCAAGACTAGCTTTGACATTAAATAACCCACAAGGGATTGATATGCTATTAAACAATGAAACCAAATGAAACCAAATAGTATGTGACACAAGGTCAATCTTTAATCGGAGTACGACTAGTGACGATGTTTCTTCATTTAAAAGAACTGGTAAAAAGAGATCGAGATCGGGTTTCTTTGACTGTCATGTAACACACTAACGAACAGGAAGACTACCTATGGGCGATAATTATTTATTGTATGCCTACAAGAATGCCCTCTCTAAACAGGTTCTTGAACCTGAAACAAAGAGTCCTACTGATTGAACAATGATAACAAAAAAGGCTTACTTGATGACTTGGCAATATAACGATGTGGTTTTACTATTCCCTGGCAGGGTCAGAGACAATATCTCAACTGTTCTAAGAGCAGAGGCAAGAGAAAGTCGAAAAGGGTTTTTGGAGATTATCATGTTTTATTCAGTTACTTCCCAACCACCAAACACAATGATTTGATCACTTCAAGGTCTCTAATGGACACATACCAGTTAGATGAAGATAATTATTCTATTCTTTCAATTACAGCCTACTTATGGTATGGCCTTGGCTGTTGTACCAACCATATCATGTTTTGGCTTTGAGAAACGAAGATCAGGAAGGAGTCAGTCCATGCCGACTGCAAGCACGTTCGTGACTGAAAACCCCTTTGCGTGACCGGTAGGTACTATCACAACGACTGCAGATCAACGATATATACCTATAAGATACCACCTGTAGCGCCCTTCTACTTAGTGAACTATCTTCCATGGCACTGACGGAATATGAAAGGAATTCAATCCTTCGGCACAGTACCAAAACCTGCAACATCTTTTTTGACTGATTGGTATTGTGCACTTACTGACTAAATCTTAAGATTTAATTCCACTATCGTGGTTCTCCGATTCATCTCGTTAAGGTTAAAAACGAAGAAGACGATATAGATGAAGACAAGAACGCTATAATTTAATATAATAAGTGTGCACATCAGCCGCACTAAATAAAATACAGAGAGCAACCATTCCGATATTCACTCGTAATTTGGCTCTCATTCTTTCTCTACTTACAGATTGAGGCTCACTTTTTGAACTTCAATTCCCGGAACTATATTCGTAATTATTTTTTTATCAAAACAATGATTCCCACCGCTATTTTCTCATACTAACGCACCCTGCTACGGTTCAGTGATGAAAAGGTTTTCTGAAGTATTCTGAAACAGGATTGACAGACATGCTAGGTGGGGGGTAATTCTGTTATACCGACTTTAGCTCGATTTTTTTATTGAATTCAACCATACACAGCGCACTCAGCAACAACATTTCACAATTTCAAATAGAATTCTATAGAAATTCTTTCGCTCATCGATTTTTCTTGATACCCATCAGAACTTACGGATTTCTTTCGCCAAAAAATCTGACACCATCCACTGCTCCAAATCACCAATTTCACACACATGCAACAATATATCCAAGTATCAAGGACACTACTTTATAACACAATGGTATTTCGGCTTTGTGGGCTGGAGAGGCTGTAGAATACGCTGAAGGCAGTTCCGCAGAGAGGTAAACCCTACCTCCAATAGAGCCACTTGTGGGTCGTGTTCGGCGATCCGTAATGCTTGAGGAAGGGATTCTGGTGGCTGAACGGTCCGTGACCCGGTAACCAAAAAGATCATGTGACTTGCAACATTCCACTTCTGTCTTTACCAAGCCTAGATGGGTGGTCAGAGAAGCCCGATCCGATCTGTCAGCTGGTCATGTCCGTATTCTTCAATTTGCAATTATGGCAAACACATAAACCTTTTTATCTTATAAACGTTAGAAAGCTTAGGGTCAACCGCTTCGAGAAAAACAGTTAATAAATTAAGTTAATAAAAATTATTTCCACAAATACATATGAAATCAAACATTTAAAATTAGATCGGCTTTAAATAGCTCACATTAAACAAAATAACCAACCAACCAATTATGCCATTTATCCAGATTTCTTGACTTCATCGGTATTTAATATATTCTGTAGAATTTGGTTTTAATTATTTTGTATTAGTCAAGTTGAAAACGATTTTTCTTATAATATATTTATTTACATCAGTTTACAGTTGATGGGTTATCTGATACGTTGTATCACGTGCCAGGAATTAAAGTGGAGTGTTCCAATGTATTACTACGTTAGAGGATTTATACATATCAGTGTGCGTAGGGAAGTAGTTCTCCTGATCCTGTTATATACCAATAAACCAATACTCTCACCAAGTGGATGTTTTACCTAGTAATACATATACGAGGGGCATTCAATATGTTTTTGTACAGGCATTTAAAATTGTCGTAGACTCTTGAAAATTCACTATGTTATTGCTATACATCTTATGAGATGACTGACCAATTTTTATGATTTCAGCTTCAAATGAACAGCTACAGCAGCAATTGGAATATACCCTACAAAAGCCTGATTGTCACTGCTGGGGAATTTCAAAAATACTATCTGGACATGAGGACACTTTAAAAGAACGATATGCAATAAAATTTCTGTTTTAAACTTGGAAATAATGTCACAGAAACGTATGGAATGCTTCAGACTGCTTTTCGACCCTCTTGCAAAAATCGAGTATCAGTTTTTGAGTGGCATAAGAGATTCAATGAAGGCAGGGAGTCTGTGAGGGATGATGAAAGGTGTGGGAGGAGTAAGGAAGTCAATAGACCAGAGCTGATTGGCCAAAGGGTTAGGATTACTATGTTGAGGTTTTAAGGGAGTTCGGGAAGAGATTCCATCGGAAGAGGCCAGCACTCTTCAAATCGGGTCAGTGGCATTTCCCACAACACCATCCTTGTCACAGACTATTTGACCAGGATGGGCATCAAAACAGTTCCTTACCACCCCCTATAGTCGAGACCTTGCTCCCTGTGACTTTTGGTTATTCCCTAAGTCAGAGGCTGTCGTTATGAGACAATTGAGGAGATGAAAGAGGCTGTGACGAAGGTCATTGACACGCTCACACAAGAGGACATCCATGGGGTCTTCCAGAAGTTGTTGGAACGGTACAACAAGTGCATTGCAGCCGGAAGAGATTACTTCAAAGGGGGCTAGAGTTTCTTGTGCGTACTATCAATAAAAGTGCCTACACGAAAAAAGTCTGGAAACTTATCGTATGCCCCTTGTATTCAAGGTGCGTAATGTTTGTAGTTTCGACAGGAAAAAAAAGGAGAAAAGGACTTTAAAAAATCTGTCTCTTGTAACGAGATGGTTTGCCGGTTGAAAACAAATGTTTGGAGTGAAACTCATGACCACGAATGTCCGTTGTAGGAAAACATGATTGGTGACATCACTAAAGACGGAGCCAGATCACGCGCGAAGAGGTTAAGGCATTTTTGAGAGAGTCACCGTGAAGACAGCAGAGGAGGAATCTCGTATTCTCCTAGGTGTTTGGTTGGGGTTGTATGGCATAGAATTGTCTAGTCTATGATTTATCTGCTTTTGTTGTTCTGAGGTTTCATGAAACTAAGGCATCTAATAAAAGAAAAGTGTAATTATTTCGAATTATCTATCTATCTATTGATTAATTGTTATTAATTATCTAGATTTTATGTGTATTAATATATTGGTATAACCTTGTATAAACGTTACTATTACTTCCAGGTTCACTTCGATCTGGCACAGCCCAGTCGGCTGGCGCTGTTGAATATACCGACTGCATCTCTACAGAAGAGTAAGACTCACACCCCAACAAGTGTCCTGGAATTTGGGGGAATATGAAGTACCCCTTAATTGCTATTGCTCCCTGGTCCACTCTGGCCCAGAGTGGTTGCACTTTATAGGGTCCTATCTATGGGTCAAATAAATCAGTTTGACATTTAAACTGTGTGCAAACAAACAACGTGTGCTAAATTGAACTGATTAAAATAGAACTGTTTAATCATTTAACTGTGTGTAAGCAAATGATACATAACAATACTTGAAACCTTTTACTTATGTTTACAAATCCTATATATCAATTATATATGTATAAAGAGTTTGCAGAAGGAAGCACTTTTCAAAGTTGCACATTTTGCCAGGAAATCAATAGTGATGAGAGCTTTCATGTTCCATAAGACTATCAGTATGACCTTCTTAACTGACCAGGAATTTTTCTTTACCGGAGAGTCAGAATGTTTCCACTCCATAAACTGTCTTTTCTACTCAGACTCGGAGTGGCAAACCGCTGTTCGGCCCATTTGTAAATATTTTTTACTAAAATATCCTTCTCAATAAACATCAAACATTCGATTGTAAATTTCACTTGGTTTGTACTTTTCAGCCACCAAAAATTTGATGACAGACCCCAGTGCAAGCTTGGAACTCTTTGTTTAATTTTTTGCCAATTTAAATTGCCTCAAATCAAATATTCGAGCGAGATTACAAAAATGTTTACGGTAAACCAATTCAAAACAATGCAAAGTTTACATTTAAGGAAAAAATACTGAAAGATTATTTGGCTTTTATAAACATAATTTATTGAATGTAATTCCTTCGTATCTATATATCTGAGTCAGTTGAAATCTACCAATGAAAATGTACACACACACACACATATATATATATATAAGAATAGGTCTCGGTAGCCGTTAAACAATAATAATTGTGATTCATAACCGTTTAAAATTTACTTCGATGCTACTAGCTCCTCGTGGCTGAAGGGTTAGAAGCTTGGCTTGGCGTTTGAGTCAACCGGGTTTCGATCCCAGCTACGGGAAGCTAATATGTCTAGCCACACTGATGAGTTCTGATAGAACGAAACAGATCTGTATGTGGATGACTATAGATATATATATATATAAGAATATATATATGTTTATATGAAAATGGTATTCATTGGATGATTTAATTTCTACTTGAATTATTTGCCAACGTTGAGCGTATAGCGTTAAATTACAACACTACTTCAACATGCCACGTTACAGCATCCTTTAAGGGGTTGTAATGATACCCCTTAAACTATCGGCCTGACCCCGTGGTAACCTGAGCGTAAAAATAAGTCAAACACAAAACGCTTCTATTTGTTTGGCATGTACAAAATTTATTTGTTTGTAGAATCCGTTTCTAATAGTCAGCCGAAAATAGAGATAGAGGGGAAGAAAAGAAGACAGAGAGATAGACGAACTTTGTTGTTCTTCCGCTCACCGGCTGTTTTTGTGTGTGCGTGATTCCGTTTCCATGTCTCCATTCTGAGTCTCTCTCGTGTCTTCGAATCCATCTTTATATCCCTAAAAATTATTAATTACGTAATTAAAGTGACACGTCTACCAAGTCACAAATATTAGCAGATTCTTAACAATGTTTATATATGAATATTTTGCATTTCAAGTCGCAAATATCAGCTGATTCTAAACAATCTTTTATCTTCGAACATTTCGAATTCGTTAACAAACGTTTAAGACTTAATGTTTTACATTCCTTTAACTTATAAACAAATGTCTAAATAAAATTTTGGAATTCGGCTTTAAATTCAAAGTTTAACTAAAATGAATAAATAAATAAATAAAATAACTTCTAAAATGATTAACAGAAATCCTTAATTATTTTACAAACGTTTCGGGTTCTTTTTAAACATTAAACCTTCGTCAGGCCGTTTGAATATGTGATGTTGTATCCTCTGAATTTTATTTTAATTAAATTTAAAAAAAAAAAACTGAGAAAATTTTAAACCTTCAATTTCCGTTCGTGTCGTTCTGCTTCAAATCTGTGTGATGTCATTAATGTTTCAATTTCATTAAAAAAAAACACCTCATATCTATCTATCTATCTATCTATCTATCTATCTATCTATCTAAGATTGTTCATATCTATCTATCTATCTATCTATCTGCAGCATTTCCTCTTTTAAATATGTTTGATTAAATAGGACAGACACTTCATGTTTGTCTATTCAGTCTTTTGACCAGTTTAAGTTCATGAATAAGTCGTTTGACTTCTGAATGTACTTGGGAAAAATACGGTGCTTTCCTAATTTCATTCCATCTGGAATATGAAGACTTGAACGGATCAAAAGACAGAATAGACAGACACGAAGTGTCTTTCCTATTTGATCACACACACACATATATATGTGTTCGAAATAGGTAGATATGAACAGAATGAGATGATGTGAATATGAATAAACTAAAGTAATGAATTTGTTTTGTGGAGATTAGAAAAAATTAAAATAAAATAAATTTTACAAGTGTAGAAATCCCCAGAGGCCCCTGACAGGAAGTAGGGGCGGCGCGTATCTGGAGAAAGGACTGTCCCTGCGCAAAGGAGAAATTCTACCTGACTTTAGCCTCGACTATAGCACTGAATAGACCCTCTTTCACGCGGCTGCTAGCATCGAACACATGTGCTGATTAGATCTTGTAGCCTGCTACCAAGCCAGGTCTGCTGCTTGGAAGCCGATACCGCCGAAACAAACATTATAAAAAAAACCCCAATGGACACGACCACTCCGACTTTGGACTAATCAACCACCAAAACGACAAGTACATTTCAACAGCTTATTTTGGAGATGTGACTGTTTTATAAGGCTACTCTGTAGCGACATTCCTCGTAACAGACTAACCGTATGAAGCTCAAAAATGAAGTTGAAATTTAAAAGGTATCTTTTTTTTTTCCTTCCTTCGGTTGGTTATTCTTTTGCAGCCTTCACAAACTAAGAAGAAGTCAACGAATTAAATGAGGTAGAGAAGAAGACAAATGGAGTCAGATATCAAAGCCCAAAACCGACTACTATCAACCAAACTAAACAAATAACACCCCACTAATCCCCCCGAGTCCCATAATTTAAGGGAATACGCTGTGTTTTTAAAATGAATATAGAACACTAAGACATCACACGGTTTTGAAAAAGAACGTCACTAACGGAAAAAGAAGGTTTAAAACTTTCTCATTTTTCTGTTTCATTTAACGAATATAAAAGTTTTATTTGAATAAAATTCAGAAAATTCAACATGATATATTCAAAAGCCCTGATGAAAGTTTGATGTTAAAAAAACCAATCCCGAAACGTTTAACGTTGGCAAAGTTATTCGATTATAGATAAAATCATTCTCTGAAGACTTTGTGGGTTTTTTTTCCATAATCTATCGATCTGTGTTTCCAAAGCTTACAGTAGACTTTCACAGGGGCAACAACAGCAGAGTTCTCATTGCCAGAGAAATGGTCAACAATTCAAACTTCTTACTCCCTTACTATTCGGCGCGTGTCAATATTACACAACTTACCTTAACTTAATTTTTTCATAGAGCAGCAGCAGTAGCAGCAGCAGGCCAACAAGTAAAGATCGAATTACATTAGCAATGGCCTTGAAATTCGACGATTACTTATCGCGCCACAAGAAGTTCCCATTGTTATAGAGAACACCCAGGAATTATTTATCAATAAGTTCGTGACGGTACAACATTTATCGACGTAAAAAAATGAACTTCTATTCCTAGACAGAACTGTTTGCGTATTACTTTGTGTTAATGCCCTTGAGAAAGACATGAATCTATCCCTTTTGTCTTCCCACCTTATCGGTAGACCGGGTGCTTTAACGTTGGCAAGACAAGTCTAGTACTAGATCTGTCCATTCTTTTTCATAGAGGTATTTAAAGGATACTTTGGCTTGATGTTAAAGTCATTTGGAGTCAGTGTTGTTTGTTTCTATGGTATTGTCCAATGCATTTTTGAAGAACCTTTCGATGATGGTGAATTTCGCATCTCGGTTTAAATCCTAGTCATTTTGAGCGGAAATGTTCTTCTATTGGTAATTCATAAATTTGATACTGTTCACACATACACACACACACACAGACCTCCTAGTATTGTAGCTTACATGCTAGATTGCAAAATCGTAGTAAGCGAGTTCGAACTCCAATCGGCTTTGGCATTAAATAACCAACGAAGGTTGATATTCCATTAAACAATAAATCCAAACCAAACCAGATCCTTGGTAAGGTTGTTTCACTTCACACAGTGAGAAAGGCATGAATCTTTATTTTATCCCTCAAACCAACGGGTATTAGTAAGATAGACTGGGCACTTTAGCCTTGTTTGGGAAACCAGTCTAGGAGAAAGACAACACTAAATTTAAAATCTGTGGAATGTTGTGTGGAGAATCTCTAACACATTGGTAAACCATTGTTCTGAAATCAGCTCATCCAAAAAGTTTGGTTGGTCTTACACAAGCCTTCACCACAATCAACAAAATCACCTGTGTAAGCAATCTAAAAATGGACTCCAAATCCTGAAAGAGGCTGCTTGCGTTTCACTTTGCACCTTGAGAAAGGCATGAATCCATCTCTTCTCCCAACCGGACTATATTGGTTCTTTAGCCTTGTATGTAAGCAAACCAGTCAAGGAAGACGAAAAATTACTTAATCCGTTCCCTCATCAATAGTGTTCATGTGACAGGGTAACCCGACACGTCTGTTGTAACCTATCGGAACTTCTGTCAACAACCCAGACGGAAGAGTTCCCCTTGACAGCCTCCGCTTAAATGGCAAAGACGGACCGAAATTCAATCGACTCTACACGCCAGCTTCCGGGATGAACACGAACGAGGAATAAAATATTTTCCGACTCATCAGAAACTGAGCTGCGTTACTCCCTGAAAAAAAAAACGATATGAGCCACTCGTGCACAATATAAAAATGCCGATCCAGAAGGCTGAAAGAACCCAAGCAGCTGAGAGAGAACACGTTAAGCAAGTGGTTCAACAATCCGTGACGTTTGGCACGACAAACCGGAAGCATGCTCAGCTCACATTTACATTTACAACGCGGTCATCTCCGATTCGTATCTTGTGTCTCGGCATTTCCCACGTGGTCATCTCCGATACGTATCTTGTGTTACGGCATTTCCCACGTGGTCATCTCCGATACGTATCTTGTGTTACGGTATTTCCCACGTGGTCATCTCCGATACGTATCTTGTGTTACGGCATTTCCCACGTGGTCATCTCCGATACGTATCTTGTGTTACGGCATTTCCCACGTGGTCATCTCCGATACGTAATTTGTGTCTCGGCATTTCCCACGTGGTCATCTCCGATACGTATCTTGTGTTACGGCATTTCCCATGTGGTCATCTCCGATACGTAATTTGTGTCTCGGCATTTCCCACGTGGTCATCTCCGATACGTATCTTGTGTTACGGCATTTCCCACGTGGTCATCTCCGATACGTATCTTGTGTTACGGCATTTCCCACGTGGTCATCTCCGATACGTAATTTGTGTCTCGGCATTTCCCACGTGGTCATCTCCGATACGTATCTTGTGTTACGGCATTTCCCATGTGGTCATCTCCGATACGTAATTTGTGTCTCGGCATTTCCCACGTGGTCATCTCCGATACGTATCTTGTGTTACGGCATTTCCCACGTGGTCATCTCCGATACGTAATTTGTGTCTCGGCATTTCCCACGTGGTCATCTCCGATACGTATCTTGTGTTACGGCATTTCCCACGTGGTCATCTCCGATACGTAATTTGTGTCTCGGCATTTCCCACGTGGTCATCTCCGATACGTATCTTGTGTTACGGCATTTCCCACGTGGTCATCTCTGATACGTATCTTGTGTCACGACAAATTCCTGAACCAATAAACAAACGACATAACGAGCGACCCAAAGCAGGAATCATTTTTTTTCTTTTCATTTCAAACATTTCTCTTCTTCATTGTTGTGTTACTTCTTTCTCTTTTTCCAGTTAACGCCAGTTTTGCAATGCTTAGGCGACTACGTTAGTACAAGACCTATCAACACTATTCGGTACAATTGTTCCCGCTACACGCTTAGTCCGAGCAAAGATCGGGGATCGTGTAAGGCAGGTCAGGGATCGATCCTTGCTACTGGTACTTTATCATAGACGATACTGTATACACTAGTATGAGTCATAATTCGGCAGCTTTTGGTATTTTTGTCGGAGTATTAGAGGTCAGGTCAAGTTCACCTGATGTTCTTCGAGGGTTACACACCGGATTATTTATATAGCTTAGAACACAACATCGGAATCCATGATTGATCATCGAGGTTCTTGCAATAGAAGCTAAGTTTCTTCAGCCGCTGCTAACTGGGCTTTTTGACGCAACAAATGTTTTTGGCTATTTCTGTGACATTATGGCCCAGTTTTAACTTGTAAAACATAAGTTCCTGTTGATCTGTGCAGCTTTCAAATCCCACATGAATGAAGTAATACACAAAGTGTCAGCACACCTACTACCACAATACTACTAACAACAGTGGGTGCTTACCACAGCTTCAACTGCGTTGATCACGTGATATGATATACCCGTCACAAATTAGCACGTACTAACAAAATATTGCAAAACTTTTGAATCATCCTTGTAATTACGCAGTTTTATTTTAATTTTAGTTTTCAGTGGTTTACAGTTTAGTAACATATAATATCTAATAATATCCGATTTCATGGTGTAATGTTCCGTCCAAAATATTAAAATTTCGGTATCTTTGGCTGATTAAAAAAATATGGGCGATATTGCATATTGAAGTGACCCAGCAAAAAGTGTTTGACAAACAGAAAAAGAAAGACCATGTATGTAACTAATATGTTTCAAATTAAATTATATGTGCACAAAAAAAAAAAACGAGCAAATACGCCAAATAAAAACAAAAACAAAAAAAAGACAAGTAAAAGAAAACATACAACTCCCCCCCAAAAGAGTAATAAAAAAAAAATGTCAGTTTACAAAGCAGGGTATACAATCAGTATATTTTAAACCCCGCTGATAGGTCAGGTAAAGCAACCACTCTAGGAGAAGGAAAAATTTGAATTCAAACCAGCTGTACTCCGCTCTAAAACTAGGGGGTGAAACTATCCGTTGCCCAAGCAATATATCCTGGGATTCAAAGAAAAAGATGCAAATCGCTTTTTCTTTCCAATTCCAAATGTTATGAAGAAGGACGTGTACAGTGTAACCCGGATATAAGAGACCCTGATATAAGATATATTTTTTGAAAATCTAGTCCCAAAGTAGAGCCTGTGTTACCTAAACAAAATAGACCAAACCGGGATATAAGGGACTAATTATCAGGTCCCTACAACTCTCTTATATCCGGGTTACACTGTATTTTAATCCGTCTGCACAAACACCCGGGATGTTTTTGCGCATAGGGTGATACATATGTAAACAGCTGCTCTTTTTGTCCGATGAGCACACACATACATACACTGCCATTTTATGTCATTGGCACATTACACAAGCCGCAGAAAGCTGTAATATTTTGTCCATAGAACTCAAGGCTTAAAGCTTTCACATATACAGACGTGTCTGTTTCACGTATAATCCAAGGACAATACCAAGTAGGCGATATGAACTGTGTGTGATAAACTGGTACAGCACGGCTTTGACTACTTCGCCAATAGTACGGACTCACAAGACACTACTTTCATCGAAGCACATGTAGCACCCATCTGACGGGTGTGGTCCGCAATCACTTCACCAACGAGATATAAACAGGGTGTAGGTCAGTAGGCAGTTCGACTCTTCGACATAGTACCAAAATGTTTAACATCTCCTTCAACTGATTGGCATTGTGAAATAACTAACAAAATCTTACGATTGAAATCCGCGAGCCGTAGTTTTCCGATCAAACTCACAAGGTTTGAAAAGAAGGAAGACGACGTCACAGACAAAATCATTGATGGAAATCTACAAGTTTCTATAATCCAAATGTACATTTCTCTTGTGGGTTTTTGTTGCTTGTAACAGTGGACGATTTTCAACAACAGAGAGTCACTTCCCTTTAAATTTGCTGGGTGGTAAGTGAGCCAAGACTCGGCGAGCAGTTGCTCTTGTTTCTTAACTGTCTGGCTGGCGCTCGATTTCCCGTTTTTCCCTCTTCTTTTCTACTGTTATCGTTTGAAGCCTGTATCTTATATGCCAAAATTATCCGTAATTATCTTTTTAACAAGACAATGTATAAGATTTAACGGGGAGTTAATTCGTGGATAACACTGCGTTTCTTATAATGCATTAGTGTATCTCAAAGAGAGTAACCTAACAGAATATTCGGTAGGAAACGGGACAAGTCAATTGATATAATAAGACACATTGTACACAATACGAATAGGGAACTCAGTTCTCTCTCTAGGCCATATAAGAGACACTAGCGTTGAAGGAACAAATAGAAAAGTCCATACAACAAAAAATTGGAAATCACTTACTCTTCTCAAGTGATTCGGCGCCTCTATTTTCTCACCCTAAGTAAAATAAACATATTTAGAATATTTTGATTTCGGTGACCCAAATTGAAATTAGAGCACCATAAACTCACAAATCTATTCGTAATTATTTTTAATTAAAGCAATAATCCATTACCACTACGTATGCAATTTATCCAATGTCAACATATTTCGACTAAAGGTGATAAGGTTTTCTTACACTTCCTGATAAGGAGGGAATAAAACTCCAGAAACAGAGTCGACAGACGCGTGGAAGAGGTGAATTCAGTTATACCGACTTGTACTCGATCTCGACTAATTTTTAATTCCACCTGCCGCATTTCTCGATTTCTATGAACTTTCTGTTCGACATTAAATTTTTCCTCAATACTCATTTAACATGTTGGGTTTATTCCACCTAACTCCGTCTCTGGATATTTTTCACTCCTTATTTTGAATTCTAAATGGTTCAAATTTGATAAAATTAAGTTTTTCATGGAACAGACAGTAGATTTTTAAAAAATACATAAAAGCACTTTTCAAAATAAGTTCGTCGATTTACGAGGTGCATACGATAAGTTTTCAGACTTTTTTGTACAGACATTTAAAATTGTCGTAGACTCTTAAAAATTCACTATGTTATTGCTATACATCTTATGAGATGACTGACCAAGTTTTAGGGTTTCAGGTTCAAATGAACAGCTACAGCAGCAATTGGAATACACCCTACTAAAGCCTAATTGTCACAGCTGGGGAATTTCAAAAATGCAATCTGACACTTTAGAAGAACGATATGCAATAAAATTCTGTTTTAAACTTGGAAAAAATGCCGCCACATAAACGTATGGAATGCTTCAGACTGCTTTTGGAGCATCTTGGATGAATGGAGCACCAGTTTTCGAGTGGCATAAGAGATTCAAGGAAGGCAGGGAGTCTGTGAGGGATGATGAGAGGTGTGGGGGAGTAAGGAAGTCAATACACCAGAGTTGATTGGCTAAAGGGTTAGGGAGGTTTTAAGAGAGTTCAGCGAGAGATTCCGTCGGAAGAGGCCAGCACTCTTCAAATCAGGTCAGTGGCATTTCCACCAGAACAATGCACCGGTCCCCAACTCCATCCTTGTCACAGACTATTTGACCAAGATGGGCATCAAGACAGTTCCTCACCGTCCATATAGTCCAGACCTTGTTCCCTGTGACTTTGGTTATTCCCTAAGCTCAGATGCTGTTGTTATGAGACAATTGAGGAGATGTAAGAGGCTGTGACGAAGGTCATTGACACGCTCACACAAGAGGACTTCCATGGGGCCTTCCAGAAGTTGTTGGAACGGTACAACAAGTGCATTGCAGCCGGAGGAGATTACTTCGAAGAGGACGAGAGTTTCATGTGTGTACTATCAATAAAAGTGCCCATATGAAAAAAAAGTCTGGAAACTTAACGTATGCACCTCGTAAGTCGTTTTAAATTCTAAATAACTCAAATCTTATAATACTGTTTCTTAGATGGTGGACGGCTGATTTATAGACTATTGCTATATAACAGGTATGTATGTGAATAATAACGAATAATAGTTTTTTGCAAGTATTATTCTGACAATTAATATGAACTTCTGATAATCTCTAACAACAAACGTTCCTAAGCCTCTTATGATTACTTCAATGTTCTTAGCACATAGATACCAGCAGTAGATATTTTTACCAGTCTTGGTGGTACATCTTCATAAGCATTATATAAACAAAAGGTCGATCTTTGATACTATCTTATATATTATTGATTTATTTGCCGATTCGAAATCGTCTAATGAATAATCGATCCAATTGACCGCATGGCTGATCGATGCTCTAAACTTTTGTTATCTTGTGAGTGTGTTCTATTTTTAAAATCCAGAATGGGGTACCTCTGGATCTTCAACACTAATAATCTTTGTGGCAAAAGTCCACGAGCACGAGATTGATGATTCATACAGTAAGTGAATCTATAAATAAACAAAGGTATTAATTGAAAACTGGTGTAATTTAAAATTTTGGTTATTAGCAGATTATTGGCGAGCTCTCCGGATTTTAAAAAAATTATTGGATTTGAGTCATTATTGGCTAAAAAAAGTTGTGGGGTGAGACATTGATAAACTATGATTTTATTCATGATTCGGTGGCACTGACTACTGTCGGATGAATAAAAATACCCAATCGAGGAAATATGATCAGATTCCCCCAAAATCAATAAATATCAACATCTATTTTACAGTCGTCATGAAGAAGAAAAAGTGTGAAGAAATCTCTATCAAATAACTGCGCTATATTATACAATAAGAGGGAAAAAACAGATATTTTATGAGTAAAACTAAAATATACTTTCGTGAAAAAACTAAAGTAAAGAAAAGCAAAGCTTAATGGGGAAAATCGATCTTATTCAATTCAGTAATCGTTTTTAATAATCTCTGTAACCGAACGTTTCCGGGAACTCCCGAAATTACTCATTTTAAACCACTAGCCTTAAGTGGATTTAATGTGGTTTAGTGTATGTATATATATTTGCTCATTCATTTAAGTTTTATTTTTGTTTGCTTTTTGTAAATTACACAATCCTTAATTCGAAAAATTGGTTCGGCGTAATATAAGCATCATTTCCTCATTTGAACGAATTTTCACGGAGACTACCGAACGATTCACTAAATGCACATTCGTTCAAGCTCTTGTCGATGTGTAACGATGCGTAAAAATCCGTAACTCTACGCATAAGTACCGTTTAATTCCGTAAAGAGGCGATTTTATACGGAAAGAGGCGATTTTATACGGAAACTACCGAATTTTTTTTTTTTCGGTCTGTATCTTCTCTTGTAGCAGACGTCAAACATCAAGGATAGAAAACATTAAAAAGAAAGGCTTTAAAACAGAACTGACCATGGCAGGCCACAAGTCGCTGGATACGTGCACAAAGCGCGTTATCCGTCTCTTGGTGACTGTGTTTTTCCTGGTAGTCTTCTTCGTGCCTAGTTTAGTCAACAGCACTATCACTTCGACAGCATCTTCATCTTCTTCGACCCCGGCTATCCAATATTGCTCCTTCTTCAGCAACAGGGCACCATCACCACAACCAGGCCTTAAAAACTGCACCTGGTTTAAAAGCAACAGTTGTTGCTTACAGGAGGAGATTTCAGCTACTTTTGGACGGGTGAAGCCCTTACCTGGGGCCGACAAGAACTGCCAGAATTTCCTGAATTATTTGATGTGTTATATTTGTGCACCGGACCAGAACACTTTCTACCTGAGGGAGAGACTGACGGTATGTCGAGAATTCTGTAACACCTTTTACGATGCATGTCGAACGGCTGTCCTTAAAGGATCTATCATCGGAGATTTATATTCCAATGGGAGCCAGTTCTGTCTCAGTCGTAGTTTTAAGGTGGACGATGCCGCGAATGGTCGCTGCTTTAACCATGCCATTAAACAAAAGAAGAGTGGCGCGGTGACCCTAAAAACTTATCCGCCATTCTTTCGTATTATTATTACTTCCTTGTTGATATATTTTAGTTCGGGACTTATGGACTTAGAACCCCCACCTCTCCTTGTCTGGGAAAGATGGTCTTTTTGGGGAGTTTGGTCTTAATTACAAAACACAACAACAAAAACTAAAAACTAAAAACAAAAACATGACTTAAAACGACCCCCCCACCTTCGAAAAAAAACAAACAAAAAACTCAACCCACCAATTTTACTATTTTTTTAAAACGTCTATAACTGCAAAGAATTACTTTATCTAAAACTGTTGACATTATAGTAAATTAGTCACTCTTCTTCAAATAGTTATTTATTAAGCTTAATTTTAGCACAAGGCATGAAGTATAGGGTTCCCACTGAGAATTGAACTCACAAATAATTGATTGCGAATCTAGTAAGTTAACCGTTACACTTAACTTAGTTGTGGCACGAGGCCAGTGAGAATCGAATTCCCTGACAATGGTCTGTCAATCTTGCTTGCTATATATATAGTTATTTACTAGGGTTTGCTTAAATGTGGCACAAGGCCAGAATTATAGCCCCGTAAGAATCGAACTCACTAACAATAGTCTGCGAATCTAACGTGGTAATATTACACCACGTGATGTGCTCAATCTTCTTCATATAGCAATAAAACAAAACTACTAAAAAAATGTTTAAATCGAGCTTTATTTAAATTTCTATGTAAATTATGCAACTATAATGGGACAGAAGTGGATACTTTATAGGGTTTTAGGTCAATAAAATATTTTGTTTTTAAAGAATTATTTCCTGGTTCAATAATTCAATAATTAAAAGGAAAACCAAAATTTCAAAGACAAACAATTCAATTTATATTCTTCATACCACAAATTGTCTTGTGTAAAAACAACTTATCAAATATAGCGGTAATAACTTTAATCATATCAATTATTGATGTTTTGATTTAAAAAAAACATTAACATTTACTTACTAGGAGTTATTGATTTTAAATTATTTTTTAGCTTTTTAAAGATCTTTTTCACACACACACACACACACACACACACACACACACACACACACATATATATATATATATATATATATATATATATATATATATATGTACTAACAAATCGTTATAAAAGCATTTTTCTTAAATCGGAAAAGTGCTCAAATATTGACCAGTAGAGCAGGATAAAATTTAAATAAATGTTTTCTCTCCTCTTCATGTCAAAATCTCATGACTACAAGTTTCATATATTTGGATCGCATGTTATGTTTGTATGTTTTTTTGTAAATACATAAAACTTATTGTCATAAAACTGACAGAAGAACGTTTTATATATATATATATATATATATATATATATATATATATATATATATATATGAAATTTACTAAATTTATAAAGAAGATTAGTCAAGGGTTTTAAATAAGGTATATATTTGCATTATAAATAAAATATTTATCGACAGTTATCACACACACACCACCACCACCAACAACAACAACAACAACAAAATGAAATAAAAAAAAACCCTGTTTGTTAAACAAATTATTTTAGACTCTAAAATTTAGAGATTATTCAATCGAAAACAAGAGAAAAAGGTATTGTTTTTTTATCTTTACTTTTTTTCTTTCTTTTTTTTTTCTTTTTCGCTGAGAAAATAAGACTATTGTTATTTAATCTATTATCTTCTTAGTGTATTGAAAATAATGGTTGTTTTCGTTGTGGAGACGGACACCTTTTTTTTACATTAATCATTTGTTTTTCTTTCATTGATTCATTCATTTCTTCGTCACCCTCTCTCTTCATTACTACTGTTACTACTACTCAAGTACAATTTACTCCTTACTTCCGCCTACAACGTTTTACGATTTAAAAAAAGCTTTCTGGCTCAATTATCAGTTTGCTAGTTAAGGTAAAATGCGATTTGGGGAAGTTAGAAGCTATTACACACATTTACACAAACGAAGGAAAGGCATAACACACACCAAATACTCGAACAATTGAGGGTTCACGAATATTTTCCATTCATTCAAAAATAAATCCGAGTCTTAACCCGGAAGTGACGTCACCAAAACATCTAACATTTACAACCATTATTTATTATTTACATACCATGTTTAAAAAAAAAACACTTTTTTTTAATACTTTGACAAATTATAAATATGTAAATAATTCTTTTGAAAAAGCCAAATATTCCTTTTTAAAAATGAAACTAATTTGGAGAAATCTCTTTTATTTCTTGTTAGCACCTTCTTGTTACCAATCCCCTACCCCCCCACAAAACAAAACTTATGTCTCTTTCTGCTTGATTAGTTGTTAAAGGAAGCGAGAGAGAAGAGTATGTGTTATATCAGTTTCACTTTCGTTTTCAGTCATTTCACACACTTCGAATTTATATGTGATTAAAAAAAGAAAGACAAAATCATCTATTTTATTATTAAGCAACAATTGCCAATCAGATAAGTGTATTAAATGTTCACAATTTTTTAAACGTGAAAAAAAGAAAAAAAAAAAAACGAAAACAAAAAACAAAACAAAACAAAACAAAACAAAAAACAAAACAAAACAAAACAAAACAAAACAAAACAAAAAAAAAAAACAAAACAAAACAAAAACAAAATAAAACTGTCTTGAGACGGAAAAATAGCTATAATAACATCCGAAAAATTACAAGTTTACAGAGGAGAAAAAAATATTTAAATCTTTCAACGTACATGACAGTTATTATTAAAAACAAAACAAAAAAAACAAAAAAAAAAAAAAACAACGTGTCAGTCGATCAACTAATATTGAGCTGTTCTTTTTTTTTTTACTTCACTGTTTTTTAAATTTTATTTACACAATGATTATCATCGTCAGACGATGACGACTACCTCTACTACCACTACCACCACTACTGCTTCTTCTTCTTCTTTTACAACTGCTACTAATGATGATGATGATGATGATGATGTTTATTTAATTCTATTTTAGTATTGTATCATACTATTTTAATAATCATCTAAAACGCTAACTGTATATATATTTTTTGTCTGTAACACTCAAGAGAGATAACTTCTACTGTAATAAAGCACCACAGGTGTTTATATATTTCATTTTCTCTTTAAAACCAAAAGAAGACTTAAAATAGTCTTTCTTTCTGAATATGCAAAAGACTCTTCTCTTCTATATTTTCTAATGATAAATAGATCTGTATAAAACGTGTAATAATATTCAAATAGTTAATAATAATTCCGTTTCGAATTTTTCTACATAATATTTCAGTTAAAAAACAATAAATATAAAAAAAAGACAAATTGGGTAGTTTAACAACAAATCAGTATTTCTTTGTTAGTTTTAATTTATATGTTATTTTTATGTTATTTTTATCTATTATTTTAAAGTTAAATAAAATACCAAATGTTTGCTGGGTCATTGATATTCTATAGACTAACAACATTAAGTTGGCGACTCTTAGTTGAGGGTGACCCAAAGGCTTCCTTTTCAATAGCTACTACACCAAGGTGTAGAGGAGGGTACTACTTCATTCCCCAGATTGCTCCACTTTACCCTTGATCCTTACCTTATAATGCTGAGTGTTAAGTAAGGCAGCATTAAATACCATTTTCTGAGTCTTTGGTATGATGCAACCTGGAATTGAACCCCAGTCTCCCGGACTATTGGCAAACACTCTACTCATTAGACCAATGTCCCATCTTATACATGTGCTGTGTTAAGTAAGTGAAATTAATCAAATATTATTTGCCTGTTAATGATAATTATACTCCTAGAATTGAGAAGTCTAAGGCCCAGATCAATAAAATGATTATTTTTAGATTTAAAGAAAAAAATAGAAATGTATTTACACCTGCCTGTTTTTTTTTTTCATCTTAAGTAAAGATGACTAAATAATGAGTAAATTTTCTTATTCCTTGATATCCTTTGACAAATTCGTTTTAAAAGCAACAATCAAGCCTTATCCTTTACGAAGCAACTGAGTGACTTTGAAAAAAATCTACGACTAAAATCTACTATTCATTTTTTTTTCATTTTTCCCGCAATATTTTTTTATATGAATAAAAATATGAAGAACCCCCCCCCCAAAAAAAAAACCTGCTTAAGAAAATACAGACAAGAACTGAAAATTATCATTTCTGCCCATTACATTTTGTGCATGAAATGCAAAGTTATGTAAGGAACAACTCCTAATTTTTAGCCATAAAAAAAGTGTTTTTATTATATATAGCTGTGTAATAAATGATCCCTTGTTTTTTGAGGTGAAAAATTGCACTTAAAAAATCATCCATTACATGATTATCCATGGTAATTTATATTTAATATAAAATTATATGTAATATGAAATTTGTATGTATGTATGATGGGACAGAATCACTACCATCCTAGAATTCTCTCTCATTGAGAAAAATGCCTAATTTTTTTGTATTCCTCCCTGTCTCTCTCTCTCTCTCTCTAGTGGAAAGTCAGGTTGAATTTAGAGTTTTCCATCTTTAAGACAGGTCACTCTACCAAGGTTAGAAAGACCAATCTACCTTGGTCCACACCCACATATTTTTTTACTCCTAATATTATCTTGATTTCCCCCCCAGCTTTTCCTCTTCTCTTCCTTCCTCATTTATCTGACTCTGCCTGTATATTTTTTCCTTCCCTTTCCTTTTCTATTTCTATGTTTTAAAATGCCGCCTTTTACATAATTTTTGCTGTTTGTTGAATTGTGTAGCGATATGAAACTCAAGTTTTAGTGAATAGAGTTTAATATTGTAAGTCAACACTTATATATATATATATATTATTAAAAATGACAGACAAGGGTTTAGTATTTAGCTTTTTATTCATGGTCTCTGCATTGACACATGATGTACACGTTCACATAAACTTTTCTTGATCACAGAATATAAATCCAGCCCTCCACAATACTGGAGTCTCCATATCCTTTTTACAATTGACCAAAGATTCTTTGATTTTATCTTATCGTATACTAAAACTACACTAACATAGACTTTGTACAGTTTTTAAACTGTCAACAATTTGCAGTCGTGACATCTCATTCACCAAGCATTGAATAAAAAGCAAAACAGTAAATTCTTGTCTGTCATTTTTAATAAAATATCCCTAGAAAAGAATATGCTGCCTAAATACACATCATATATATATATATATATATATAGTGTGGTATATAAATTGTAGTCGAGGGTGACTCAAAAGCTCCTTTTTCAATAGCTACAACACCATTGCCTGGATTGCTCTACTTTACCCTTGATCTGTACCTTATAATGTTGGGTGTTAAGGAAGGAGGTTTCAAGTACCATTTTTTGTGTCTTTGGTATGACTCAACCTGGGATTGAACTCATTTTAAAATGAGACTATTCCATCAAGTAATAGCTTATTAGAGATTATAGGTACCATATCTCTCTCTCTCTCTCTCTCTCTCTCTCAATTATTATTATTATTATTATTATTATTATCATTATTTAGTTTTTGTAGGTTTTTCAGTGAAGTCTGAGTGACAACAAGTCTCCTCAAGTCCCAAGGACTTTCCTCAGTATTCTATCTGTGGTCTAAAAGTAAGTAAAATTGGTGATTGTTATTGAGGGCGACCTGAAGGCTCCCTTTTCAATAGCTACTACACCAAGGTGTAAGGAAAGGTGCTACACTTTTCTCTGGATTGCTCCACTTTACCCTTGATCCCTACCTTAAAATGCTGGGTGTTAAGCAAGGAGGCATTAAGTACCACTTTTTGAGTCTTTGGTATGACTCGACCTAGGATTGAACCCCAGTTTCCTAGGCAATTGGCCAATGGTGCTGTGGTCTAAATTCTTCCTCTGTTCTTCAATTCCTCCTGTCTCTTTTTCAAACTTTTAGAGATTGTTCCAAGGGCAACAACAACAAGAATTCACTTTCACCTTTATGTTCTGCAGCTTTTTTATCTCTCAGGCAAGATCCAGGTATTTGTTTATCTTTTCTTTTGTTTTCTCTCTACAGTTTGTTGGAAAAATAAAATCCACTGGATGGCAAGTTCTTTTCTTTTTGTTAATCAACATTAAGTCTGGTCTTCTTGTTGAGATTGGATGATCCGTTTATATCTGAAAGTTCCAGAGAATATTATGCATTCCATTTTCTATACGGATTCTGGTTTTGTGCATATACTATTTGTTAGTAAGGTCAAATTTTAATATCTTGCACTATTCCTGGTAGATCTTCTTTCCCACCCAGTCATGTCTAGTCTTGATTTCTTCTTATTATTATCATTACTGATGATATACATGATTGATTGATTGAAATTAACCAACAGAAAAAAAGTGGAGATTATTAGGATGGATCTTAGGAATACTTTCTTGTCTGATAAGATAAAATCAATTGATGTTCAAGTCAGGCCAGAACCAGATTAAGACGTTTTAGGCTCCCTGGGCAATTATCATCATGAGGCCTCTAGTGATAGTTTAAAAAGGAAAAAAATTTAAGAAATATTATTTTTACAAATTCGAGCAGTTTTTGTTTTTTTTGCGTGATTTTTTGGAAACAAATTTCTCCCCAAACAAGTAAATTGTAATTTATTGTTAACATTGTTTTCAATTTTCATGAAAGTTTGTCTAGTTATTCTTGTGCTATAGTTGGTCAGTGTACACTATTTAGATGTTTAATCTAGGAGAAACTCCTCTCTCCCTTTACATTAATTACCATTAAACACAAGTAAATCTGTATTGCTATTTTGATATGAAGGAATATATAACAGTTAAGTTATCATTTCCTGCGACAATATAGATATTAGAATGTTGCAATGTTTATATTTTGATTCTGTATAGCCAAAGGAAATAACATTTTCCTTAACTTCTGGAGACAAACCTCCGACCAGTTGGTGGAGGTCCTTCGATTCTAGCTCCTAAAACTCCTGCTTTCATTTGACAATGCTCATGTTCTTCATTATTTCTTGTGTTTTAGTTTTATACCATCTTATTACTGTTGCTTTTTATCACAATAATGATTCAGGTAAAACAAATACAATACACTTTTACTTCATCTTTTATAAAAATGAAAAAAAAAAAAAAAATTTTGCTACAGGTGCAAGATACATGAGAAAATAGAGATTATAAAAACTAAGTTGATAACGTTTTAAAAATTTCTTTTGTACTCTTTCTGTAATTTGATACAAATAACAAAGATCTTGTTGACATTTAACTAAGGCCCATTTGACAAACTGGAAAATCTGTTCCTAGACATATGTGTGTGCATTTTTGTATGTTCTTCTCCAGATGTTAATTAAGGAAAAATACTTGATTCATTTTATTGATCAATTATTGAATTTTGTTTTCTTTAGGTGTATACAATGTTAAACTGAGATAATACCCCTGCAGAGTGGAACATTGCATCTATTTTCTTTCTTATGTAGCTGCTGTTTATATTCTATGAGTAATTTCTGTTAGATAACGGGTATTTTAGGTCATATAGCAGTTTACTGGAGGTATTGCACATAAGTATTTGAACGGATATGGAATCTGTTTTTTTTTGTCTAAGCTTGCTGGGAACATTAAGAATTTTGAGCGGGTAGAGAGGATTCAAATTAACTCATATGTTTGGCAATTCTTCCTAATAAAAATTTGAGTTTGTCTTTTCATTCTCTTTTATAAATTCTGAAAATGATTTTAAAAGTATAGAAAAAAAGTATCATCATCCAGGAGTGGTAGTGGGGGGGTCAAATGTAAAGAATCTTTTTTTAACCCCCCCACTCCCATGATGGCCTATGAAGGGTCCTAATGCACTCAGGAAAAGTTTGGTAAATTCATCTACTAATTCCAACGTAAAATCAAAGCTCTTTGGAAACTTGAAAAGATCCGAATAAAATCACATAGACAACATGTGTCTTCATTATTTAATCAAACCTGCTAAAACAAAGGATTGCTACCCAGCTACACACACACACACACACACACACACATATATATATATATATGTGTATATATATATATATATATATATAAAACCCATTAAGATAGACGTATTTTATGTTGAGAGACCCTAACACCAAAAGGACTTAATAACAAATAAAACTACCCAAAAAGCTGTTGATTTTAATCCCCTAACTTTTATACTCTCAATATTCATCAACTTTTATTTAAAGAATATTGAAATGTTTAAAAAATCATTTAAAACTATTTCTCAATATTTATCAGACTGATTTTCCTACTTCAAAAAAATAAAATAAAGTCATATTTTTCATTACCAAATGTTAAAAATATATATATATACACACACACACGAGAGAGAGAGAGAGAGGAAAGTTATTGTATCTAACATGCTAAACTGTGAGAAAGTGAATTCAATCATGCTATTATGGTCACTTTCAGACGAATACCATTTGGGAAAGGCTCGAACCTCCTTAGCTGTCCAGTTTTAGGTTAAATAGTATCACTACTATCCTATAAGGATGGCTTTGGCATTAAATAACTCAGAAAGGTTGATATGCCATTAAGTAAAGAAACCAAATCACACACACACACACATATATATATATATATATAAAGAGAGAGATCCACATTGTGTTTTATATGGACAAATTTTAAGACTATCTCTATCTTTATTGTGTAGTTATTGCGTACATTTATTTAAAAGTTGTACAAGAACAATAAAGAATTCTATATTGGACACATTCACATTGTGAAAATTGTCGAAAAGGCCAGCTAAAATAGTTGAAGCAAAAAAATTGTATGAAAAACATTAACTATAACCTTTCTGAAATCTTGGACAAATAGTTATTGCTTAGATTCAGAAAGTATCTTGATATATTTCTGGCTCATATCTATATCTTAATCATTAAGATGTTGGTATCATTGATTTTATTGGCACACAAATGCAATCTTATCCTAGAATACATCTCTGCAAAACGCAGGGGAGTCCTGGGTCTGACACAAAATTGCATTTGCTACAGGGCCAGACTTTTACCGGCCAAGGCCCTAAGCTATTTCAAATTTGAAGGCTTGCTCAGAAAAAAAAAATTACTTTTTATATTAATGTTAAGGATTAAGAAAAAATTATATATATATATATATATAAAATTTTTTCTTTATTTTTTAGAGGTGCCTGAGATATAATAGTTATTGTCGTTGGAAATGGACCGAGCAATCCAAGTTCAAATTCTGGACAAGTCTGTTTGCATTTCACATTGTGCTAATACACTAAGGAAAGGTATGCATCCAACTATTTCCTTCCAGCTATTGGTAAATAGTAGGGCAGACTGGGCTCTTTAACCTTGATATGGCAACTGATTTAGGAGAAGAAAAACTGAATTCAGACCTGTTAAACTCCATTTAAAAAATTGATCTAGTGTCAGATCCTGTTCATGTGGCGTGGTTGGTAAATACATACATGTATGTATGTATGTGTGTGTGTGTGTGTACACCCCTAAACTAAAGCTTATTTACCTTATAACTAAGTCCAACACTGATCTGGTTGTGAGGCTCCAGTTTGGGAGATATGTAAAGCATGGGGATTTTCTCTTCATTGATATTACTCCCAGATCCACTCTGACCCAGAACAGTAGTATCTGTTAGGGTCCCATCTATAGGATCTGTTTAACCTGATTATGAAGATACATCTTTTCGTGCTAATTGGAGACCATCATGATGGCTTTGGCATAAATATCTCAACAAGGGTCGATATGTTATAAAATCAACCTTTCTCTCTCCTCTTGTGGATATAGATCAGTTAGGCCTTGGATACATAGGCTTATCCTCTCAAGAGAAAAATAAAAATAAAAAAAGGGTGTCCTGTGTATGACACTGGACTACTTTGGTGGTGAGGCTCCAGTTTTGGAGAATGTAAAATCACTCCATTGTTACAATCTGACCTTTAGTGGTAGTACTCGTCTCATCTACAGGTCAAATAGATCCATTTGAAAAATTATTAGTATTAAAAAGGAATACATGAAATCATATAACTATGTGCAAATTATTTGTATTAAGAATTGTCACTTGAAGCTATAGTTGTTTATTAAGGATTATTATTTGTTACTTGAAACCATATAACTGTGTGCCAAAAAAATCATTGAATAGAAATTATTCCTTGAAATCATTTAATCATTTGTATTAGATAGGAATACTTGATATATTATAACTTTGTTCAAAAAACTCTTAAGAAACAACAACAGAAAAAAGTAAATATAAATTTACAATGAATGGAATTCCTTAACCTCTTGTTGATAGATAGATAGATAAGTGTGAGATTGATCAATAGATAGATAAACAGACAGACAGATATGTCTGAGACAGATATGAACTACTAAGAGATTGGTGGATGGATGGATTATTAGTTATTTGAAATCATATAACTGTGTGCAAACAAAGGATTATTATTGAATAAAAATAGTTACTTGAAACCAGATGTTTACAAAAATTGACTGACTTTGGCATTCAATAATTCAACAAGGGTTAACATGTAAAAATCAAAATATAGAAACATCAAAGTTTCCATTTATATATTGTTAGCATTATTGATTTTATAAGCACACAAATGAGCTAAAGCTGAAACGGAAATAATGACTGCTCCCTTAAGTTTTTTTTCTTTTTTATTTTCATCTGTTTGTAAACATGCTTTTCTTCCTAGGCAGAATGGAATGAGAATTACTGTAAGTGTATTTACCATTATGCGTTATAACAGTCATGCTCTATGGGAAGAGGGGAAAATTGATTTTCTTCTCTAGCTCATATTCCCAAAAGAAAAAAAAAATCAATTTGTATAGCCTTACCTCAGAGTGGAAATGACCCCTCCCTAACCCAATTATCTTGCCCGTACACTCAAATAAAATTCTCTTTCTCCTCTCTTTCTCTTTCTGTGTGAGGAAGAAGGAAAATCAATTCTTTTGTAAGTTCGTGATTGTAAATGATGTTTGAGATATTTGTAAAACTGTTATGAGGAGGTAAAAATAAAACCATTTTACGGTGAAGTAGATGAAACTTGTAAAATGGTTTTTGATATTTTCTATTTTGGCTAAAATAAACATTGGAGGTACCGCACTGTGTAACAGTTATTATCATAGCAAATGGACATGGTGATCTGAGTTTAAATCTTAGACTAGGCTGTTTGCATTTCATGAAGTGCTGAGACTGTTAAGGAAAGGCATGAATCCAACTGTTCTCCCTCCAGTTATGGGTAAATAGTTGGGCAGACTAGGCACTTTAACCTTGGTATCACAACCAATCTAAGATAAGGAAAACTGTTAAACTCTGCTTTAAAATTGACTGTGTTGCATCCTGTTCAAGGTGGAGGGGTTGGGTAAATACAAATAATGAACATTTTAAGCTTTTAAAATTTTTTTATTTCCTATTATATATGACTGCCACATCTTAACAGATGATAACTGTCTTTGCTACCAAAATTACGATTCAAACATTCCGATTAATATCTACTTTCCGATTATGAGCTCTCAACTGACTCATAAACATGAGACTTGTAGTAATGAGAAAACATTTTAGATTTTATCTTCTACTTCTGCTCAGTATTTGAGCGTTTTTCGGATTTAAGAAAAAAATGTTTTTATAATTTGTTCATTTCACTATCATATATACCTGCCCATTCGCTTGGGTAGAGTGTTTGTCAATGGCATACCAAAGACTTAAAAAATGGTACTTGATGCCACCTTGCCTAACACACAGCATTATAAGGTACAGATCAAGGATAAGTGAAGCAATTCTGCTGTAGTACCCTTCCCAACACCTTGGTGTAGTAGCTATTGAAAAGGGAGCTTTGGATCACCAACTTTACTATATATATATATATATAGTGACTGCTATATCTTGACAGGCAGTAGCAGTTTTCACCACCAAAATTACTACTCAAACATACTGAATAATAACTATTTCTCATTCTTGAGCCCTCAAGCAACTGCAAAGTCCAGTTGCTGACAATCCTGGCTAGAATTTTGTGGAAGGTTGATAGGATCCACCTATTGAATATCATCTTTATGAATCTTCATGCGTCTTTTAATCCAAGTCTTCATTTGCACACTTTACCACAAACATGTTACCATGAGGATGAGGTGGTAATGAAAGTTGATAAGTTTCTTGATTTTTGTAAATTACAATGAGATTTGACATGGTTAACATATCAAGCTCTTGATAACAGGTGACAAAGGCAGTAAAGGATTCTAAATAGCATTTTATTGCTAACAGCTCTTCATGATTATACTGATCCTTCTATTTAGGAAGGAGAGAAGGATTCTCAGTATTTTATATTTAAGACTGAAAATTTAGATGATGTTCAATATGAACATTGACTCCACTTGAAAATTGCTTTATTCTCTAACTTACAGCATTTTAAGAGTGTTGCTCTAATAAACATCTCTCTATGATGTGCTATTTTTGTTAGATTATATGCATACAAAAAATTTGATGCTCCCCCCACACACACACTTTGTGACCTAATTTAATTTCTATTCATTCCCAAACAACAAATAAATTACAATACATAACTAAGTCTCATTGGATATCATGATGAAAGGGGTTAACTTTTTTTCTTTCTTTTTAAAGATGTTTTCAGTTTCAAAATGAAATCTTTTTACAAAAATTTATTGCTCAATATTATTATATGTTGATCATAGAAGACTGAACTTGTTTTACTGAAAAAGTGCATTAATCAAATTATTAAGTATATATATATATATATATATATATTTATTTATTTTTTTTTTAAATACAGATTTTTTTCTTTTGTTTCTTATTTGTTGATTGGCACATTTGTTAAAAAGTAAAAACACGTTTTCACCTGTGCGTCATGGGGAAAGTCATTGACAAAAATCTTTTTCTATGTAAATAAATTCTCATTTTTGTACTCTTTGTTGTTGTTGTTGCATTTTTATTCTCTTGAGATTTTTTTTTTAACAGTCACCCATTTCATTATATATAAAGCAGCTTATTCCATCAGGGAAAATTTTGTTTTTGCTTAACAGCCCAGTCATCTACTGTGCAAAGGAAAAAGGGCAATGTGTAAAATGTATCAGATACCAAGTCAAAAGTAAATAATAATACGTAATATGTATTACATAATATATGATGCAAATCTGTAATAATAATTAATATGTCCGAAAGTAATTAGCTACATGTAAGATCTAAGTGGTCTAAAGTAATGAATAATGGTTTACAGGTCAAATCTGACTGATGCAAACCAAATGAACAAGCCTTGTTAAATCAAACCAATAATATCTATCTTTTCTGACTAAGTCTTGCCTTTCAAATCAAACACGTCTATTCTAAAATACAAAGCCTTGAATGTTTTGATCAATCATAATAAACCTTGGATGAATTACAATTTTTGTATACAGAATTCTTGAAAAATCAGTTAAGGAGGCTGTTAAAAAAAAAAAAAAAGAAAAAAAATTAAATAGATAAAAAGGTTATTCAAAGAATTTGGCCAAAATAGAAACCCAAATTGAGAATTATTTTTAATTAGGTGTTTTTTTTTCGAGAGGGTGTAGGGGGTAAAAATGAAAAACTTTCCTAACAGCTGAAAACTTTACAAAGCAGCTTAGGGGTGAGCATAGAAAGCTTGCTGGGAAGCAACTCAGTCACCTGCAGGGCAAATTCACTAATAATAATAATAATAATAATGATAATACCAGATCTAGTATTGATTAGCAAAAAGAAAAGAACTTGTTATCTTAGTGGATTTTACCTTCCAACTGATCCAAAGTGAAAATAAGAATAATAAACTAAAAATAAACAAATACTTAGACCTAGCCAGAGAGCTGAAAAAGCTATGCAACATGAAGGTGTCATGGTGATACCAATTATAGTTTGTGACCTAACAGTTCCTAAAGACCTAGAAAAGAGACTGGAGGTATTGAAGATCAAAGGATGAATTGGAACTATCCAGACCACAGCAATGTTAAAATCAACTTGAATACTTTGAAGAATCTTGGAGATCTGAAGAGACTTGCTGTCATTCAGACTTCAGTTAAAACTAGTATGAAAAACTTACAAGGACTAAAGTAATAATAAAAGGTGACATTGGTACAAATCAAAGTTGAAGGTATTCATGTTGTAAGGGTTTTAATGTCATAGGCTGTTTGCTTTTCACATTGCATTAATATCATTGGGAAATGTATGAATACAACTATTATCCCTCCAACTATGGGTAAATAATAGGGCAGATTGGGCTCTTTAACCGTGGCATAGTAATTGGACTAGGAGAAGGAAAATTCTGAATTCTAACCTGTTAAACTGCTTAAAAAATTGACCGTGTGTCACATTGTTTATGGGGGAGGGGTTGGGGTAAATATATTCCAATCATAGTTGGACCCCTTGGAACAAACACAAAGACCCTGGAAAAAGATGAGAACAGTAGATCCCAGGAAGAATTAGAATTTTCCAAACCACAGCACTGCTAAAATTGGATAGACGAGAAGAGTCTTGGAAAACTGAAAAGACGAGTCATCTCTTTGGCTTTGGTGAGAGCCACCAGTTAAGTAATGGTCTAAAAAACTTACACTGGAGCTCTTGAAACAGTCCAGGAAAAGAAACAGAGAGAACTGAAAAACAGGATGAATTGAAACGATCCAGACCATAGCATTCTTAAAAATCAATTCGAATACTCAGTAAAGTTCTGGAGACCTGAGGAGATTTGCTATCGCTTAGTCTCCAGTGAAAAAAAACATCAGTTAGAATTGGTGGGAAAAACTTGCAAGGGGTAAAATATTGATAATTCATACCTCTCTGTTGACTTCATTTTTTTTTTTTACTGAGATACTCAATATCTATTTGGTCAGTTTATATCTAATGTCTGTCACAAACAGAGATAGTTATGAACGGACCAAAATAGATATACCTTTCAATAGTTCATTTTTAGATATCTATATTATTAAAAATCCTCATTTCTTATATATATAATATAAAAAGAAGGATTTTAATTATATATATATATATTTATTATTATAATAATAATAATATAGATATCTAAAAATTATTATCATAAATTATATAGATATATATATATATATATATATATCTATATATATCTCCAATCAGTGTCCAAAATCAATGGGTGTGGATTATTCATGTATAGAATATATGAGGGATTTCATATAAATCTATGGGAGTGCTCGATCTATGGATATTGTTATACATATTCCTTTTCAGGTTTATATAAGAAAACTCACTTACAGATCGTATACAATGTAACTGGAAGAAAACTCAAACCTGGTTAAATTGTCATTATGAATTTATTTTGGCAAAAAATATAATCTTTGTCTCTTTAGATGACTTACATGCTTAATTTGAGGGTGAAAAATTGCAAATATCGATTACAGTGTGTGTGTGTGTGTATATATATATATATATAAATAAATAAATAAAATGAATTTTCAGGCAAAAAGGAAAGGAAGTTAAAAGTAAAAAGAACCTAGAAAAATAGTATTCTGGTAATTGTCCTAACTTGAACATATGTTAAAAGTTTTTCATAGCAGGTGGAATTTTTGAACAATGTAAGCTACAAACTAAATTATTATCTTTTTGTTTTTCTATTTATTCCTTTTACATGTGTCAGTTGGGCTATCACCCCCCCTCCTCCCAAAATCCTTTCCTACCTTTAATTTAAGTACTACTATGTCTGTCTATTTTGTTAATGTGGTGGGAGTTATAGCTATTATTATAACCCAAAATTGCTTGAAGGTGACTAACAACTCAAAAATTCTAAATACAAACTAATTTTCAAGATTTCAAAAATCTCCATCACTATATAAATCTCCCATTGTAATATTCTATTAATTACTAAAATAAGTTAGTTTTTACTAATAAAATTCACCCAAAATCAATATCTCAGTTTTTATTTTCAGTAGGACCCTCACAATAGCCCTCAACCAAGATATTTTAAATGTACCTTTATGTGTATTAAGTGGTCATCTCGAGTCCTTGAGGTATACTGTTTTTTTTTTTCTTAGATACACAAGTTACATACGCTATTGAAGCTATTTGTGGTTAAAGATTGCCTGACTATTTTCCACTTTATTTGAGGGGTTGGCTCCTGATCCTTAGGGTACGAAAAATATTTAAAGAGAGCTGAAATGCATACTCTCTTCCCATCATTATGAGTGTGCATTTCCCTCATGGAACATAACGATAGGGAGAGAGTATGCATAGGCATTTCAGTGGGGAATTGGAAACAAAAACTGTATAATCACAGACATTGTCTCTCCAATCTATGGCTTAGGAACCAAACAGCCCTCTCTAAATATTTTTGGAAGCTAATCTCTCAAATAGTCAGGCAATCTTCAACTGCAAATAGCTTCAATAGGAAATATAACTAGTGTATCTGAGAAAAAAAACAGTATAATTAATTTTAAGGACTCAAGATGACCGCTTAATACACGTAATGAGCTGATGTTTAAATGTAGACATAAAGGGACATTTAAAATATCTTGGTTGAGGGCTATTGAGGGTCCTACTGAAGATAAAAACTGTGATATTGATTTTGCGTGAATTTTAATTGTAAAATAATAACTTATTTCAGTGATTAATAGAATTATATTATGGGAGATTTATGTAGTGAAGGGTAATTTTAGAATCTTGGAAATTAGTTTGTATTTAGAATTTTTAGATTTAATAGTTCCCTTCAACCATTTTTAGGTTAATACTAATGTAGAGAGCTATAACTCTCACCACATTAACAAAATAGACAAAGTAGTACTTGAATTAAAAGACACCTGAAAAATGTCGAAAGGTTTTTGAGAGGAGAAGGAGGACGATAGCCCAATTAACTTAAAGATTTAACACTTGTAAGAGGAGTAAAAATAAAAATGAAAAGATTATAATTTAGTTTACAGAATTACATTATTCAAAAATTCTAACTGCTACAAAAAACAACAACAAAAAACCAATATATGTTCAAATTCATCATCATGTCGTGCTGGTAGCACGGATATCCCTGACCCTCTCTCACCACTTTTCCCTATCGTTCATCGCCTCAGGCAGGTCTTCAGGACTACATCCTGTATCCTCACATAGTTGCTGAATGTATGTGTGTGCTGGTCATCCTGCTTTTGCACAGCCATGTGTGGGGGTCCATTGGAGTACATCACTTATGAGCTCGTCCCTGCTTCTCCAGCAGTGTCCTGCATGTCTGGTTCGTCTAACTTGAATAGTTTTCGTGATAGGAGGCAGGTGGCCGTATAGTTGGTGTCTTGTGGGGTGTTGCCGCCAGGACTTGTTCAAGATTGCTCGCAGCATTCTTGTGTAATTGCCGTCTAGCTTCTTCTCCAGCCATTTTGTTAGAGTCCATGTAGTGCATCCATATAGCAGTATCGATGTGACCGCTGCCTGGAAGAAACTGCGTTTCAAATTAGGATGGGTCAATTACTGGAACATCCTTTTTCTGGATTCTTGATACTATTGTTTTAATATATATATATATATGGCAGTCCATATTTGCTGTTTTTCACCCTCAAATTAAGCATGTAGGTCATCTAAAGAGACAAATATGCTATTTTTTGACAAAATAAATTCATAATGACAATTTAACCAGGTTTCAGTTTTCTTCCCATATATATATATATATATATATATATATATATATATATATATATATAAAATATGAGAAAATATTCAAAGGATGTATTCTTTATATGACATTCACTAACATTTTGGTTTTTACAACCATCTTTAGGGAAATGTGATTGATGTTTATCAGGAAAAATAAAAATGAAATAAAAAAATCTTACCACTCTCCAATGTTAATGATTTTCATTTTAATTGATGTCATTTTTTTGTGTTTGGAAAGATTTTTTTTTAAATAACATTGGGTTTATATATATATACATATCTCAAGATTTAAAGTATATCTGTTTGGCTTGAAACAATATTGCCATTTCTCAAGAGATATTTACTAAATTTGACATGGAGGTCTAGATATACTGCAGAATAATGCTTAAACAAAGAAAAAAAAAAGGGGTTCGACTCTCTTTGAGTTACACTTCAGGCAATATCTGTAGAATTCTGAAATGTATTTAATTTTGGTACATGAATATAAGAAACAAAAAAAAAAACAAAAATGGGATAAATAAAACAGATAAAAAAGAAAAATATAAACAAAATAAACTCTAAAAAGAATTTTAGTGGATTTTTAGTGATTATATATGCAAATTTATATGCAAATTTACAAACTATGGCAGGGCAGTATCAAAATTTGTCTGTCTTGAAAGGTGTCATTCTAGAAAAAAAATAAGAATTGAGTCTACAACACATAAAAAAAGTCAAATTGGCGACCTTAGTCGAGAGTGACCTGAAGGCTCCTTTTTCAATAGCTACTACACGGAGGTGTAGGGAAGAGCACTACTCCTTTCCTTGGATTGCTCCACTTACCCTTGATCAATACCGTATAACGCTGAGTGTTAAGCAAGGAGGTATCAAATACCATTTTTTGAGTCTTTGGTATGACTTGACCTGGGATTGAACAATGGTTTCCTGGGCCATTGGCAAATACTACCCTCTAGGCCTATGGACTGAATCATCATATGTGAGGGAAATTCTATGAATAAGGGGTATGTTTTGGGAGCGGGGATTTTCAGAATTTTTTTTCCATAAATGTCTGCAATGTTTGGAATAGGGTTATTGTAAAAATTGTTTCAATCTCACAAAAATATTTGTTTGGAGGCAATTCAAAATGGCAGCAAATCAAACAATGCTCTAGGCTTGGTGGCTGAAAAGTGCAAGCCATATGAAATTTATAGAAAAATGTGGGACATGTATGGTGAAACATATTTTAGTAAAAATAATTAATCTTCACAAATGGGTTAAACATGAGCTTGCCACTACACGCTTGAGTTGAAAAGACAGTCCATAGTGTGGAAACAATGTCTGATTAAAAAAAAAAAGTTCCAAGTGCAGGGATCAGTAAAGAAGGTCATGCTGACAGTCTTCTGGGGACAAGAAAAGATCCATCTTTATTGATTTCTTTGAGAAAGGTGCAATTGTAAACAGTACTTCCCATTGCCAATTCTTTAGGCAATATTTCATCTTTTTCATTGAATGACCCTCATAATTAAAAACAGCCAATTTTTATATTTTCAGTTTATTATTTTAAGACAACCTCAAAAGCTTTGCATATTAATAATAGTCTGAAAAGAATTCAACAACAGCACAGACATATCTTATTTACAATGAAATATGAATGTATAATTACAGATCTTAAAAAAAAAATACATGAAAACTTGCTATAAATTAAGTCATTTAATAAAAGATTAAAAAATTACAAAGAAAAGAAAAAAAAAGAAAAAAAAGAAAATTTTTTCTGCATATTTGGGACCCACACAGTGTCGGGTACATCAATGAGTTATTATCCTTATTGTAATAATAAAAAAAATCTGTCCCATAATATCTACTTAGATTTATTTATAGATTTTATATACTAAATGTAGCAACTATTATGGGACAGAATTACTTATCATTTGAATAAAAAACAAAATTAGTTCAGTGTTATAAATGTTTGTACTAAAAAAGAAAAAAAAAAACAAGCGTTTGCTTTGAGTGACAATTTCAAATCTAAAAAATATTTTCCTTGAGATATTTTTGCTGTAATAGAAACCATTTTGGGGGTATCAAACAAAACATTATTCTCTGTCCCATAAATAATGGGAATATTTACTATTTAAAATATACATACAAATGTCATAACTATTATAGGACAGATATAGCCACAAACTATTACATCTGTCCCATAATAGTTGTTCCATTTGCATATAAATTTCATACATTAAATGGAGCAAGTATTATGGAACAAAGGTAGCCATGAACTACTCAGTCCCATAATAATTGTTCCATTTGCAGACAGATTTTATACACAAAATGAAACGACTATTTTAGAACAGTGATTGTTAGACTATGATCATTTTAACGAATTGTTTTTTTACCTCATTCTCAACATTTTACATTTTAAAATATTCTAACAGTAAAGATTACAAAAAAAAAAAAAAAAAAGAAAGAAAGAAAAAAAAAAAAAGAAAGAAAAAAAAAAGAAAGAAAAAATCCCCCCCAAACAACACATTAAAAAAATAAAAAATTTAGGAAAATTATATTTTTTCATTTATTAAAAGATAAAAGTATAGAATTATTGGTCCCAATTTTCATAAGATAAAAGCTAAAAAAATGTCAGTGGTTGATTCTTTTTGTTTTTGTTTTTTAAGTTTTACATTCAATTAAATTGAAATAATTTTTTTTTCTCTTCAAAACAAACCCACAGATGGAGATACTGAAAGCTTTTCATGAAAAATGTCAGGAAGTTGAAATCATTGAATGAAAAGAATTCATATATTGTAAGAAGTTATTCAGACTGCACACTCATCCAAAAAATAAAATTGACTTGGATCATTAAAAAATTTTTTACTGTACACACATAAACACACACACAAAGTGCATTTACAAACTGTTAGTATTATTTCTTGAAAACCAGACACTGAATACATATTAGAAAACAAACACACATATATATATATATATAAGAAACATTTGCACACAACTTTTATAATTCTATTCACGCAACCCCTCTGTCATGGGCAGGATGTGTCAGGAGATGAATTTTTATTTTTAAAACAGAGAAAAAGCTGGGTTGAATTCAGAGTTTCCCTTTTAGACAGGTTGCTTAAGTAGGGCTAAAGAATCAAGTCTTCTCTACTATTTACCGTTAGCTGGGGAGGGAACAGATGGGTTCATGCCTTTCTAAAGGGCATTAGCATGAAGTGAAAATGCAAACAGCTTCATCCAGGATTTAAACTCTGGCTACTGATTCTATTTTTATGCTAATAACCATAACACTAAGCACACCTCAAATATACACACACACACATATATATATATATAATAAAGATCTTACCTCTTTATGTTGATCTCATCACTATAAGTTTCATGTATCAACTAATTATTGAGATTAACATAAAAAGAGATGAGATCTTAATTTCTCTTAGATTTTGTCCTGTTTTGCTGGCCAGCATGTGAGCACTGATTTATAAAAACAATTTTAAATAATTTGTTCACCTCGTGTGTGCGTGTGTATATATATATATATACATACATACATACACACACACTGACCTCAGATATAGTAGTTTATCAACCCGTATCTTTTTAATCCATATATATCAGACGGAATGTATCATATGTATAACACTTTATACAGCAAACAGATACTACACAATGATCTTAGAGAGTAACACTGATCCTAGATAAAGAGTACAGATACTCTTATTTAGGCAAACATCCTAATCTACATGCAAAAATTCCTGACAATTTTTATGGGTATTAACTTAATATATCATCTGAAAATTTTGGCATGTAATTGTGTGTGTATATATATATATATATCTTTTCAATGTGCATTTTATATGCATAAATATACAAGCCATAATTTTTTTTTTCTTTTTTTACAGGAAGTTTTGAGTGCTCACCAATGAGTTGTACTTTCCTGATATTTTTTATTTTTCAAAAAATGTTATACTCCTGTTTCACGTTTGGTTCTTCAAAAGTATAAAATTCAGCAGTTAACCAATTTTTTAGATATTTATTCATCCCTTTATTTTACGCTTCTGTTTTACTGCATAGCTCATCAGAAGTATAAAATAGAATTACAAATAAATAAAACATAGGGATTATATATATATATATATATATATATATATAAAACTGCTCAAAAGTATTTGAACAGATAGACAGTTTGCTTCTAAGAGTTTAAAAAAAAAAAATCATCAACATTCAAGAAACAAGTTTCATCATATGGTTCTGAATGTTAAATTTTTTGAAACATGTTTTTTTAATGGAATCAAATTAATAAATTAATTTTTTTTCTATTCTTCTAAAATCTTGTTCAGAAATATATCAAGAAAATTACTTGTCAAACTTACATTGAAATTCAGAAGAATTGACAAACTTTGGAATTTTCTCTGCAGAAAGTTTTCATCAATAGAAAAAAAAAAAAAAAAAAATTGGGGGTTAATTAATATTCACACACACATATATATATATATATTTTGACTCAAAAAAAAAATGGTACTTTATGGTACCTTACTTAACACTTAGTATTGATCAAAGGTAAAGTGAAGCAATCCAGGGAAAGGAGTAGCACCCTCCCCTACACCTTGGTGTAGTAGCTATTGAAAGGTCACCAACTTTACTTACAACTTTTATATATCACACTCACACACATCTTTTTAGTTTCCTAAATTAAAAAAAACTATTCCAAAAGAGTCTGTTTTGGGTATGACACCAAACCACATCTGATGGTGAGGCTCCATTTCTGGGGAGTATGAAGTATCCTTTTGTTGCTATTACTCCCAGGTCCACTCTGACCCAGAGTGTAAGTATCTATTAGAGTCTCTCATCTAATGGGTCAAACAGATCAGTTTAAAAAATGATCCATGTTTGATAAGACTGCAACCTCTCCCCACCCACCCCAAAAAATCTTAACAACTACACAAAAAATAATGTAAATATAAAAGTAGAATGAATGTGATTCCCTAACCTCAAGGCATAAAATAACTGGCAGATCGTCAGCTTTATCTGTTCATGACATCATCCGAGTAGAAGTGTTTAAAGAAAATAAACAACTAAACAAACATATAGCCCAATATGAAGATCAACTTTGAACCATCATAGAGTGTCACAAAGTCACTTTTTAAATTGCAAAGAAATGCAAGAGAATCAACCATGAAAACTTTCACTGCAAGAAATGATCTCACAAGAGTTAATGCACGAGAGAAATCCCTCCACTAACTATTGAAGGTGAACTACAATTTATGGAAATAATAGGCTTGGAAAAAAAAAAAAAAAAAAAAAAAACTGTTTCATGTCTTCCTGTTTTTGAGGGCTGATCCAGAGGGAAGTTGAAACACTCTTTATTATTACATATAGAGAGACAAAATCAATACTAAAAGCATTTATAGAAATTCATTGGCAATTATTTTACTATAGAAATGAATTACAAATCATTTACTATAGAGATGCATTGCCAATTATTTTACAATAAAAATGCAATTTCAAAATTATTGAACTATAAAATGCTAGTGAGTGGTATTCTTTCTGTGACCATGTGTCTGACTTTTAATGAATGTATTGTCATCTCTTCTTTTAACCCTTGTCTTCCAGAAACTTTCAAGATGCACTAATGCGACATTTCTTCAAATAATTTATAAGCAGTACTTTCTATAGCCTTTATGAACATTACCTTATAGTAAGTAAACCCTGAACAAGATTTTAGTATAGAAAAAAAATTTTTTTTTTATTTAAGAAATTATTTTGATCAAAAATAAATTTCAGAAACTTATCATTCAGATAATAATAAAATGAATAACTTATGTTACAATAAAATTTTTTTTTTCTGGCAAATGTTCTCATTTTTAACTCCCAAAACAAAACACTGAGAAGCAAATTGTCTAGCTGTTCAAATACTTATAAGCAATGCCATAAGATGTATATATATGAGCAGCAATTTTTTTTTTTTCTTTTTTTTTTTAGACAAGTGTTGTTGAATACAGTGGACAACAAATACCTTAATAATTTTTTTTTTTCAATTTCTCATGTTCTTACAACGATATACCTGTCTATTTCAAGCAAGTGTGGAAATTATCCAGTGGAGATCCAGCACTTTCTCTTGTCATTTTCAAGGAGACAGATATTTGTTTTTTAGAGAAAACTATAATATCAAATAGTTTTCATAAAGTTGTTTCTCATTGGGAATTTTATTATTTTGAATTTATTATTCTGATATTTTATAAATCATTTATTAAATCCATAAAAACTTGGATCAATTCTAATGATTATATAAAGATGATTACAAGAAATACTAAAAAAAATTCATAGAAATTCTATGGAAATTATTCACTAAAAAAATGCATTGCAAATTATTTTACTATAAAAATCAATTGAAATTACAATAAAAATGAATTACAAATTATGAAATCCATTAAAACTTTGATTCACTCTAATGATTACATATAGATTGACACAGCAAATACTAAAAGCATTTAGAAAAATTCATTGAAAGTTATTTACTAAAAAAATATATTGCAAATTATTAACTATAGAAATACATAAAAATTATTCAAATCTATCAAAACTTTGATTCACTCTAATGAGGTGTGGTTTGGTTTGGTTTCTTTGTTTAATGGCATATCAACCTTTGTAGGTTATTTAATGCCAAAGCTATTCTCCTAGAAGAACAGTAGTGGTGCTATTTAACCCATAGCTGGGATGATAAGGGGGTTCATACCTTTCCCAAGGGTATTTGCCCGAAAGTGAACGTAATAGCGTGACTGGAGTACGAACTCGCTTACTACAATTCCGCAGTCCATCGCTTTAACCATTACACCACGAGGACACCCCCTCTAATGAGGTGTGTTTAAAAAGTATCAAGACTAAAGCTGTGTTTACCAAGACAGAAATGAACAATGAATGAAACATTAATTTTCTAAAAAAAAACAAACAAAAAAAAAAACTTCTTAACATTTGACGCTCTTATTCCAGTGAGTTTTCCACAGGTTAAAATCATCTCTAAAACTTTTCTTCTGATATTGTATGAAGTTGTGCCGTTATATTTTTTAAAAATGTCTTAAACAACCTTAAATCTTAGCCTTAGGCTGATTTTTCAGTTTAGGAAACAAAAATGTTTGTCTTCTAGAGAAAATTAAAATCCAATTGTTTGCATAATGGTGTTCTTCAGTTGGAATATAACTTCGTATTCTGATGATATAAAAGGAATTGAAATCCCAAATCTTAAGAGACGTGTTGATATAAAAACAATATCTTTGTTGAGAGTAAACAACACTAATATGCCAGTCTCAGTAAATAATTTGTGAATGGTCAAAATTAAATCTTATATATATATATATATATATATATATATATATATATATATATATATATATATATATATATATATATATATATATATATACACACAGGCCTCAAATAGAGTAGTTTATCAACCCGTATCTAAACTGTGTTTAGATTCACAAGATCCACCAAAATATTTTTTTGTAAGAACATGAGAAAATGAAGAATGAAAATTTTACAAGGTATTCCATGTCCACCTTTTTTAATGATATACATATATTATACATACATATATTATATACACATACACACATATGCATGCATAATTTTTTGTTGATATATATATATATATATATAATGTTTTCATTCATCTATATATAACTGCTCTATCAAGGTTCTATGTAAATATTGTATAGGCAAAATAATCACTTCTTCCTATCTAAAACAAATTTTTGAGAAGCTTACTATATAACCTGACAAAGGAAGTGATTTTTTTTCCTCAAGGAAATGCTAATTAAAAAAAAAAGAAAAAAAAAGATTGAAAATGAATTACTAAAGTAAGCATTTTGATTTACACAAGATTTTCCTTTTATCACCACATTACTCACCTGCATTGAAATGGTATTGAGTAGCAACACAAATGGTTCATAAACGTAGTTGCCAATTAGATGAATTATTCAGTGAAATAGTTGAATATTTCTCATCAGATTCATTGCCAACCAGAATTTGATTCCTCAGAACTGATCTGTCACCGAGGCTAAGAATACACTGACAGTATCTCCTGCTGAGAGGTAAGACCCCCAACCCCTGAATACTAAACTGCATTTGATGGTGAGGCTCCAGTTTTGGAGATCTGGAAAGTGTGAAGTACCCCTTCATTGCCATTACTCTCAGGTCCACTCTAACCCAATAATTTTGAATAGATCTATTTGATCCATAGATGGAATCCTGACAGTAGCTGTCAGGGCTCTATCTACGGGTCAAATAGATCAATTCAAAATTATTTGTTTTTAATATGAATACTCGATACCATATAACTGTAAATTATTTGTATTAAGAATAATTACTTGAAACCAATTATTAGGTGCAAACAAATGACTAATATTAAATAGAAATAATTATTTGAAACTATATAATTACTAGAAAGAGAAATACTTGAAATACAAAAAAATATCTTAAGAAACAACTTCACACAAAGAAAAATATAAAAATAAATTTACAATGACTGTGACTACCTAACTTCTAGGCATAAAATAACCCTAGCCAAGTTGACATGTCATTAAAATCAATCAAGTTGCTTCAGAAATCAAAGAATCAGTCAAAGAACTGAAAAGTATTAGTGATCCAAAAGGTGAAGCTAAATTAGCTAATTCAATTAGTTGCATTGAAATTCAGCTGAAAATATTCTGAAGATGAACAAACAGTTGGCTGGGAAGGCTGTAGAATACACCAACTGCACCTCTGCAGAGGGGTAAGACCCCCCCCCCAAACGAATGTCCTGAAAATGACACTAAACAATTTGATGGTGAGGTTCCAGTGATGCTGGAACTTTAGGGAATGCAGAGTACCTCTTTATTGCCATCACTCCCAGGTCCACTCTGGCCCGGAGTGGTAGCACCTGATAAGGGTCTAATCTATGGGTTAAATAGAACTAATGGCATATTTATGCTAAACTGAATTGTTTGATTAAACTAAATGGCTTGAACTAAGAATGTTTTTGACAATTAAACCGTACTTACATTTATACTGTGTGCTTATGCTAAACTGAAATTGTACTTATATTTAAACTGTGTGCTTATGATAAACTGAATTATTTGAAATAGAACTGTTTTTTGACATTGAAACTGGATTTACACTAAACTGAATTGTTTAACAGAGAACTGTTTTGACATTTAACTGTGTGTGTAAAAAAAAATCTGTACTTATACTAAACTGAATTAACTAAATTCGAACTGCTTGACTTAACTGAATAGCTAGAAATAGAATTGTTTTTCACAATTAAACTGTACTTACATTTAAACTGCATGCTTATGCTAAACTGAATTGTTTGAAATTGAACTGTTTTTCACATTGAAACTGTACTTACACTAAACTGAATTGTTATATATAACTGTTTGAATAAACTGAATAGTTTGAAATAGAAATGATTTTGACAATTAAACTGTGTACTCATGCTAAACTGAATTGTTTGAAATAGAATTGATTATTTACATAAAAATGGATTTGGCATTAAATAACCTACAAAGGTTGATATGCCATAAAACCCGAACAACCAACCAACATCAATGTTAAAGTGTTCACATGTTATATTTCTTGTGCCATCAAAGCAACTAACCACATGACTTCCAGCTAAGAAAACAGATTCAGCAGCAGTTTTTCTATTAGCTCTTCTAGCTTTGTATTTCCAAAAATTGCTCTAAAAACAAGATTATTTATGTATTGGTTTTGTTGCTGTCAAACTGCTCACCCCCCAATAAACTAATTGATCAACCAGCTTTAAAAACGAAGCAGAAAATGTACAACCTGATTTGCAACGTTTCCATTGATTGTCTAGATGAGATTGGAAAGCAGTCCAATAAAGTTTTATTATTTTCAATCTATTTTTTTTTAATAAACTGTTTTCTATTTTTATTTATAATTATCTTGCCTGAGATATGGTTGATTCATTGACCAGGCAATGTTAGACTTACTGCAATATCCCTTCCAAACACACACTAAAAAAATTAACTCAATTTTTCCCTCAAAAGTAAGATAAATATATTTCCCTACAAAAGTGAAAGAATTATTTAACTGAGTGCAAACAAATGATTAAAATTAAATAGAATTATTAGTGATTATTATCGATAGGCAATAAAACTAAATCAAGTCTTTTTGTTTGTAATTATAACGTTACATTTAATTCATTTTTGTTAGGTATATATGTTGTTATTAATTCATAAAGTCTACAAATAGAACAGCAATTTATCTTAGAATATTATCGCTTACATTTAAGCAATGCAGGTATTCTGTGGAATTTTCAGAGATACAGCTAGCTAGTTAGCTATATAAGACTAATAATAATAATAAAAACATTAGAAAATAATAACTTAAACAAATTAACAAATCACATAGTTAATACCGCTACATGAAAACCACACAGAATAAACTAGAGCACCCTTCCCAGAATGCCAGACAAACTAGATCACTTGTCCCATCATGCCCCATGTAAAAGGAACATCCACTATGTGGGAACCATTTGGTCCAATGATCACATCGATGAAAAACTCGCAGTCACCAAATGCCACTGACTGTCTACACTATCTTAACTTAGACCTGCATATGCTCTATCACCAATAGTGAGCACTTTATTTACAAATATGGCAAACTATACTATATATATATATATATATATATATATATATTATACACACACACACACACACATATATATATATTATACACACGCACATACATACATATATATATATATATATATATATATATATATATATATATATTATACACACGCACATACATATATATATATATATATATATTATACACACGCACATACATATATATATATATATATATTATACACACGCACATACATATATATATATATATATATATATATATATATATATATATATTATACATTATACACACGCACATACATATATATTATACATACATACATACATACATATATATTATACACATGTGTATATATATATATATATATACTATACACACAAACACATACATATATAGCCAAGGTATATATACAAGTCAGTGATTGTAACAAACATTAGAATTATTTTAGGATGAGTGAACAACTAACTTTTCACTTTTTAATTTATATAACGGCATTTTTTTTGTTTTTTTTAACTATTTTTTTCACCTCTGAGAAACTTTCCTTTGTTTCTCAATGTAATTTATTGGGAACATCACTTGAGTGATATTTTTTAGGAAGCCTTCATTGTAAGGTCGGGTGATGAGGATCTTTTTCTTACTTGATTTCTTGGACTGTGATGATTCTGTATTCTCTTTTCCGCAACATTTTTGGGTTTGTTTTATTGAGCCAATTTTGTATCGTTCATTGCTTGTCTGGTTTGTGAACATCAGGTAAAGGTGATAAACAGTAAAGCCGGCCATTAAAAGTGAGAGTACAGATAGAGAAGCCATAAGGAAGATAATACGAGGGAATTGCATGAAAAGGTGCTGAAAAAGAAAAAAAAAATTTAGAATTATTTCAGAAATTGGAAAAAATATTTAGAATTATCTAAAATATTGAAGAAAAGTATTTCAAATCATTTAGGAAATTGGAAAAAAAAACATTTAGAATTATTCTAAAAATTGGGATAATTATTGAGAATTAATTTGGAAATTGAAAAATAATATTTAAAATTATTTTAAATATTGAAAAGAAAATTTTGAATGAATTAAAAAACTGGAAAAAATATTTAGAATTATTTTATTAAATTGGAAAAACATTTAGAATTATTTTATAAAATTGGAAAAAATAACTAGAGTTATTTTGAAAATTGTTCATAATTCCAAATAATTTTTTTCATTTATATTTTAAAATTTTAAATTTCTAACTCGATACTTTTGGATCACAGGTCTTCTTATGTAAGTTAAGATAATTATAGGAGAGAACAGTTTATATTCATCAATCAATCACAGCCTTTTCTCTGTCAAACATGACTTTGATATGACACTTTGTGACAATGAGGAGGGGTGGGGGAGAGGAGAAGATGAGATGTGATTAATTAAGTCTATAACCTGACACATTGTTATTACATCAATTTTCATTTGACCTCTCAACCCAGAGATAGTAGCAAATAAGAAGACTGTAAAAAATACCAGGATGAGTCAAAAGTTTTGCAACAATTTGTAGCATATCGTGACCGAAGTAGTTCAAGTTGTGATAGGTACCCATCATAGTAAGTAACCTGGAAGTTGATGTGCTTACATGTTATACATTTCTTTACTTTGTGATTTGAAAGCTGCACAGATGAACATGCAACATAGTAGTCTAATTTGGGAATTTCTTAGGCTTTATAAGTTTGAACTGAGCTATAATGTCACAGAAACAAACAAAAACATTCGTTGTGTGAAAGATAAAGTCAATCTCAGTAAAGTAACCAGATGATTGAAAAAATTTCACTAGTGTTGCAAGAACCTTGACAATCAGGCACCTGATACTCCCAGAGTTTGTCATCGAGTCAAACTCAGAGAGTATCAGGTGAATTTGGTATTTCACCATCCAGTGGGGTTTATTACTCTTGTGACCTTGTGGGCAGAAGCATCCAGAGCTGCCAAATTCTGCCTCACATACTACCAAAATATTGCAAAACTTTTGATTCATTCTTGTATAATGGATAAAAAAATAAGGGTTCACTTTACTATAACAGTTACATTGTAAACTGACCCCCTATGAAAATAAATAAGTTGCCTACAGATTTGGTTTAACAAATCTCACCTGATGATCGTTTATATGAAACTCAGAATCATTATGACTTTGAATTTTTTAATATTGTTATATTAGCTTTAAACTTTCTGAAGATTCAAAAAAAAAAAAAAATCTCTTGCAATTATAGTGGACATGAACCCCACCCCTGAATACATCAGAAGTATTATAAATCCTCTCTGTGAACAACACCCAGAAATATTAGCCAATGAGGTGTCTGAGTTGCATTCTGGGAAAATATAATTTTCAGCATCACTTCAGAATGACCTTATTCAGTCTAAGTAAATCCTTGACAGTAGCATCATTGCATGACATACTCAACTTGGAAAGACTGAATGCAATATCCAGTTTGGTGTTAGTTACAACCCAAATGAGCTGTCCATCCAGGACTCAATATTTTGTCTTTGTTGCTTTCAACAGCTCACTTACAAGATTATTGGTGGCTGATAGTGATTGCTCTCAATCCCAACAAGCAGAGATACCAAGCTATTTCAAAGCTTATTAATTGTTACCGGCATATGGTATGCAAATCTAACACTTTCAATACATTTTACATTTAGCATAACATTTTGTAAGAAATAGAATTGGTAACTCAAGGTCAAATCCTGAACAAGTTTCTGTCGAATTTGTAAAGATTGTTCACGCAAGTATTCAGTTATATAGCAAACAGAGTTGCCTAGAGAAGACTACCACTATTTGAGGAGGAGGAAGAGGACTATTTATCAAGCATCTGACTGACCACATATGGGTATGTCATTGTATGGGCTGTGACGCCTGACTGTCCACATACAGGCGCGTCATTGCATGGAGATTATGGCAGAAAGTGCTATTATTATTCTACAGTTTCATTTGTATTTCATTTTGTGTTAATGCTCTTGGGAAAAGCGAGAATCTATATGTTTTCCTCCTCCATGGGTAAATAGTATGTGTAAATAGTAGGGCAGACTGTGTTCTTTGGCCTTGGTTAGGCAACCAATCTAGGAAAAGGAAAACTGAATTCAAACCAGTTTTACTCGGTTTGACTCTTATCTTGCTGATAGTAGAGGGGGTTGGGTAAATATATACATTGTATACTTTTTATGTATTGGGACTTTCATTTTTTTTACTGCTGTTTTAATTTTTATCAAATACTGAGTATTATAATATATATATATATATATATATATATATATATTAGTGGAGAAGAAATAGATTTCAATATATCTTCACCTTCCCCAGCTATGGGTCAGAAAACAGAGTAGACTGGGCTCTCTAGCCTTGATAGGGCAGCCAGTCTAGGAGAAGCAAAGACTGAATCCAAAACATAACAGCTCTAGGAGAATGAACCAAATTTGTACAATTCTGTGGGTAGCAGTAACTCTGAAGCGAGAGGTTAGCAGAATGACAATATGGCAAGAGTATTGTGGTCTCACACAGGAACATGGTGATGTCAACAGGAGAGCAAAGCCACTCAAGTTAGTAAAGTAGATTAGCGAAAAGGAAAAAATTATATTCTGTGGCATTTTTGTTTAGTGGTTATCTTGCCTCACCTTGTTACTGGAATATAATCACAATCATTTTGAAAATGGTATTCATATTGTGCAAAAATTTGCCATTTTAATATTCTAATGGACTGATATTTTTTTCTCTTTTATGAGAATCAAGAGATGGCAATCATCTGCAAAGTTGGAGCAATCATCACTCACACATATATATATATGGGGGGGGGGGTAAGAAACAGGCTTTGAGAACCTGAAGTTGGTGTTAAAATAATTTTTTTTTTTTCTGTGCAATGTTTCAACCTTCATTATATGAGCATTTTTGAACACAACTGAAAGGGTTTTGAAGCACTGAAAAAGATATTGTTACTCTTGTTCAATTTATCATATGTGAATGTGTTATAACATTAGGAATTTTAAAGAAATATCTTGGAAATGAAATTTTTTTTCTAAACACCACTAAAAAGAGCTTTGATCAAAAAGTATTGAGACTAAAAAAAATTTTTTTTTATTGTCTTATTTATATCATTATTATTAATTATTTTTAGTATTTAAATTTTTAAGTTTTGAAATATCTTCTCTTTTCAAATTTATAAACATTATCAACATCATCAAACACAGAGAGCACAATAAACATTATCAACATTGTCACATACACACAGAGCACAATAAACATTATCAACATTGTCACATACACACAGAGCACAATAAATATTATCAACATTGTCACATACACACAGAGCACAATAAACATTATCAACATCGTTACGTACACACAGAGCACAATAAACATTATCAACATCGTCACGTACACACAGAGCACAATAAACATTATCAACATCGTCACGTACACACAGAGTAGAATAAACATTATCAACATCGTCACGTACACACAGAGCACAATAAACATTATCAACATCGTCACGTACACACAGAGCACAATAAACATTATCAACATCGTCACGTACACACAGAGCACAATAAACATTATCAACATCGTCACGTACACACAGAGCACAATAAACATTATCAACATCGTCACGTACACACAGAGCACAATAAACATTATCAACATCGTCACGTACACACAGAGCACAATAAACATTATCAACATCGTCACGTACACACAGAGCACAATAAACATTATCAACATCGTCACGTACACACAGAGTAGAATAAACATTATCAACATCGTCACGTACACACAGAGCACAATAAACATTATCAACATCGTCACGTACACACAGAGCACAATAAACATTATCAACATCGTCACGTACACACAGAGCACAATAAACATTATCAACATCGTCACGTACACACAGAGCACAATAAACATTATCATACAGCCTTCATAGTAATACAAATTCAAAAATAACGAGTTTAAGAAATTTTTTAAACATCACATCATGCTTATATCTTTTTCAGCATTTCAAAACCTTTCCACTCGTATTAAAAAATATTGCTATGGTGAAGAGCGAAATATTACACAGGAAATAAAAAACATTTTAACACAACTTCAGATTTTCAAACAAAACATTGTTTTAGTGATAGTGCTCAATATCCAAGATAGAGCCACTAACAGTCAAAATGATGGGCAATAATTAAAAACAATTATTAAAACCTAAAAACTCTTAAAATCTTAACATTTAAGTTTCGATTGTTTTTCATTATTGTCCAACATTTTGACTGTGTCACATCCTGCCTATGTGGAGGGGGTTGGTATATATCAACCCCCTCCACACAAGGTTCATTTTTTAAGTGGAGTTTTTAACAGGTTTTCTTTTCTTAGAGTGATATACGAAGGTTAAAAGATTTAACTGATGACACCACCCAACACCTTTTTAATCAAACAAGCATATTTCTTACAAGAGCCCAGTCTGCCCTATAATTTACCTAAGCTGGAGAGAGAATAGATGGATTCATACCTTTTTAAAGGGGCATTAAATATATGTGAAATGTAAACAACCTTGTTCAGGATTTGAATTTGGATCACTGAGCTCATTTCCTATGATGGAAACTATTACATACACACACACACACACGTATGTGAGTGTATGGGTGAATTTGAAAGATAGGAAAGATGCAAGCATAAACTTATTTGGTGTATACAAGTAACATACATGTGAACTAGTGTTCTTTATACAAGTGGATACATATATCCTTATATGAGACAAAATAATTTTTCTATCATATCAATATCATTCTAATTTACCTAAGATTTGTTGTGCTACATATATCATTTTTGGAGTTACATTTTGTTTCTCTCTCTCTATATATATATATATATATCTGGATATATGAGGATCATTAAATAAGTTTCCCGACTTTTTTTGTATGGGCACTTTTATTGATAGTACACTCATGAAATTCTTCGAAGTAATCTCCTCTGGCTGCAATGCACTTGTACCATTCCAATAACTTCTGGAAGGCCCCATGGATGTCCTCTTGTGTGAGCGTGTCAATAACTTTCGTCACAGCCTCTTTCATCTCCTCAATTGTCTCATAACAACAGCCTCTGAGCTTAGGGAATAACCAAAAGTCACAAGGAGCAAGGTCTGGACTATAGGGAAGGTGACAAACTGTCTTGATGCCCATCTTGGTCAAATAGTCTGTGACAACGATGGAGTTGTGGACTGGTGCATTGTCCTGCAGGAAATGCCACTGACCTGATTTGAAGAGTGCTGGCCTCTTCCAACAAAATCTCTTCCTGAACTCCCTTAAAACCTCAACATAGTAACCCTAACCCTTTGGTCAATCAACTCTGGTGCATTGAATTCCTTACTCCTCCCACACCTCTCATCATCCCTCACAGACTCCGTGCCTTCCTTGAATCTCTAATGCCACTCAAAAACTGATGCTCAATTCATGCAAGATGGTTGAAAAGCAGTTTGAAGCATTTCATATGTTTCTATGGCATTTTTGCCAAGTTTAAAACAGAATTTTATTGCATATCATTCTTCTAAAGTGTCTTCATGTCCACATTGCATTTTTGAAATTCACCAGTTGTGACAATCAGGGTGTATTCCAATTGCTGCTGTAGCTGTTCATTTGAACCTGAAATCATAAAAATTGGTCAGTCATCTCATAAGATGTATAGCAGTAACATACTGAATTTTCAAGAGTCTACGACAATCTTAAATGCCTGTACAAAAAAAGGCTGGAAAAGTATTGAATGTATCACATATTAGCATATGTTACAACATTAACTTTCCAGTGTTTCAAAACTTTTCCAGTTGTGTTTAAAAATGCTCATATAATGAAGAGTGAAATGTTACACAGGAAATAAAACAATTTTAAAGCCATATATCAGTATTTTTAAAAACTAACAAATTTCTGGAGTTGTCGCAATGGTCTTATTGATCAAAAGAACCAAAATTACCAGAGAAAACCAACCAAAAGCCTTAACCAAAACGTCTTACCTGAACTAAAGCCGATAACGTCACGGGGGTCATTTTGCCATTTGCCTGCATAATTAAAGCATCAACCATTCCCGAATATTGAGCAATGCTGACAATTGAACGAAGGGACATGTAGAAACCATTCAAGCACATCATGATGAGAGTAATAAGGAACGCAAGGAAATAATGGTTGTTCAAAGCCCCAATGCAGTTGTTTGTCCAGACGCAATGGTGATCAAAGCGATGCACACATCGATTGCAGATACCTGCAATAAAGAAAAAAGGTTTCACTGAAAAAGATTTTCATTATTATTTTATTACTATTATTATTATTATTATTATTATTATCAATTATTTTATTATATCTTTATTATGATTATTACTACTACAATTATTATGATTACTATCATTATTGTTATTATTTTTGTTGCTGTTATTTTATCTTAAACTGGCTCATTGGTCTAGTGGGTAGAGTGTTTGCCGATGGTCTGGGAGACCTAGGTTCAATCCCAAGTCATGTCATACCAAAGATTTTAAAATGGTACTTGATAACTCCTTGCTTAACACTCAGCAATATCAGGTACGTATCAAGGGTAAAGTGGAGCAATTCAGGGAAAGGAGTAGTGTCCTTCCCTACACCTCTGTGTAGTAGCTATTGAAAAGGGGGCCTTCTGGTTACTTTCGACTATGGTCGCCAACTTTACTTTTGTTTTATCTTCAGTTTCTTTCAATTGTTCACCTTGCTTGAGGGAAGGATAGTGATTATATGTTGTCTATGTTTTTTGCTGCTTCTTTTGGGATGATAATTTTCTGTCACATTGATAGTACTCTCCTAAGGAGATGAGCAGTTTTACAAAGTGCAATCTTTTGTATTTTAAATAGGCTGGGACTGCCATGTATCTTGCAAACGTGTTTATCTGTCTCTTTCTTACCCAAACCTCCCACTATTATTGGCACCGTGGAAGTTTTAACATGCCGCATATTATTCATTTACTTTTAGTGTGTTTTTCCCACTAGGTCGAGCTGGCAGTTTTTCACTGGGGTCTGAGTAACAGCATGTCTTCCCAAGTCTCTAGGACTCTTCAAAGTATCCTAACAAATTTTAGCACTGCTGTGGTCTGGATGGTTTCAATTCTTTCTCTAATCTTCAGGGTTCCAATAATGACTTCATATTCCACAGATTTTTCAGCTCTCTAGCAAAATCCAGGTATTTCTTTACTTGTACTCTGTGGCCTAAGGGAATGGCAAAATCCACTAGATGACAATTTATTTTCTTCCTGTTAACTAAAACTATGTTTGACCTGGAATGGGTGATCAGTTTCTATCTCAGAGTCCCAGAGAACTTTATGCATTTCCTTTTCAAGGACAGATTGTGATTTAGTCAGTATAGTGAAGTTTCAGTTTCTTGCACAATTCCCAGTGGATCACCTTTCCCATCGAGTCATGTCTACTCTTGTATTCCTTTAGTGTTAGTTTGCTGCATTCACTAATTATATGATAAACTGTTTTATCTCTCTCACCTCATAATAATCACTTGTTGTTCTCCTGTGTCTTATCAACTTTTGTTTTGAAATAATTAACTTTTATGTTATTATTTTGTGCTGCTATTAATTGAAATTTGGTTTCTCTAAGTTTTATTATCATTCATTATTCCACTGAGCGTAAAAAGCATGTCAACCCATCTGGGGTTATTCTCTGCATAGAAGTTAGGGAAACACATTCATTGTATATCTTATTTGCATTTTGAGTCAAATTATTAAGACAAAAATAATCTCTGTCAATCAACACGTGAAATCAGTTTCGTTGTCGTTATTGTGGTCAGTTTTCTTTCTTCATTGTTACCTCCGTCTTTGTCTAATTCTCGCAGCTACTTCTTTCACTTCCTTCAAATCTGGTTGTTCTTTAGGAATGTTCTGCTGAAGCAGGAATTTGTTATTTTACATAGAGCCAAAAACTTGCCTATGCAAAATACAGGTCATTTGAATGAGCAGAATTTTAACACTGCTCAGCCTCCATTATAATCAGGTGTTCACACTGAGACCATCCTCTTCTGCATAGACAACATACCATATGTGGGTCTCTTTGACTGATGAGGATGTCCATTCTCACAAATGGCAGCAGGGGGTTCACTCTGCCTTTCACTCATGCTACACATTTTCATGTAGTTACTTCTTAAGTGGTTTTATTGCATTTTGATGATAAGTCATCATCATCATCGATTATTTTCAAGTAAGTGGATCAGGGATCGTGTTGAGAGATTACTTTATATGCTATTGACCATGTTTATATTTATAAATTTTGATTTAATCACAATTATATTTTCACTGTTCCATTGCATTTTTAGTCTATAATCATTTGTTTGCACACAGTTCGATAATTTCAGGTATTTCTATCAAATACTAATAATTTATACACAGTTATATAATTATTTCTATTTAATAATGATCATTTGTTTGCACACAATTATATGGTTTCAAGTAACTAATAATCTTTAGTAAACAATTATAACTTCAACTAACTATTCTTAATACAAATGGTATCAACCAGCTCATTGGCCTAGTGGGTAGAGTGTTTGCCAATGGTCCGGAAGACCTGGGTTCAATCCTAGATTGTGTCATACCAAAGACTTTAAAAATGGTACTTGATACCACGTAGCTTACCACTCAGCAATATAAAGTACGTATCAAGGGTAAAGTGGAGCAATCCAGGGAAAGGAGTAGTGCTCTCTCCTACACCTCGGTGTAGTAGCTATAGAAAAGGGAGCCTTCTGGTCACCCTTGACTACGGTCGCCAACTTAACATGGTATCAAGTATTCCTAATTAATACAGATAATTATCAAACAGATCAATTTGAGTCCTAAAAGGTCCAATCACTTTGGGTCAGAGTGGATCTGGGAGTAATAGCAAAAATCAAATGATTAATTTTAATAAAAATAAATTATATTATTAAGATATGTATGATATTGATGAATAAAATAAAAAATTAAATTATTAATTCTAATGAAATTAAAACGGAAGCTAAATCAAATAAATAATTTCAAAAAATATCAAATAAATGAGGATTGAATTTTTTTTAAGTTTTAAAGTAAAAAAAATAAAACAAAACAAAAAAACAATAAAAAATGTCCAACTTACTACAATGCTTTGATCTGGCCGGCTTTTGAAAATTGCAGGTTTTACAAATATTTTTCCTCTGATATATTGCACCATCGTACGGGTAAATGGAAGCATATATTGTGTGGTTATCCTTAGTTATCTCCCCTGGATCAGCACCACATAATTTGTAGAAGACAAAAAGATTGAGAAAAAGCAGCAGCATCGGCACAAAAACGTGATTGTCGTCATGGAAAATGCCGTAGAGAATTGGAAATATGTCCACCACAACAATGGCATGCCCGGAGAGAACCAAGATGCCAAAAACAATCTGCATTGTTGGGTTTCTAATAAGAGATGAAAAATAAAGGGAAAAAATGAAGGATTTTGATTATACATATGAAAATAATCATAATAATAATAATAAGTAGCAGCAGCTCAGAATATTGGAAACGGAGACCATCAAACAAACAGAGATGAAAGAAAAAGTAAGAGGGGGAGAAGCTCAGAAGAATAAAGAAAACTTTTCAAGACTAGGCTCTGCAACAAAAATCTCATCAAAGAAATAAATATCTGGGCAGTTCCTCTTGGAAGATACTCGGGACCATTCTCAAAAGTGAGGAGGGAACTCAGACAATTTGATCACAGTACAAGGAAACTGATAATAATGCTCAAGGCCTTACACCCATGTAATGTCATAGATTATATATGTCAAGAAAAAGAGGAGGAATTCACAAAACGAACAAAGAAAGACTAATTACAGCACCAATAATTAGTAATGTTAACCTAAGGTCAAACAGGAAAACACCCCCCCCCAAAAAAAAATCCCAACTATATGGATACTTCAAGTGACAAATTAGGGAGACCATAAGCTTACACTGGTGTAAAAAATTTGCAAGGAGTAAAATAATAATATTGAATAATATATAAGAATGTTTAACAATATATAGTATTTAATAACAACTAAAAACAAAATATAATAAGAAAGAAAAAGAAGGATTTTGAAAATAATGTTTTATTCAGGACAACAAGAAATATATAACTAATTATTAATGTATTTTGTGTCACAGGCTATTTCCCCCACAAAAAATTCTGACATTCAAAATTACCCTAAAAACAATAAGGTTCTTGAAAAATAATTCATATTTGCTAAATAAAGCAAGAAAAAGAAAAGAAAAGAAAAATTAGTCAGATAAGAGAACAAAGAAGAAATATTAACGTCTGAAAATCATTTCCTTTGATTTATTGCTGGGTCATAAGGGTAGATTAAAGCCTAAATTGTAGTTTTCTGTAGTTACCTCCCTTGGATCAGCATCAATTAATTTCTTGAAGATAAAAGGATGATATCAAATATTCATAAGATAAGATTATTTTTCTCCTTCAAGATACTTTATCATTTGATTTTAATCACCTGATCTTAGCTGCCTTTTTATTATTTTCCAGAAGATTAATAATTCAATCTTTTTATTTGTGAACTGGAATAATAAAAAAAAAATGAATAACAAATTTTAAGGAGAGTTTGATTTTCAAGTTTCTTTCACTCAATTTTTTTTCCCCATAATTATGATGTTTTGGTTTGGTTTGGTCTGATCAACATTCATGGGTTATTTAATGCCACGGACATCCTTGTAAAACAACAGTAGTGGTACTATTCAACCTATATCCAGTGTGTGTAGGGGAATAAGGGGGGTTCTCACTTTATCCAAAGGGCATTAGTCTGAAAGTGAATGTAATAGAGATTGAACTTGATTACTATGATGTCACAGTCCAACACGTTAGTCATTAATAATGAATTCCTCCCACCAATGTATGTTATGGGGTCTCCCTCTTCCATAATAATCAATCCCCCCCCACAATGTATGTTATGGGGTCTCCCTCTTCCATAATAATGAATTCCTCCCACCAATGTATGTTATGGGGTCTCCCTCTTCCATAATAATCAATCCCCCCCACAATGTATGTTATGGGGTCTCCCTCTTCCATAATAATCAATCCCCTCCCCCCCAATGTATGTTATGGGGTCTCCCTCTTCCATAATAATGAATCCCCCCCCGTCAAATGCATGTTTCACCTAAAAATAATAACAAAATTAAAGCACTTAAAAAAAAAAAAAAAAAAAAAAAAAGATATTCATCTACTCACCTTTTCAAGGTAAGAGAAATACTACACAAATTCAGTGAAATGAAATGTTCATTTTTTTTGCAAATAACTTTCATATTTCTTGCTTGTATTTGTTTAAAATTAAACATTTTACTCTTAACAGTATATCAACTGAATATCTATAAATATCTGGCATTTCCTCCTTGATAATTTTTTGGGGGGTTCAAAAACTTTAATATTTCTCATTCGAATTTGTTTATATATATTATATTGATTTTTAATAACTCAATTGAATATCTGTAAATAATCTGGCATTTCCTCCTTGATAATTTCAATTTATTTACTGATTTACACATCGAGTCATTTCATATGTATTCTTAGTGTTCAAATTGTTAGTATAAAAATTGTGAAATTTTTGGTGTTATAAATAATAAGAGTTAAGGATATGTTGAAGTCACAAAAAGCTATTATACATACAATTGTGGGAAGCTGGCAAGACTCAAAACGAGACAGCTGTCCAAGTGGGATGCTCTCCGTCTGTCATCTTGAAGATAACAAAACTAACTTGTTCAAAACGGTTCAACTGCAGTTCCAAACCGAAGACAACAGCTAGAGATGAACGTCAGCTGAATAGGATCCTTATTTCCAATTGATTTGGCTATTATGGTGAAATTTCCAAAGCCTGGAATCATACTGGTGTAAGTGTTTCTCGATCCACAACTCTACGAAGTTGTTAGTGGCTTTTGAAGCCACTAACAACATTTAAACAGAAATGAAAGAATTCAATACAGGTTAGAGATCATCAAAATTGGTCAGTTGATCAATGGAATATCATCTTCAGTGATGAATCTAGATTCTCTATTTCCTTTACATCCAGAGAAAGTCATATGAGAGATACGATGCCAAAGGTATGAAAAAGTGTAAAATTCCTTCAATCTAGTATGTTTTGGGGTTACACGTCTACCACCACCAGTAGTAGAAAGATCTACTTTTTAAAAAGATCAATTAATACTGCTATCTATCTGGATGTCCTTGATCATTTCCTTATCCCATATATCAAGAACAAGTTTAAGGACAATGAATTCATCTTCCAGTATGATCTTGCTCAACACCACACAACAAAATCTACAAAAGAATGATTCAGGATGAAGAGGATACCTGTTCTCGATTGGCCTGCAAATAGTCCAGATAGAAATCCAATAGAAAATTTATGGGAGTGTGTGTGTTGGGGGGGGGGGCTCAAGAGGAGATTAAGAAAATTCTATTCATCAAATCTTGAAGAATTGAATTGAGTCATTACTGAAGTGTGGGTATTGGTGTCACTGGGGACTTGTCACGATTTAATTGCTTCATTACCAGAATGAATGAATGAAAGAAATATTAAATGCAAAAAGTACTACAACAGAACATTAGGTATCACTCATGCAGTCCTTCAAAAGTCTGTTAATTAATCAATACTTTTTCTTGTTAAAAACAGGTTTTTTTTCTCTTTGATACAAGAAATAAGTCTTCAAATTTAAAAAGAAACCATGTTTGTCAGTGAAAAATTACCAGATTGTTTTCATATATTGAATTGATATTCTGTTAAAAGTAAACAGTTAAAATTTAAACAAATTCAAATGAGAAATATTAAAGTCATTCACAAAAACTGAATGTTCCATTTCATTGATGTAGTATGAACCCCTCGGTCATATGGAAGTCAGACCTGACCAATAAAATGAAATGCAGTTTCTTCCAAGCAGCGGTCGTATCGATACTGCTATATGGATGTATTACATGGACACTAACTAAACGGCTGGAGAAAAAGCTAGACGGTAACTACACAAGAATGCTGCGAGCAATATTGAACAGGTCCTGGAGGCAACACCCCACAAAGCAACAGCTGTACGGCTACCTACCACCCATCACGAAAACTATCCAAGCTAGATGAACCAGACATGCAGGACACTGCTGGAGAAGTAGGGAGCTCATAAATGATGCACTCCTATTGACCCCTTCACATGGCCGAGCTAACGCAAGGTGACCAGCTCGAACCTACATACAGCAGCTCTGTGAGGATACGGGGTTGGCCATTGCTCTTGGTAGGTTCTCTAGACGGCATCCAGTGTCTGCTCAGAGCTGATGAATGTAAGTTTTGGTTGGTGTGTCTATGCGTACGAGAACACGCCTCATGTGTTCATCCTTACTTCTCCAACAGCCCTCAGCACATCTTTACTTGACTGGTTTGTAAGATGGGAGGTAAGTGGCCATAGAGCTACTGTTTTGTAGGTTACTGCTTCCAAGATTTGTTCAAAACAGTATGCAGCATTCTTGTGTAGTTCCCATTTAGATTTTTCTCCAAATGTTTTATTAGAGTTCAAGTGGTGCAACTATACAGTAGCACTGACATGGCTACTGCTTGGAAGAATTCTCGTTTTATTCAATCAGAGAGATTAGATTTCTATACAGTCGTCAACCTGTTAACAGCAGTCCATGGTTTGACTATGCATATGTTGACATCCTTTTCAGTGGATGAAATATTGCTAACAAGGTATATGAATAAGTCTATTAATTTTAGAGGCATGCCATTTAAAGAGGAGATGACCCGATCAATATTCAAGATAAATTTACTTAATTATTTGACTTCACAAGAAAAAAACTCAAAGAAATTAAGAAACTGAAACGAAAAACAAAAAAAAAAAAACCCTCAAATAAAGAAACTGGAATAAAAAAAAAAAAAAAAGTCCTACTAAACTATCCAATTAGTTGATTAACAATTTAATAAGATAACTTAATCTAATGTAATCAATCAACAAAACAAGCCAGTGTCGTCCTATGATTAAGGTTAGGTTATTTTCTTTAATGTCATATCAACCCCTGATGGTAATTTAATGCCAAATCCTATTTAAACATATAGTTTGTAGGTGACATGAATGAAAAAAAAAATGGGGGGGGAGCCTTACCACCAGATGTTTTAGTATCGTATCCAGGACACTCATTGGGAGGGGAGTCTTATCTCTCTGTAGAGATGCAGTCTGCATATTCTACAGTCCCAGCAGACAGGGCAGGCACCTTTAAAATAAAAAGAGTTGAGTGCTTGCCACAAAATTATAGATGCTAGGGCTTGACATAACCAGATGATTGATCAGATTGGGCTTCTCCTAAAACTTCTTTGGCCAATTAAGGGCCAAAGTGGAGTATTGCAAATCATGAGACCACTTCAGTTGCCAGGTCAAGGACTGCTCAGCCACCAGAATCCTGTCTTCAAACATTACAGGTCAGCACCCACAGCCAACAGATGGCCTTGTTAGAGGTATCTTATCTCTATGAAGAGGTGCAGTTGGCATATTCTACAGCCCCAGTCAACAGAGCAGTCCTATGATAGTCAACCTAGCTATTTCAACACCTCTATATCACCATAGCTGAAGGCAAAACATTGACCTATCTCAATAGTTTTTTTTAAATCTGTAAACTCATTTGTTAATAGATTTGTACATTTAAGAAGAAATAATTAAATTAAATGAATTAATCTTCTTGATTAAAAAGAGCAAAATCATGTGAAATTAAAAAGAAAAAAAAATTGACTTCACAGCTTTCTTTTTTAAAAGAGTGAAAAAGGGAAAGGAAAAAAAGGGAGGAGGAGGTGGCAATGTCTTTGTTGACTATAAAAATGAAATACAAAATTTAAGCATTTTAAAAAGAGTTTGATCTTGTTACATAAGAGATTCATGAAATCTATTATTGGCTTGAAGTGTAGGTAATTTGAATATGTTACAAAGCGTTAAACAGATGGAAATATACTGAGAGTCAACTCGGTTTGAATGACAAATAATGATCCACCCACTCAGATAAATTTGAGAACTTGAATGTGATTGGATAATCTCAGTCAGGTGACTGAGGGGTTTTGGAAGTTTACAAAATAGTTTGAACAGTTAATCAGTAACTAGGACCTGTTCGAAAAGAACAGTCAATTTCCACAATACTCGGCATAAGAAATAAAATATCTGCATGTAACAATGGTATTCATGTTGTTGGTGTCCAACTAAAGAAGAACTAAATTTGTTGCAGCACTGGAAGGAAAGATGACACAAAGATGCAACAATGACAAAGATGGAAGCCAGAAGAACACAAAACAAAATGAAAGAACAGATGAGAAGATGGATTCTGACAAAGATAAGAATAAGAGAAAAAGGTAGCATAATACTCTTACTTTAAAAGTTACTCTTCCACCTAACACCCCAAGAAATGAAAGTTACAAGCAAAAAACAGCATAACAATAACAATGTTATAAACTTCAGTACATGGAATAGCATTACTAGATAAGAGTTTTCAGAAACTGGTATCAGACCCCACCATCACCACCCTTGTTGATGGTGGAATGGTCAAGGGTTATTTTATGCCTAGAAGTTAAGGAATCATGTTCATTGTATGTTCAATATTTACATTTTTTGTGTTGTTGTTTCTGAAAAGTTTTTTTTTTTTTGCAGTCTTACAGGATAGAAATCATTTTTGAATAAATCTGTTTGACCCCCAGATGGGACCCTAACAGATATTACCACTCCAAGTCAAAGGGAACCCAGGAATAATGGTAATAAAAGGGTTCTCCACACTCCCTAGATCTCCAGAACTGGAGTTTCACCATTAAACGTAGTTTAAAATCCTAGCCAAAGATACCCTTTTATTGAGAAGGTGTGTTTGTGTGTGTGGGGGGGGAGCTCTTACCCACCTTTGCGAGGGGATAAAATTCATATTATAAGCTTCATTAACAGAACTGACAATTGTCTGAAGAAATCAACAGAAATCTTGTTTATATGAATGATTCTTGAAATTTCATTGAATCTTTTTCGAGATATAAAAATAAAATAAGACATATTTCTTAATTTGGTTCTAGTAAAAAGGTAGGGAGGAATCTATATCAAGTCTATTTCAAGTGAAATAACTGAATTTTATAAGTTTTAATATGGTTACATAATTAGATACTTTTTGATTGTGAAGCAATTTCCTTTAGGTCATGTCTAAATACTTTTTTTTTTTTAAAAAGACATGGTTTTATATATATATATATATATATATATATATATATATATATATATATATATATATATATATATACATACATACATACATACATACACACACACACAGTAAATTATAACATTTGAAATGTACAGGGTGTTTTAGAAAAATTGATATCATTTCATAATCTATCAATTTGACTAATTCTCAATCAAATGATCTGAAAATTTTAATGTGTGCAGAAACAACTAAAAATTCTATCTTGAATGTTTAAATGCCTTGTTTTCCCCCCAATGAATAAGCATTTCTGGACCTGAAAAAGAAAAAAAAATTCCTAAAGATAGAATTTGGAGTTATTTCTACTCATGATGTTCAAACTTTGAGTTCATTTGAATGAAAATTGGTTAAGTTATTAGATTAAAGAAATGATATCAATTTTTCTAAAATACCTTGTGCGTGTATATATCTATTTTTTCCCCCTACTTCACAGAAAGTTTCGTTAATACTCACCTTTGTTGATAAACATAATGAACAAATCTTGTACCAATGTCAACAATTCGTTTTGGAATCAAACAAAAAAATGCCTATAAAGGAAAAAAAAAAAGATTTTATTAGAGGAAAAAGTTTTTAAAATGTTTTAAATCATTTGAATCCTGTATATAATAAATATTTCTTTTTTGTCCCAAATTTCTGTGCTAAATACTCTTCAACCATTAAAACGTATGAAGTAAGAATAAAGAATTATTTTTGTTAATTTTTAAGTATTTGTGGCCTCACAGTCAGTGGTACATAAATTGAAACTGGCAATCCAATTTCAATTTCCAGTTGAGACATTTTAAAATTGGAAATATCTTTTCCTTTCCTGTTAAATCAGAAATGCATTGGTAAAACACAATTTAGAAACAAAAATTTAATCCTACAAATTCTAAAACATTTATTAATATACATAAGCAAGAAAGATTGTTGAATCTAGCATTATTTTTAATTAAAATATTATCAAAGAACCTTTTTTCTTTCAACTTGTTCTCCTCAGTTAAATTAGTTGTAAATAGTTACAATATCCCTTATTTAAATTAATTCTTATTGCTTATAATTATCCTTACTTTTAAAAGTTTTGATATGATTTCTAATAAAACTATTTTCAAGATTTTGATTACAAATCACAACAAATTTAATATAGAAATTTTTAAAAAATTCTTTAAATAGAAATTTTACAATTTTTTTAATCTATACACAGATTTTATTTGTTGAATTTTAAAAAAATTCTTAATTCTTAAACATGTTTAAATTTTTAAAAAATATATAGCAAAGATGTTATTCTTTATAAAAAGAGATGTTCAAACACAAATTATGTCACACAAATTTGGAAACAAAATACTATTAATGTTAATAGAATGCTAAGAATTATTTCATTTTTTTCACCTGAAAATAATTTTCAGATGAAGCTTTTTAATATTGCCTTAAGGATGGTTTAAGAAAAACCAAAACCAAAACATTAAATATTGGCATAATATCATATATGAATAAATACATCCTCTGAACATTTTGTTTTTTCATATTTATATGTGTGTGCGTGTGTATGTGGGAGTCCTTCGGATAACACCATTCATGAGTTTATCCTTAGTGCCCAACATATCTTGCTCGTCTTATTTGGATGGTTTGTGAGATGGGAGGTAAGTGGCCGTACAGCTGCTGTTTTGTAGGGTGCTGCTTCCAGGATTTTCTTAAAACAGCACACAGCTGCCTTGTATAGTTCCCGTCAAGACTTTTCTCCTGGTATTTTGTTAGAGTTCAAGTGGTATGACCAAACACTAGTACTGACACGGCTAGAGCCTGGAAGAATTCCTGTTTTATTTTATCAGAGGGATTAGATTTCTATAGGGTCATTAACTTGTCAAGCTTTCAGTAGATGAGATATTTTTACTGCGGTATATGAACTGGTCTACGAATTTCAGAGGCTCCTATGGACTCCTACAAAGGAACACACCGGAGCTGATAGACCAACAAAAACTTACATTCATCAGCTCTGTGAGAACACTGGATGCCCTCTAGAAAACTTATCAATGGTAAGAGAGAGTCAAGGGAATCGATGCTGTTAAGCACCTTAGAGGTACCGAACCATTTATTTGCTCTATCAGTGAAGGTTAGAAGATGCTGACTGTAACCGTGATGTAATGGTGATCATCGTAGGAAATGGACACGGTGACACGATTTCAAATCCTGGACGAGACTGATTGCATTTCACATAACACTAATACCCTTGGGAAAGGTATGAATCCAATTATTCTTCCTCCAGCTATGGGTAAATAGTAAGACAGACTGGGTTCTTCAGCCTTGGTGAGCCAACTAGTCTAGGAGAAGGAAAACTCTGAATTCAAACCTGTTAAACTCCGCTTAAAAAATTGACCTTGTGTCATATCCTGCTCGAGCGGAGGGGTTGGTAAATAGGGTAACCCTTGCAGAAGGGGGGGTAAAACCCCTCCACTCTAAAAATGATATTAAACTGCATTTGATTAGGAGGTTCCAGTTTTGAAGAGCGTGGAGTACCTCTTCATTACCATTACTCTCAGGTCCACCAACTCAGAGTGGTAGTACCTGTTAAGGTCCCTTTTATTAGTAAAATAGATCTGTTTAAAAATCATTTGTATTAGATAGGAATACTTGACAATATAATTTAAGTGTAAAAAAAAACTGCAGTGGAATGTTGAAAATGAAAATGGTTAGGATTATAATGAAACATATTTCAGCATTAAGTAACCCAATAGAAGTTGATATGTCTTTAAACAAATAAACCAAACCAAACCAAACCAAACCAGAACCATTTATTCAGATTCCAAAAATTCAGAAAACAAGTTTTTTTTGTTTTTTTTTTTGATTTGGTGTACTGTCAAATAGTTCAATAGGTACATCTGTTGTTTGCCATGAAAACTGTTTTCAGATGAAGATTAGTGGATTGATTAGCGATAATATTATTCAGTGCTTATGTACATTCAGTATAATTTTATCACGCATAAACAAAAATGGTACTTTTACGAGGATTTTTAAAACACCATGTATTACAAAAATATAATTGTACAAATCAACTCTAAATAACAAGTCGCTAATAGAGACATAGTCTTACTCACCTTTGTTAATGCGCGCTTGATCCAGCCAATAATTCCATTAATACAAGATGGATGGTCTCCGCATATACAAACAACAGTAATAAAAGAAAATACCAATAAATAACCAATAAGCAGCGTCAAAAACTCCATTTCGAAAGGCATATATCTGGACAAAAAACAAAAAAGAAATATCAGTTAAGCATAAAATGTGACAAATTATCCAAAATTAAAATTGGAAATTATTTCACTAAAGAAATGAATTATAAAATAATTACTATAGAAATTCAGCACAATTATTTGTTAAATCCATCAAAACTGATTCATTCTAATGATTACTCATAGAGATAAAACAAATACTAAAAGCATTTACAGAAATTCAATGGAAATTATTTTACCATAAAATGCATTACAAGTTATTTGCAATAAAAATGAATTACAAATGGTTTATTATAGAAATGCATCATAAATCATTTACAATAGAAATGAATAACAAATTATTTATTAAATCCATCAAAACTTTAATCCACTCTTTAAAAAGTATTGAGACTAAAGCTGTATTTACCAAGACAGAAATGATCAATGAATAAAATGTTAATTTTCTTTAAAATAGTCCCTTTGGCATTCAATAAACTTATTCCAGAAGGTTTTCATAATCTTTATATTATTTGATGATATTATCAATATTTTTATAATTAATAAAAAGAAAACTGTAAATGTAAATATTTAATATATATAAAAGTGGAGTGTCATATTTAACATATTTCAAAATTGGAACCAACCAACAACTGCAAAATGAATGTCAAATGCAACTAAATAAAACGGATGTAAATTGCAGCATAAAAGTTGACCTCAAAATTTTTAGCTCAAAATTCTGTGTTAGCTCTATATTTGCTATATAGGTTGATTATCAAACACACAACAGATTATTAGTAAAATATATGAAATATTCATATGAATTTACAATCTATAGCATTACCAAAAAGTTGCTCAGATAAACAACACATCATAATTGTCTGACTGGCTGCCTAGGTGCTGTGAAATTTCAGTTAGTATTTACAGTCAGTGCATCGCCCATTTGAAAAAGTGTATGATATAACTTCAATATAGTTCTTAATTTGTATTAGAGTTTTATTGTTATATATTAATTTCCATGTTAATTTTTAGATGTGTTCACCTTACCCAAATTTAAGTTGGAAATGTTTGTGGTAGTCTCCTGGCATGACAGTAAGTGGTGTATATCAGCTGTAAAGTGTACTGTCCCATTAGTCGACCACTCAGTGGGTAAAGGTGTGGATTTTTAACCCTGTCGTTTTTGTAGTAACTTTTTTCAGGCAATTTACAGTAATAATGAGAACAAAATTTATTTTAACATTTGTTCTTTCAGGCTATTTTAAGTGGTTAGTTGGTTGGTTTTTGTTAGTCATTAGACCTAACAAAAAAATTTTTTTAAAAAAGTCTCAAAGTTATTCTCCCTGAGGGATAGAATAGGAAATTATAGATTCAATTAAATTATAATCATCATCATTTGGAAACAATTATAGATTCATGAAAATAATAATATTAGACCAAACCAACAAATGGTATATGCACAATCCAGCATCTGTCTTAGAAAATAACACACAAACTCCTATGGGACTTTGACATACAAACGGATCACCTAATCTCGGCCAGAAGACCAGACCTAATAATAATCAATAAAAAAAAAAGAGAACTTGCAAAATTATCAACTTTGCTGTCCCGGCTGACCATAGAATAAAACTGAAAGAATGTGAAAAGACAGATAAGTACCTCAACCTTGCTAAGGAATTGAAAAAACGATGGAACATGCAGGTAACAATTATACCAATTGTAATTGGTGCTTTTGGTACAGTTACTAAAGGGACTGGAGGACTTGGAAGTTGGCGGACGAGTAGAGACCATCCAAACTACAGCATTATTGAGAACAGCCAGAATACTGAGAAAACTCCTTGAGACTTGAGGAGATTTGCAATCACTCAAACTCCAGTGGAAGATCATAAGCAAAAACTGATGCGAAAAACTCAAGGAGTAAATGATTTGTAAACAATTATAGATTTGACTAACTATTCTTAATGAAACAGCATGGCACCATCTCAAAGATCAATAGGTATTACATAATGCAAAATACAAGATGGACCCTTTGTTTCCGATACAAAAAGTTTATTAGCTGACTGCAACATTTGTATAGTCATCAATGAAACAAGAGAGAGAAAGACAGATAGAAAGATTTACTTGTGTCATAGAAATGCAATCAGATTCATGAGTGGTAGATAAACAAAATACTGACTACCATTTCTTCATCCCATTCGTCCTTTACCCCCCCCCCCGAGAGCTCAAATCCCAGAGCTCAACCGAATGTCACTGACTCCAAACTCTGAAATGCCCCAACAAACTTAACTTCCAAAAATCTCCCTGCTTATATAATATATCAATTATCTCATTCACAAATGATGATAACAACATGTGTCATTAAATTTCTAGTGTTATGTCATCTTATCCTACGTCAGACGACAGAATGTTTGCTTCTTAATATCTGGCTTACAACAACAATTCTAAAACAATCTCCATTATGTTTTCCTAAGTGATTTCTAAAACAACCTATCAACCTAACATTCTGCCATTTGTGCAACTAGTGCACCATTTGACCTTTGCATGCGACTTACACTTCATTCAAAGTAACAATTTATTACAACAAATAAAATAATCAACAAGCATAATTATCATCCTTAATTATATTACATTAATACTAATAATTTGCAGTTATATAACTTCAAGTATTCCTATCTAATAATACTAATTTGCAAGCAATTATATGGTTGGTTGGTTGGTCATTTTGTTTTACGGTGTATCAACCCTTTTTGGGTCATTTAACGTCAAATCAAATTTCAAACAATTCAGTTTAGTATAAGTATAGTTTTTGTTTACAAACAATTAAATGTTAAAACTGTCCTATTTCAAACAGTTCAGCTTAGCATAAGCACACAGTTTAGTTCTATTTGACCTATAGATAGGACTCTGTCCAGTGCTACCATGCCAGGCTCATTAGATTGTTTAGTGTCATTACCAGGACACTTGTTATGGTGTGTGGGGGGTCTTACTCCTCTGCAGAGATGCAGTCGGTGTATTCCACAGCCCCAACCGACTGGGCAAGCAATTACAAGGTGTGAAGTATCTATTAATAATCCTTAGTAAACAATTATAGCTTCAAGTGACTTTTTTTAATACTGATAATTTACAGTTATATGATTTCAAGTATTTCAATCTAATATTAATATTTTGAAAGCAAATAAATGGTTTGAAGTATATGATAATAATTAGTAAACAATTCTAGTTTCAAATGACTATTCTCAATATAAATAGTTAATATATACATATATGTTTTTATCTAATATACATAATTTTCAAATTAATCATTTCAGCATTACATAACCCCTAAGAATCTGATATGCCATTAACCAAATCAAATCTAATATAAATAAATTTTCAAACAGAGCTATTTGATGCATAGATTAGACCCTCACAGGTATTGCTAATCTAGGACAGAGTAGAACTGGAAGTATTGGCAATGAAGGGATATGCCACACTCCCTAGAGCTCCAGAACATGATTCTCACCATTAGATGCTATTTCATGTTATACCCAGGTTTCTTTCTTTTCTTTGTTTAATGGAATATCAACCTTTGTAGGTTATTTAATGCCAAAGCCATTCTCCTAGAAGAACAGTCGTGGTACAATTTAACCCATACCTGGGAGGATGAGGGGGTTCATACCTTTCCCAAGGGTATTTGCCCGAAAGTGAACGTAGTAGCGCGACTGGAGTACAAACTCGCTTACTACAATTCCACAGTCCATCGCTTTAACCATTACACCACGAGGACACCCCACCCAGGTTTCTTACCCATCTGTAGGTGATACACTTGGTATATTCCAAGGCCCTGCCTTGCACATTGTAAGTAAACCTCATAGGAGACCAAAAAACTTTTCTACTATTTGTCAGTGTATGTTGTGTATGAATCAAGTCAGTCATTTAAGACAAATAAGAAAAATTCATTGTATAATGAATCAAAGTTGGGTAGGTGTTTCAAATTTCAATAAAAGTAGGGGACTCCTTATGGCATTGGGGCTAATGTGCCAGACTTTGACATTGTAGTGAGTGAGTTTGAATTCCAGTTGTGCTATTATATTCACTTTCGGATTAATACCCTTGGGAAAGGCATGAACCCCCTTACACTCAACTTATGGGTTAAATAGCACGATTACTGTTTTCCGACAAGACTGGCCTTGGCATTAAATAACCCATGAAGGTTGATATGCCATTAAACAAAGAAATCAAACTAATTTGTAGTACTCCTAAATAATAATCTTCAATGATATTTGAGAGTATCATCAATGAATCACAATTTATATCCCCAGCTACGGGTTAAACTACCACTACTGATCTTCTACAAGTATGGTCTTGGTATTAAATAAACCAAGAAAATTGATATGCCATTAAACAAAAAACCCAAATTAAACCAATAAAAGCATTTTAGATAACAGTCTTTCAGAATCATTTCTTGAAGCAGATCCAAAGACAGTAAAAATTTACTAATCTATTCATTCATATAACTAAAAATCAAATTATATTCATGTGATTGTGTATATATATATATATATATATATATAAAATGACAGTCTATGAAAATGAGCTGTGTGCATGTTTTATAGATGCGAAAACCCCTAAACCAATTTTCACCAAATTTGGTAGGCATATGCTGCTAACTTCTCGGGATGAAATAAAAAACAAACACACACACACACTAAAAACTACATTTTGTTATTTTCCCAAAATCTTAAGGAATCAAACTCATCTCCTAAACTAACCTGTTATAATACTTAAATCAAGGGAGGTTACTTTTAAATTATAATGACAGAGTTAAATTTCCTTATTTACCTGATCATTTTTTTTTTTTTTTAAATTTCTTCGGACAACTGATTAAAAAACATCTTCAAACGTGAACAAATTTTAATTTTTCTTGCATTATTTAGAAGAAAGACGGGAAAAATTCTCAAATATATTTTCTTTGAAGAAAAAATATAAGAAAATTGTCAAATTACATATCGAAAACCTTTGAAAATTAACAGACATGTGAAAAACACCTGTATTTTGTGATAAACTGCATCCTCTCTAGGAAACAGTATCGTAAATTGATGCCGTAGCAAGTAAGATGCTGCAAATGAGGATCAAGTCTGTACAAAAAGCTATACAAAGATTATTTCTACATATAGTTTAAACGCTTTTAATAATCACTGCACATTAAGTTCTTTAATGTTTGAAAAAATTAACTTTTAAGAATCATAGAATGTTAATCCTGGCCTGATTCCTTAGACTGTTCACACATGATAAACACACCTGATTAAAAATTTCTTGATAATAACAATTTTCTCGTTTTCACAAACACCATCACAACACTTACATTATCAATAATGATCAACAATAATTAAAACTACTCAGACTACATATTAAAAAAAAAAATCAAAGAATTTTGTATATTTTTAATCCAACTTTGATCAACATTTTCAGTATTTTAGTCACCAGTAAAATAAAATGTTTGTTTGATTTTAATGGTATGTCAACTTGTATGTGTATGTGTGCTTTTTTTTTAATACATTCTGCTGCAGAAGTAGTTTGGAACATTTTACAGCAGCAATCAATCCTTCATTTAAATCCACTTTCACCTTTCATTAGCAAGGGTCCTTAGCTTTCTCAGCTGCTTGGCAAATCTTAGAACTCCCAGTCTTGCATTTTGGAGGTCATCCCAAAAATTATCATGCAATTTTGTGCAGTGGTGGCCCTTTCCATCCCCATTGTTATTGAACCCTATTACAGCAAATTCCAGGGATTTTTGTCCACCTGTTTCTTAGGGCATCCATAGTACATGACCAAAACTGGAGCATTGTAGTTGTACCACCCTTGTCGATGGTGGAATGGTCAAGGGTTATTTTATGCCTAGAAGTTAAGGAATCATGTTCATTGTATGTTCAATATTTACATTTTTTGTGTTGTTGTTTCTGAAGAGTTTTTTGTTTTTAAACAGTTATGTGATATCAAGTATTCCTATCAAATACAAATAATATGCACATAGTTATATCATTTCAAGTATTCCTAACTAATACAATTAATTCTATGGTTTCAAGTAACTACTACTACTAATAATAATCCTTAGTAAATGAATGAACAAAATAAACAGATTTATTTGACTCCTAGAGTAGACCTGGGAGTAATGGCAATGAAGGAGTACTCCATATTCTCCAGAATCCCACTTTTTTGGGCGGGGAGTTCTTATCCCTCTGCAGAGGGATACAGTCAGCATATTCTAAGCCATTTTGTAACAGCCACACACAAGTTTCAATTCATATGACCCCACCACTACAAAATGACTTCACGTCAAATTTTACTTGGTGAGAAGTTGGATAAATTCATCGTTTGGATAGTAAGGCGTGGGGGGGGGCCTTATTCTAACTAAATAAGAGTTTTTAGGGGTTTTTTTAAATTATTTTTTATCGTTTCATATTCTTTTAGGTAGGTTGGGGGGTATCTGACGTTATAATCTGTAACATTCATCAGAATTAGTCATAGGTGCTTCAGGTTGCATGATGGCTGACTTTGGTGGCTGGATGGGAGATAGTGACTGCATGGAGGTCTTCTGTGACATCATGATGAGGTGGGATGTGTGTTGGCTGGGGTAAGTCTGCCTGGTCTTCTTTCTCTAATTCTTTTTCTTCTTTGAAGCTTTGGTTTGGTTTGAAATTTTGTGTGATGATGACGTAACTGTGTTGCTCTGTCACCTTGTTTTTGTGCAATCATATCGAGCCATGGTTGATATGGAGGCATTAGCTTATTCCTTCATTTTTGCTTCACCAGGACATATCCACCAGTTGTAATGTAGAGGGGCAAGTTCTACTCTTGTTGTCAGAATATTCACACATCTGGTTTACTGATGTGGTCATGAATAGAGATATTTGTGCACGTTTTTATTTGGGGCATAAGAAGGTAGGAAAGGTAAGCCCATCCTCAGCTTTGTACCCATAAGGGCTTTGAAGAAGGTGTGGAGGGTACACCTGTAAAGGTGAAGAAATGTGGACAATTGGGATTTTCAATTATGTGTGCCTTCAGTTACACATGGTTTGACATTCTTCTTGTGCATGTCTATGAATCGTTCTACCTCCAAAGAAGGATGATTTCCCTGTGTGGCATTCCAAAACTTGCTGTAAAGTTGGAGAATTCTCCATCATTGAAGTGGAGGGCAAATCTCCATTTTTACTGTAGAAGGAATTCCTTGATAAGAGAAAATAGCTTTGAGTTTTGATATGATGTTCTAGTAGAGGGTAAAGAAACAACTACTTTAAAGAAGCAAGTGTATTCATCTATAAACACAAACAAATAATCACTTAAAGGAAATGGGTCTGCAAAATCAATGGCAAGGAAGTTCCATAGTATGGTTTGGTTTCTTTGATTAATGGCATATCAACCTTTGTAGGTTATTTAATGCCAAAGCCATTCTCCTAGAAGAACAGTAGTGGTACTATTTAACCCATAGCTAGGAGGATAAGGGGGTTCATACCTTTCCCAAGGGTATTTGCCCGAAAGTGAACGTAATAGCGCGACTGGAGTACGAACTCGCTTACTAGAATTCCGTAGTCCATCACTTTAACCATTACACCACAAGGACCCCACCCCCGGAAGTTCCATAGCTTTGTTGGGAGTAGATGGGTTGTAGAGATGTGCATGATGTAGGGCTTGAGCATAAAGCTTGATATGATATGAATGATTTTACAAGTTTTGTTGATTCCAGAGGATCAAACCTTCTCATGTATGCACTTCTTAGCCTTCATTATTCTTTAATGGTGAGCAATTGTTTACTGATTTGGCGAGGGATGAATGACAATGTAATATTGTCCCAGTGTTAATCCATTGTGGATGGATAATTCATCCTTGACTTGAGTAAAGTCTGTTACTTCTTGATTTTCCCAGGAATTTGTCTGTACGGCTCACGTTACTTTCTGGAGTTGTGGGTCTCCTTCTGTTGCCTTCTTTACTTTTTACATCATCATGGATTTCAACACAAGTTTTTTTTTTACGACATAAGCAAAGTATTTTTCTCCAGCATTATCGTGTTTGGGAATTTTGTATTGGATGGGGACTTATACCATCTGCCAAGTTTTTTTTCATTTTGTCTAGAGTATAAGTAAGGCTCGTGTCATATGGCATGAGACACAGACTCCATCTTTCTTGCTGTAGTGGGCTTACGGCCATTCTTCACCCCAAATGAGAGGTTGATGATCAGTAATCAAAATGAAACTTGCAGCAAATAGGTGGAAGTGTTCTACTCTGCAGACAACTGTGAGGCACACATTGCCTATTTGCAAGTATCTCTGTTCCATCTTAGTGAGAGGTTGACCTGTGAAGCAAATGAGGTGACCTCCTTGCATAAGGATTCAGTTTGGGTTTCTTTGTTTAATGACATATCAACCTTTGTAGGTTATTTAATGCCAAAGCCATCCCTGTAGAAGAGCAGCAGTAATATTATTCAGCCCATAGCTTTGCAAAATAAGGAGATTCATAACTTTTTCAAACTCCAAAGTGAATGTAAAGATACAACAGGAGTTAGAATTTGCTTATTTTAAAGCTTCAGTTGAGTATTTTAACCATCACACTATAGGGACTCTTCCCCTTACATAAAGATTGCATCTAATCCGACTGAGCTGGCATCTACTAGGGACTCTTCTGTAGGTTTGTTAGGGTCAAAGTAAAACACAACCTAGTGTTTCATTCTTATTTTTGACCCTCTCATTTCCATTGTCATTTTTTTGTCAATCTTCTCAAAAGGTTCCGTGATTGTTGCATATTTAGGAATGAATCTGGTCAGGAATTGTGTCATTCCAACAGATAATCAAACTTTGAAAACTGATATTGGTGATGTTAATGATTGTCTGGATTTTTTATGAAGTTTGGAGAGATTCCAGTTTTGCCAAATATATGACTATAGAATTTCAGCTGTTTAACTAAGAAGAGGCATTTGTTCCTGTTTAGCTTGGCTCCACTTTTATTCAGTATATCTGAAGTCTCTCTAAGACCATTTCCATGGTCTGCTTGATGCTTTCTGCTCAAGAAATGTGTCTCATGAGTTCAGATATGGTCTTCTGAAAGATTTCTGTTGCAATATTCACCTCAATTAAGAGCCTTTTGTATTTTCTGACTCCTATGTATGTGATTAATATGGTGATGTATCAGCTGGGCTCATCCAATTCTCATTGATGGTAGACGTATTTCAAATATCCAGTTAGCTGAACACTGTTGAGTCATTCAAGTCTGTTATTAGATCATCCAATGTTGGCAGTGGGTTTTCTTTCTCTTGATAAAAATTTGTAAGGAAAAATCAAGTTATGCAGACAGGTACTCCTGACTCTTTGAGACTATCACAATTGAACTCAAACATGGTGTTGAAACTTCCATTTTTTTCAATGACATCTAGCTTCTCCAATCTTTTTGGCTTCTTCTCTTCATTCTTGCTGATATGAATGAAAATGCACAAATAATTTTGAGCTTCTTGGGTCATAGAATTCTCAGTGCAGAGGGTGATTTTGATGTTCCTGATATGAACCATTGTGTCATTGAACAAAACAGGAAATTCATCTACCATAATTTTTGGGTTTGTTCTTAAGGAAAAATGTATTAGCCCCAGTTTATTGGGCAGTGTCGCAATTCAGTAAGTTTGTGTGTGCATATTTGTAGATAATACAAAGAAATATGAAATTTTTGTATTCTATCTTTACTTGGAAAGATCCACAAAAAAGTAAGGCGACTCTAGCGTTAAAATTATGGATTTGGGAGTATAAAATTTTGGAGTTAGAAAGTATAGAAGCCAAGAGTTGTGTATGTTAATTGGTCTTTATGTTTACAGAGGCACCAGTGTTTGGCGTCAATTATCAATCTAATGTTCTTACCTCTGATACAGGGAGTGATTCACGTTGTGAGCGTTGATAACATTGCCAAAATGTTGGCATAGAATACTAATTTGTCATCAGATTGTGAGAAATAGGATGAAAGAGAAAGTTAGTTTTGACCCTGACCAACAAACACAAGTGTCTATTCTTACCATATTTAGCATGTTTTTCCACTTGCAGAACACATACTATGGAATGGGCTTGCATGACACACCAGTCATAGTAGCGGCAGTTGCCATCTTTGTTGTGGTGGCTATAAGGTTCTGAGGAGAGTCTATGTTGGCAAGTGTTGTTACGTTGTTTTTACTTCTTCCTAACTGGTGTTCCAAACATTGTGATCTGTGGTGATTGTGACTACTTCGGTTTGAGTTCAAACTATGTTTGATATGGGAAATTTATTGTGGCCATTGTTTCTTGTTGATATTTTCTATTGTGGCAATTCTGCTTTCCATAACTTCAAAGAATTATTGTGAGGGTCAAATCTTTCTTCACTGTTTTTTGCCAAAGACCTGATGATATATATCCTTGGAATATTTGCACTTGGAATTCTTTGTCTATGTTATCAAATTCACAATGAGTAGTGGTTGAATAGAAGTGAATATAAAATGTGTCTATGGTTTTTGCCTTCTCTTTGGTGTATTTGAGGGAACTTAAAAGTTTTGTAGACGTCATTCCTCTTTGGTGTAAAAGAGTCACTGAAGGATTTCTTCAAAGAGGCAGATTCACATTTGGAGTTGTGTTGCTTCCTTTCATGAATGTGCCAGTAGCCTTTTATTCACCTTTTATTCGTGTTCTTGGAGATTTGAAGATTTTCATCATCCCCATAGCGTTGTGGTTGGGCTTTTTTCCAAATGTCAACGGTGATGCTCATCACTGCAAACAGCATTTCTAGCTTGGAAGTCCATGTTTTCCATCTCATGCTCGCTGTTATTCTCAACGTATGGGAGTGATGAAATTTAATTCTTTCTAAATCCTCATTGCCATGTTGTGTTTGAAAAAAAGAAAGAGGAATACATTGTACGATGACTGTGCTTTTATTTTTAAACCATGTGGTATCTTTTGTTGTATAGCCATGACCAACGATACAAACACATCTGCATGCAGAATCATAATGATGACATAATAAAGACGAGCGACACAGTTCTTTAGAAAAATATACCTCTCACTTTGTTCGAAAGGGTTACTAAAGGTTTTACTGTGTGAGAGGTGAGTTGGAGAGTGAACAGAACTGCAACATATTGACCCCCCACTCTTATGGCCATAACAGTGTTTCTTTCCAGTTCTCCTGGGCTGCTCAACCGGGGGCCTGGGGGCCCAGCCTCTCTGGGACATGTTCCTCATTCCAGCATCTTCTCTGCAACTGCTCAATCGGTGCTGGTTTTCTCTACCACGTCTTATCTCCAACTGATCTGACTTCCTGTCTTCACCCAGGTTATATAATTGTTCAACGCCCTCTTTTTTCTTGTGGGCGTCACAAATCGCACTCATTCAACCGGTCCACGGTCAAGGTTATATCCTGATATTCCTTGACCGGATGCACCTGTTATTTACACAGGTCCATTTCCTATTTTGACAGCTTGGCCGGGGTCAAAATGTTACACTTCCTTACTAAAAACTGAAGGGAGATTAATTTTACAGGTTAAACACTGAAAGATTGGTCTGGTTGGGTTTTATGGCATATCAACCATTGTAGGTTATTTAATGCCAAATCCTGTCTATGCATATATATTAAATATATGATTAGTAAACATTTTGTAGATAACATTTTTAACCGAGTCTGAGCTCATTTTTTGGCACACAGTTAAATCATTTCAAGTATTGCTATTTAACAGTAACAATTTAACATCAGTCATTTGTTTGCACACACTTAAATATATATATATATATATATATATATATATATATATATATATATATATATATGATTTGCAACTTAATAGTTTGTAGGTAATTTCATTTTTAAATGAGTTAGAACTGATTTGTTTGCACACAGTTAAATGATCAAACAGTTCTATTGCTAACAATTCAAATTAGCATAATTCATTTGTTTGCACAAAGTTTAAACATTCAAACAGTTCTAGCTGACCGATAGATAGGAGCCTATCAGGTGCTACCACACCATGCCAGAGTGGACTTGGGAGTAATAGAAATGAAGGGGGTTCTCCAAAGCTCCTAGACTGGAGCCTCCCTATCAGATGGTTTAGTGTTATATTCAAAACACTTGTTGAGGGGGAGGTTCTGATCTTATTGCAGAGATGCAGTTGGTGTATTCTGCGGTCCCAGCTGATTGGGTTGAAACCCTGAAAGAAGCTACATTAGGCTACAACAAACATTGAGGCAATGAAACATGCTTATACAGCAGCAGTAATTCCAGGAGTAGGGCTTTTCAAATTCAGCCTTGGACATTTTTCCTTGAATTCAGCTGGAATCAACTTCATGACTTGAACCATCATGAAAAATCATTTTAACTCATTTTGGTTTTATGCCTTAAAATGTCGATTCAGATATATTTTGCTGACAGTGTAAATGATAATGTTACACAAAGAAAAAAAAAATGTTTTTGATTATGAAAATCAGGATTAAAAAACTAAATCCTTCAAATAACATGACTCGTATGAAGAAATTTCTGGCTGAAATAACAAAAAAATAATCTTTAAAAATCTTAGACGAGTTTTAGTGTTTTTCAAAAAACACATTTTTATTTTAACAGTTAAATTTTGACAGTAAATAAGTTTTTTTTCTGTTTATCATATGAGGAAAATTTAATAATACAACATTGGGCCTCAAAGATTTGTGACCTATATTAGTTTTGTGCATGGGTATTTGTGCATTCTGTTAACCCAGACACAGAGCGATTAACATCAAAGATTCAAGTGGCGACCGAGAGAGAGAGAAAATACAACAGATAAAGAGAAAACATCATTTTGGTTTTTGTAGAATGGTCAGCTGTCAAGAATGTATTTTATCAATCCCTCCCCCATAAGCAGGATATGACACATGGTCAGTTTTTAAGCAGAGTTTAGTAGGTTGGAATTTCAGAAATGTCCTTGGTTGCCATAACAAAGTTAAAGAGCCTAGTCTGATCAACTATTTACCAATAGCTGGCAGGAGAATAGTTGGATTCATACCTTTCCCAAGGGTATCAGCTCAATGCAAACTGCTTTGTCTAGGATTTGAACTCTGGTTGCCTGGTCTATTTTCTATGCTGATAACTATGATTGCCTCCAATGTTGTCAAGCATCAGCTGAGTAAACCTACCCAGACACAAAAATCTGATGAATTATATTTAGAAAAAATGTAAAAATATCTTTTTTAAAAAGTAGTTGGATACTAAAATTCTATTCTAAATTAGATGTATAATAAATTATGTTAAAAATATTTTAGCCCAAGTAACAGTAATGAGCTAAAGTTGTTTGTCAGTTCACCTGAATATATCAGGCTGAAATGAACCAATTTATATAAAATTTGTGACTAATACCATTGGAAACTGCCTAGTTAGATTGGGAAGCAAGTACCATAACTAAATGGTCATGCAGATATTCCCAAACATAAACCTTCTTTCATATAAACTTCACAAAAATTTCATTCCTTGTTCTGGACATTGGTATCTTGTTAGTTTAAAAAAAATAAAATCTTACATCATTGAATTACCACTTTGTTGCTAGGCTTGTTTACAACATCACGGACAATGAGGCTGCTTTTTCATCTTGTGGTATTGTAAAATATCATTGTGTTGCTGTGGGGGGTCAGTGATAATATTGTTTTGGCTGTAAAACTATGTCTGACCCCCAGAATTATCATTAGATAAAGGATTTGGGGGACCTTTTTTTTTCTGTTCTTTTGCCACATGTACATACAATATTATAGATGTGTGTATGTGTATGAATGAACAAATTGTTATAAAAACTTTTTTCTGAAATCAAGAAAATGCTCCAAACTGGTCAATATATATAACTGCGCAATGCACTTGTAATACAATAAATAATTATCTCCCATAGATAATTTAAAAGTCTGTTAGAAGTCTATAGGATATCACATAACAGTGCCAGAAACTTCTTCTCAACCTCTTTGAACAATAGAGATTATGTCTCTAACCTAGCTAGGGAATGGTAAAATCCACAAGGCTATATCAGCAACTTTCATCAAACAAGACTTTTTGCACTTTTGTAGCCCTTTCATAAACTACTTGTTCATGGAACAATTTTATCTGTAGAGACTTTTATTTATTATTTTTTACAATGCCACTAAAATTATTTTATATAATATACTGTATGATTTTTGTATGTGTAAAATTTTAGCTGTTGGGATATGCGTATTCTTTCTTTTTAATGCAACTGAAATGTTAAATTTTTGCACTTTTTGTACCTCTTTCATATACTGCTTGTTAATGAAACAATTTAATCAGTTGGGACACATTCGTTTATTCTTACTTTTAATGCCACTGGCAAATATATTGCATGTCTCTCCTTCCATTTTGTTTAGTGTTAGGATATCATCATCATCATCATCATCATGCTGATAGTCCAGGGTTCCTTGACTCTCTTGCACAATCCATCCCTATAGCTCATTACTCCTGGCTGGTCCTCTAGACTGTAAAGAGATGATGCAAGCCATTGTTGGTTGGCCAACACTAGTGTGTCCATATGTAGTAGTCCATAAGAATGAGTTTGTCCTTACTTTTCCAACAGCGCCAAGCAAGTCTTGTTCATCTTACTCAGATGGTTTGTGAGATGGGAGATAAGTGGCTGTAAGCTGCTGTTTTGTAGAGTGCCGGTTCCAGAATTTGTTCAAAACAGCACATAGCATTTGAGTGTAGTTCATGTCTAGCTTTTTCTTAATATGTTTTGTTAGAATTCAGGTGGTGCATCTATACAGATATACTGACACTGCCACAGCTTATTTCATCAGCAATCAAATTTCCATATAATTGACAACCTGTCAATAGCAGACCATACATTCCCTATGCGTATGTTGACATCACTTTCTGTAGTTGAGATATTGCTACCAAGATATGTGAACTGGTCTACTAATTTCAAGGCTTGCCACTTAAAATGGAAATGGCTCCTCCTTCTTGTTTAAAAATACATGAACTTTATTTTATCTGCATTCACACAGACCAATGCTGCTGGTGCCAGGCTATGTAATAGGGATTTGGCTTGGGCAGGTGGCTTGCTCACCTGATGGTTAAACCGACTTCTTTGACATTGTTGCTAGTGTCTTACAAGGAGATACGTTAGCACTATATTTATGATCTACCTAGGTTACATACGACGAACATCAATAAACCTAATAAAAGAAAAAGGTTTCACATTAAAAAAAGCCAAGAAGCAGGCAATATCCTGTAGAAACTACGACAGATTCAGACTAAGCAGATCAAAGATATACTAATGGTAATATTGGTCCTTGGAGAGCGGTACTCTACTAAATATCTTCCTCACATCCAAGATTTTCAGTATATATATGCTGAAATGTGGATAATAAAGTAATCTGGAAACTGAGTAATAATTTTATAGGGTCTGGTTCACTGCTGAATATAATTTTTTTTTTCATCCAATTTTCTAAAATAACAGCAATAACCACTTAATTAAAAGCCTTCATTCCATTCTTACTTCAAACCATCAAATAATGACTGCTGTTATAAAAGTCATTAGTTGAAACACTTAACAGATACATGACAAAAGCACCAAAGATTTCGTATTAAATCTTAAGGGTACTACTCTATCAAAGACCTCGTTATGATGTACCATTTTTACTGAATCATAGTTATATAAAAGCTAACATAAATGAATGAGGCATGTTTAGCATGATAGTCATGATCATACGAAATGGAATGGGGGACTTGAGTTCAAATCCTTGACGTGGCTGTGTGTGTGTTTCACTCGGTGCTTATTTACTGTTCTCCTTCCCGCCATATGTAAATAAAGGAAAGACTGGATTTTTTAGCCTTTCTAAGGCAACCAGTGTAGGACGGGGAGTGAGCTTTATTTCATGAAAAAGTTTTAAGAAATTGTCATTCATCTTATATTATTATTATCTTGACTAAGTTGATTAAAATCTGGTACTTTTGGAATGTGCAACAACGGATTTAAACAAGTGGTGGTGGGGGACTTTTATCCGAATCCTCCAGAGGCCAGAATGAAAGACACAAAATCGGTTTAATACGGAATACTCTGCAGGAAGCAAACGTCCCGGGGTACGGTTTTAAAAACTGCTTAGATTTCGTCGGTATTTCTCTTCTGGGGCGTCTCGGGCACTGGGTAATAAAACCAGGCCTGAGAAACAGAGAGAAAAACAATTCAAAGTAGTCAATATGCTACATTTATAATGGAAACAAACCAAACAAAACAATGTAATACAGAACAAACGATTTTAAAAACATGACAACAGAATACTAACAATAAACACCTCCCACATTCCTGAGACCGCACTATCCGAAAAGTAACTAAAAAAATCAATTTTAATTTGCAGAAATAAAATAAGTAGGGGAGGCGGGGACGATAATTATTAAATGCGCACCTTGCATATCTTTTTAGTTTTAGTTTCTTGAAAGAGGAGAAGTTAGATTTAGTTAATATATTAAAAAAAAAGGGGGGGGTTCATTTAACTAAATAGTAAGCATTTTCAAGACACAAATCATATATACCAAAATAAAAAGAGTAATAATTTTAGAGCGAATAAATAAAAATAACAATTTTCTTCGAATTGAAAAAAAAATGCCTTTATTTTACAAGTTTTTTTTTTTTTTTCTTTCATCTTAATTTCAACCATGAAACGAAACTTACCTTCTTCTTTACAAAAGGTAAATAAATAAATGAATATATAATGTAGGGTTTTTTTGTTGTTGTTGTTGCTGCTTGCAATTGTAGCTAGTTTTTTTAGTTTTTTTTTGTTTAATTTTTTATCTTTTTTTAACCCACTAAAATATTAGTTAAATTTTAATTTGTAAATTCTCATAAAAAAGTAAATATGTATTTTCGAGAGCATTTATGCCAAAATAAAAAATGGGAAAATTAAAGAACTAATAAAAATATTTCAATTTTTTTTTAATAGGCATTTTTTAAATTTATTTTTAATACAAGTTTAAATTTTTATTTTGGGGTGACTTTTTTAAAAATTTCAATCACGAAACTAGAGAGAAATAAAGTAAATTATTTATTAATTTACCATTATAAAGAAGGGTACTTATAATTTAATTTATTTTTTCTAAAGTAGCAAATTTTTCTTAATTTTGTTTATTTTGTTTTCTATATTTTTTTTAAACAGAAGTAAATTCGCAAAAAAAAAAAAAAAAAAAAAAATAGGTATTTTCAAGACAAAATCAAATATATTAAAATAAAATGTGGATTTTTAAAAAATAATATCAGTATTAAGAGAAAAATGCCTTTATTTTTTTGGAAGTTTTTTTTTTTTTTTATTTCATTTTTTTTTAACTTCAACCACGAAACTAGAAATATTTTCTTCTTTGCTACGGTGAATAATTTATTTTTTTTCTTGTAGTTATATTAAGTTTTTTTTTTCCATATTTTATTTTGTTTTCTATATTTTTAACCCACGAAAATATTACTTAAGTTTAATATTGTAAATCCTCTTTACAAAAAAAAAAAAAAAAAAAAAAAAAAAAAAAAAGTTGATATTTTCAAGATAATTAAAAAGTGGAAAATTTATTTAGGGTAAATAAATATTTTGAAAAAGAAATGGCTTTATTTTTTTGGGTGGGGAGGTAAAATGTTAAAAAAAAAAAAAAAAAAAATTAAATTAACATTTTTTAAATACTTAACAAGAAACTAGACATAAAACTCATCAATATAATGGTAAATAAATAATTTACTATATTCATTTTTGTAGTTCTAGAAAGTTTTTATCATTTTCTTTTCTTTTTTCACTTATTTTTGTCTAATGGATTAATTTTCAGCATTTTTATTTAATGAATGTGATTTCTAATTCTAAAAATAGTTAAACGAAACACTATCGTAATTATTTGCTCGTTTCAGATCTCAATAAACTAAATAAAATCTGAAAGAGAAAGAATATATTATATAAAAAGAAAAAAAATCACTCTCAACTCTTACTGATATACCAATTTAATAAATATAATTAAAATATAAATAAAGAGAAAACAGCAAATAATAACAGATGAAAAGCTTTTGACTACGACTATAAATTCCATAAAGTACTTGCCCATAAAGTGACAGGACTTCAGCGGTCCCAGCTGAGCCCTAATCAGTGTCAAGTGACCAATAGATAAATCACAAATGACCAGGAGAAAGAAAAATATCACCCTAGATCGGGTGCCGGCGAGCAATGATTGCTAAATTTCATAATGAGTGCAAATTTCGAGGAAAAATAACACTTCAACATGCTTCACTGCAACCACGCCGGTTGTAAACGGTGTCAAACGAAAAAAAGTTCTTCAATTAAATCAAGTCCAAAATAATACTTGCTATATTTTTTACAATTACAAATCATACCAAAGGAATTGACTGTAATTTACTTCGAATAAAGTATATATATTTAAGGTCACAGTATTTAATTTGTCCTCGTTTTTCTGTATTTACTCGCACATAAATGACCACTCTGGTAATAAAAAGAAAAAGCTTTATAAGGTTTTTAGTGATATACAAAGAAGTAACGAAATTTTGTTTGGAGCGCCCTAATGTCAATCTTCATTGACTAAATTTCGTACGAATAGTACCAACCACTTACATATTTTCTGACACTTTGTTTATAGGATATAAAATCCTTTGTTCTATAACCCATAAGGAAAGCACGAATAATTAAAAAAAACAGTAACAAAAAACAAACAAAAAAAAAACAACCCAAAAACGGCCACATATAAAGCGGATCAAAATAATAAAAATACTACCTTTGGTACAAATCAGTAAAAAAATTTAAAAAGTGGTTTCTAAAACCTGATTGGACAGAATAATCACGTGACGGTATTTTCAACTACGTCCGCACAGTTCAACTTCAAATGAACTTGTCTGGAACGATTTCCCGTGTAGAAAAAAGTATTTTATTTGGAGCCGGTTACGTGATTAGGAGATTTATTTATCCACGCTTTCGACAGTAATAGCCTCAGACAGCTGGACACGGCCACACACAGCAACAGACAGCCGGGCACCTTTTACGACCACATATGAGGTTTACACTCATTTTATAAATGACCGTCGGTGAGCACGTGGAACAGAAAAATTTTAGAAAAATAGGATCGAAGACTCATTTGTTCCTGAAACAAAACTAGTCGGCCGTCCGTAAATTAAATAGTTTCGGGAACCTGATTAGACAGAGTAGTCTCATGCCGTTGCATGCAACAACGTACGTGCATTCTAAATTTGTCCCTTGCAGAAATAAATCTTTCGTTTGGAGCCGGTCACGTGACATGGATAATTTTTCTTTTTAACCCGAGTAGAGTGACCCCTCAAGTTAACCCATCTTATCTGCAAGTATGGGCTCCGCTGAAGAGGGATGCAAACAAAACCTCTCCCTCCTGCTCCGGTATCAGGTCTTTTTGTCGAGGCTGAGAGACCCTCCGTGAGCGCGTTTGAAATTTGAAACCTTGGAGTGTTATGTAATTAACTGCTTAAGTTTTTTTAAACCGAACAATTACATCGGGAAAACTAAAGAATTTTTAGCGAGGAAAATTGTTACGTTATCTCCTCGCTATATTGTGGGAAATAAAGGAGAAGAACGAAGATGTCGTAAGGTTTTCAAGAAGGTTTAATGGCAGCCAGAATAAAGGGTACCTTTATGCTGAGACGTAAGAAGGAAGGAAATAGTTTTTGAGTTGAGAAGGAATTATAGCAGCTAAATGCCTGAGCGGAATGTGTGTCACTACAGTCAAAGCAATGCCGAATATCTGAGCGGAATATGCGTCGTTATAGACATAGCAAAAGTCGTGTTTGCTGTTTAAGGACAGGAATGATATAGTCACTCATAAATGTGTGGTCCTGGTTGCTGTAGGAGAGAGGCATGAAGGTCTCCAGAAAATGTTGCCCAGGAATGATGTAGCTGGATGTCTGAGCGAATTACGCGTCGTTGTAGACATAGAAAAGTTAGAGGCCACTTAAAAATGTTCCTGTAAGCGGCGGATTACGTGCATCTAATTCATATTCAACTGAGAACCCTTGGTCTAAGAGGGTAGACTCAAAAGGTCCATAAATTAGACGGCTTTCCTCATGGTGTTGCGATTCTGCTGCTATGAAGGGAGCGGACAGAAAGTACGTCCGTCCAGCTTGAAAGGTTCTGAGGAAGAGAGGTAGTTTGGCAGGCTTTTACCATTTTTTATGTTGTCCGGGAAAATGATCCGGGCTGAATAGGATAAGTCATCCTCATTGGGTGAAAATATGCGACGACCATAACGGTCAAATTAATTTACGCGCCAAACAAAAATACGAAGTTCTTTCTGCTACAAATTCTATGGTGTCAGAATTTGCTAAAAGTATTGGCAAAAAAATTTTATGGTCTAATTTTTCAATTATGTCGCGGTCACCAGTTATTGGGGGCGTTATCTAATTAACTGCTCCGTACCTCGAGGAGCTCTCAAACAGAAAATAATGAGATTTTAAAAATAACGGAGATGCCAATTACTTCATACATATTTTTTTTACATATAGACCAAAAAAAAATCTTCACGAATACAATAATTTTACTCACAGTGTTTGTTTAATCTTGCAATAGAAGAAACTCCTTTCGATGAGACGTAATGCCCCCAAAATTTGACATTAGATCGACCAAAGGCACATTTTTGTGGGTTTATTACAATTATCATATTGATACATTTGTGCCCATACCATTCATGGCTCGGGACGTAAATTTACAAGGTCTAAAAACCCTGGCAGTTGCTGTGTTGGCAGAAGAAACACTTGTGAACCACAATCTATTAAAAAGGTAGTTCCGGCTAGAGTTAGGTGCACCGACAGTTGATACAGCTTTTTCCTGTCGGTTTAGGCTTTTCCCTACTCTTGAAAGTAGCAGGATGGAACACAAAAAATTGTTTTTTCTCCAAATCTCTTGGTTTGTGGGTATTTCTGACCAGATCGACTTATGGTAGGGCAAAACTGTAACTGCTTCTTGAACAGTGCCAAGGAATAGGGATAAAGGCAAAACCAGAGGGTCATGTGACCCTCGATACTTTATTCCCATTGAGCAGAGGATTTTTAGATTCCACTATGTCTCCACAGAGACAAGGGGTCACTTATGAAATAATGACAGATTTGGACAAATCACAGCAAGAGTAGGGTTAAGTTTAATAGATGCAAAAATTTATTAAAACGTGCTTGAAACAACTAAAATAAAATATTATTGATAAATATCTGAAGCTGCTTTGGTATATTATTTCTATGTTATGAAGCTATTTTTGTATATGGTCTACATATTGTGATCTACAAGAAAAGTTACACTTTTTTCCTTTTTGTTATCAATGGACAAGGTAAATACAAGCCTTGGTTTCGAAAGAATTAGTTTGATAGTCAGAAGTGTGAATCAATGTCTATTAAAGTGTCGGGAATTCCAGTTACGACTCAGCAAGATACATGCTGGAACAAGATACTGCATTCTGGTATTGACCTCAGTCTCGATAGATGACCTGCGAACCCTTCCATGATTTTACCTGCTTATTGACATCTTAATATATAAAACAATATTAAAATTAAATGGAACATGTAGATCGCACACCTTAGAGGAATTCTACTCTTGTAGATCATTTTGGCAATTTAGATCGCATACCAGAGTAACATTAAATATTGTTCTTTGATATCTTATTGATCTGATATAACCAATCAATACCAGTCGGGGGTGAACAAATGGTTAACAATATGGAAGATGGAATCAGTGATCCGAGTTCAAATTCTGACGGAGACGGCTTGAGATCACTTTGAAGTAATGTCTCTGGGAAAATCGTGAATTCATATTTTCCTATTCAGCCATGTTCTCGAGCAGTATAGGAAAATATTGGCAATCATTCCTTACTGTTATATTTGTGTTTGGTAATGCAGGAGAGAGAGAGAGAGAGAGAGAGAGAGAGAGAGAGAGAGAGAGAGGGGGGTAGAAGATGAGTAACCTATCATTTATGGTGATAAAGAACAAGGAAAAGGTGTATTCACCAATCTATATGTGGGAATCGAATGAGCTTTGGTATCGATAACTCGAAGGTTTGTCTTCGTCTATTTATCGTATCAAAATACCACAACACACCACTACAATTGACTGTTAGGAAAATAATTCGGACATTTATTTGCATAAGAAATGTATCATGGTTGAATATTTCTTCGTACAAAGCAATGTGAAAACAATTCACGACGATTTATCAAAAACATTTTTATTGCCTGAGCAAATTTAGCAGAATGAATATAGGGATGACATGGAATTCAAAAAAAGTTCATAATAGAGAAAAGACCTTTGATATAAGTTGAGAATCCTTAGTAGAATGAAAGTTGTTGCTTGAAGGCTTGCATCAAAGCCTAGTACTGTGTGTGGTGCTACATGAGGTTTGTTGGGGCAAAGTCCCAACTTTTATGTCGGTAGACATACACATTCATGAGTTCTTTTAGTTGTCGAGGACGGAACCAAGAGAGAGAGAGAGAGAGAGAGAGAGAGAGAGAGAGAGAGAGAGAGAGAGAGAGAGAGAGAGAGTTTGCCACGCCGTTTCATATGTTACTTGGTCACGCTACCTAGCGTTCATTAGTAGTACAATTTGAAAAGCAAGAGATGTAATCCCTACATATAGAATAAACAATTTATACAGTCAGGTTTTCCGTTTGGCGAAGGGGTCTCTGTTTAGTTAGCGTTTAAGGTTGTACAATAGCAATTTGATACTCGGAACTTTGGCTTACAAAGTTCATGTTTGTGAGATAAGAAGGTGTAATAGTTCCTTTTGGTGGCACGAGTAGAGTGAACGGGTGTTCTCTTCTTCCAGATAGAGCCATAATGAGAGGTCGGATGCGGCACCCTCGGGTATAGATACGATCTTGTGCTGCACGAGCTTACGTGAGAAGAGGGTAGCCGTGACGAGAAAATGACATTTAGAGGTGTCTTTACGCTGCACCCGCAGCAGTCGGTAGGAAGCGAACGGTATCGCGCAGTGCTTCATGTTTGTGCTATCAGGAGGGTTCTGTCGAAGTCTATCTTTGAATGAGTCGAGGAGTTTGAGAATTATCGTGTGTGTAAACTGACAGTGTTGCGTGGGGGCTTCTATAAATGGTTTGGTTGAGTGTCCGTCAAGTGCGTCCGTGGTCAGTTGGTACAATTAGCTGACGTTGCTCCGAGAACCCAACATCTCATGTTGCTTGGTCATGTGTGCTAACTAGCAACCGAAAGAAAAAGAGATTAAAAATAAAAAATAAAAATTTTCGTGTACAAATAAACTTCAGGGCTGAGGTTTGGCATTACTTAGTAGACCAGGCCGAGAAATCACGAGCAGTGGCGTGAACACTAAATAATAAAAAGACCGACTAAGAAAGGCGGGATCGGTCGAGTTGGCTGAGCGAAGTTAAGCGCAACTCGTCTCATTCCAAGCAGGCTGTGCGTTATCTTACTGACCCAAAACAAATATGCAACAGAAATGCAACTGTTTGGTAGGCAATAGCATAAAGGATGGCCATTAGTGGAACAAGTTCAAATAGCCTGTTGAATTGTAATAGTTGTTTGGCCGATTTTTTCAATATAGAATAACGCTGGTTAAAAACCAGGTCAATGGGCAAAACAGCATAGAAGGAGAAAAATAAGTCGTATTAGAAATTCATTTCTTTGAATTATAAGATATTTTGATTGTTCGAAATGTTGAGAATTTATATTTAAATCTCTATTAGAGCAAAATTTAAGATTTTATATGATATACAAAATTCAATTTAAGGAAAGTATAGAAAATATTATATAGTTTAGTACCTCTGAGTGTGTGTGTGTGTGTGTGTGTGTGTGTGTAAATATATATCATAATTATCAAGTCGTGCTGACGGCACGGATTCCATTAACTCTCACTTTCCGCCCGTCTCATTGCAAGAGAAATGAAACAAAGTCGGCCAACACCTCATAACATTTTACAAAAAAATATTAAGTGGAACAGATTTAAATAGCCTGTTGAACTTTAGTAATTATTTTGACGTTTGTTTTTTTTTGTTTGTTTGTTTTTTTTTCTCCTTTGAGTAAAGCTTCAGGTGACAAAGTCACTAAGCACATTTCGCGTGGATTGAGCAATGTTGTAGGGAATTTGCCAACTACCACATAAGCAGAAACGCAATAACTCTTCTCAAGAATTGAGCACTTCTAGTAGCCGATAACGTATATGTAAATAGATATACGTGAAAACTTTCTTCATTAACGCAGAGGATGGTGATGGCTCTGTTTCGACCCCAGCTTAAAGTATCTCGCGTGTCTAGCCACACTGAAGAGTTGTGATACAACGAAGCAATCTGTCTGTGGATGACAATATATATATATATATATATATATATATATATATATATATATATATATATAATGAAGCGTCTAAATTAGTCGTTAGATATCTCGGGTCTATCGAAATCATTATTTCTAATTTCATAGGTTCGTTTTATGCTAATTTCTATTTCTGGGAAAATAGACAATAAACTTTCTTAGCACCATCTGATGTGTAGATGTTGCTGTTATGTATTTGATTTACATCCATTCATAAATTTCAAATAGTTTTATCAAATTTTAGTTTGAATCTTAGTTTAGGAAATCTACGAAGAATAGGCAACTGACCCAGGGAAAAAAATTGCAATAGAAATGAAACAAAGCCTGTTTGGTAGGTCGACAAACTGTATAATGTATCAAAAACTCACTAAAAAAAATATGGAATAGAACAAGTCTAAATAACCTACTAAAATTCAATAGTTATCTTGTCAATTTTTTTCACTGTCAACTAAGGTTCTGGTGAGAAAAATAATATCAGACGATATAATACTTTTTTTTTTTTAAATTTTAGCAATATGATCTTTTTTGTTGCATAACAAGAGGAAGACGTATCAAGATTTGTTTCCAGACTTTTTTGTATAGGCATTTAAAATTGTCGTAGACTCTTGAAAATTCACTATGTTATTGCTATACATCTTATGAGACAGCTGACCAAATTTTATGATTTCAGCTTCAAATCAACAGCTACAGCAGCAATTGGAATATATCTTACTAAAGCCTGATTGTCACAGCTGGTGAATTTCAAAAATGCAATCTGACACTTTAGAAGAACGATATGCAATAAAATTCTGTTTTAAACTTGGGAAAAATGCCACAGAAATGTATGGAATGCATCAGACTGCTTTTGGAGCATCTTGCTTGAATCGAGCATCAGTTTTTGAGTGGCATAAGAGATTCAATGATGGCAGGGAGTCTGTGAGGGATGATGAGAGGTGTGGGAGGAGTAAGGAAGTCAATACGCCAGAGTTGATTGGCAAAAGGGTTAGGGGCACGCCCCCGGCTTTTTAGCTGGGCCGTCTGGCATTCGTGCCGGATGGGTGCTCGAAACCAAGAGCAGACTCGGGGCCGAATAGGCTCCCAGCTTCGGCTGGGCAACCTTCGGGTGGGCGAGCTGCACTTTTGTCCCCTTTGTACGGCACTAGACCAAGCGTCTAGTTTAAGCCGTAAACTGGCATACGTGCCCGGACCCACATTTGGGTTCGTGAAACTGCTTGCCTCATCAGGCTCACATTGCACTAAGTGAGCCGATGAGCAGCACAGACAAGCAGGGTTCGAGTCTCGGCTCGTTCCCGACCTACCCCTCCCCTTTATCCCCACTTTAATCGGCCTTCGGGCTTTTGACCTTGTGTCAAGTCGTGTCTGGTGGGAGGCAGCGACAAATACAGGGTTAGGGTTAGGGCTACTATATTGAGGTTTTAAGGGAGTTCAGGAAGAGATTCATAGGGAAGAGGCCAGCACTCTTCAAATCGGGTCAGTGGCATTTCCACCAGAACAATGCACCAGTCAACAACTCCATCCTTGTCACAGACTATTTGACCAAGATGGGCATCAAGACAGTTCCTCACCCTCCCTATAGTCGAGACCTTGCTCCCTGTGACTTTTGGTTACTCCCTAAGCTCAGAGGCTGTCGTTATGAGACAATTGAGGCGATGAAAGAGGTTGTGACAAAGGTCATTGACACGCTCACACATGAGAACTTCCATGGGGCCTTCCAGAAGTTGTTGGAACGGCACAACAAGTGCATTGCAGCCGGAGGAGATTACTTCGAAGGGGACTAGAGTTTCATGAGTGTACTATCAATAAAAGTGCCCATACGAAAAAAGTCTGGAAACTTATTTAATGATCCTCGTATCTAGATAGTAGTCAAAACTTTTAAACATCACTTTCTTATAGAAATTGCTAAGCTATGAACCGAGGGCTTAGAATACGATGACTGTATCCTCTGCAGATAGTTACCTCCCAATACTCCCAGGTCCACTCTGGCTCGGAAGGATAATAACTGTTAGGGTTCTAGCTATGGGTCAAATAGATCGGTTTGAAAATTAATTGTATTAGAGATGAAAAACTCTTAAGAAACCACAACACAAAAAATGTGTAAAGGAACGTACAATGAACGCAATTCCCTAACCGCTAGACATGAAATAACCTTAAACAGGTTGACCTGCCGTTAAAATCAATCAATCAATCAATCACGTCTTCATTTAAGCTTATTTCTTTTTAATTAAGATAAAATTGAATATTCAGTCTCGATACTTTTTGATCTCACTAATATCATGGATAGTCAGCGATAAATTGGAAACCTTAAAATCTCTTCATGAAAAACGGGGAAAATGCAGTGGTACATTATTGTTACCAAGTTGATTAATACCTCATAGAAAGGCTCAGTGTTAATGACCTTCAGAGATCAAATGTATTCCTTTAAGAAAGTGGTCTCCAACCTGCGTCCAACTGGCCACATGTGGCCCTCGAAGCTCAATCGTGCAGTTCTTTACTCAACTTTCGCCCTTTGATGTTGACTGTGAAGAAGCACCATTAAAAACGGTTATCGTTGTAGGAAATGGACACGGCGATACGAGCTCAAATCCTGGACGAGACTGATTACATTTCACATAGCACTAATACCCTTGGGAAAGGTATGAATCCAATTATTCTCCCTCTAGCTATGGGTAAATAGTAGGACGGACTGGGTTCTTCAGCCTTGGTGAGGCAACTAGTCTAGGAGAAGGAAAACTCTGAATTCAAACCAGTTAAACTCCGCTTAAAAATTGACCTTGTGTCATATCCTGCCCGAGCGGAGGGGTTGTTAAATAGGATTAAAACTGTTGATGGAACTTGTTGATTTTCGGTGTTCAGAAAATTTAAAGTCCAACTTTCTTGCTTGTCACATCTTTGATTTCTATAAGAACTACCTGCTTCCAGCTAGACGATTCCTCCCACCCAGCAAGTAGTGAGCATGTTTGACACTACATACCCCTACGAACAATTGTTCCCAAAAATAAAGCATGCCAAGAGTACAGTGCATTCACAACTGTCAAATCATCACTTGTCTGATGTACTCCTTCTATCAACTTCTTCATTTAACCCTGATATCATATCTTTTTGGGACAGAAAACAACATCAAATGTCTTATATGATTAATACCTTGTGAATTTAGCTGTTTTTTCCTCTCCTTATAAGATTGCGCCCCCACCCCACCCCGAGTTAAGTTTCAGGACCCTTGGGCTGCAAAAGTTAGGTTGGTTGGTTGGTTGGTTGGTTGACATATCAACCTTTGTAGATTATTTAATGCTAAATCCATTTTTATGCAAATAGTTATATTTCAAACAGTTCACTTTAGCGTGAGTACACAGTTTAATTGTCAAAAATTTTCTATTTCAAGCGATTCAGTTTATTCAAACAGTTCTTATTCAAACAATTCAGTTTAGCATGAGTACGTAGTTTAGTTCTATTTAAACCATAGATAGGGCCCTATCAGGTGCTACCAGTCCAGGCCAGAGTGGACCAGAGAGCAATGGCAATGAAGGGGTGCTCCACATTCCCTAAAGCCCCAGCATCACTGGAACATCACCATCAGATTGTTTAGTGTCATAATCAGGACACTCATTGGGAGGTGGGGTCTTACCCCTCTGGAGAGGCGCAGTCAATGTATTCTACAACCCCAGCCGACTGGGCAAGCAAAAGTTAGAGACATCAGCTATAATATAATGATGTCAACTTTTTTCCCTTGTCTAATGCTTTATTTCTTCGATATTAAATAACTCAACAATGGTTGACGTGCTGGAAAAACTATCCAAGTCATAAATGTATTACTGATACAGATTAACAATTCTAAAACTTCTCTATTTTTCTCTGGACAATAATACAAGTTAATTTATTTAATCTTTATTTCAAGTCCTTTATTCTTGGATGAGAAAGCTGTACAAGGCTGATTGAAGAGAATAGGTTGTGTTGGTTGTTTGGTTGGTTGGGTTTTATGGTATATCAACCATTGTGGGTTATTTAATGCCAAATCCAGTATATATATATATATATATATATATATATATATATATATATATATTTGTAAACATATTTTGTTAAAAACATTTTTAAACAAGCCGGAGATCATTGTTTGTATACAGTTAAATGGTTTTAAATATTGCTGTGTAACAGTAAGAATTTACATCAGTCATTTGTTTGCTCACATTTAAATGGATATATATATATATATATATATATATATATATATATATATAATTTGTAAGTGAATAGTTTGTCGGTAATTTCATTTTTAAATGAGATACAACTAATTTGTTTGCACACTAGTATTGCAAGTGTTTCTACACAAAATAAATGGTTTCAATTATAGGAATCTAACACTAATAATTCTAATCAATATTAATCATTTGTTTGCACTCAGTTAAATGTGAAGTGGTTACAAGTATTGTTATGTAATACCAATAATTCAATTTAGACACACGGTTAAAGAATTTCAAGTATTGCTATTTAACACTAATAGTTCTAGTCAATACTACTCATTCATTTGTACACAGTTAAATGGTTCAAAGTATTTTATGTATCACTAACAATTCAATTAAACATCAGTCATTTGTTTACACAGTTAAATGGTTAAACAGTTCTATATCTAACAATTTGATTTAACATAAGTCATTTGTTTCCGCACAGTTTAAATGTCAAAATGTTCTATTTGACCCATAGATAGGACCCAATCAGGTGCTACCACTCCGGGCCAGAGTGGACCTGGGAACAATAGCAATGAAGGAGTACTCCGCATTCCCCAAAGCTCCAGGACCAAAGTTTCACCATCAGATTGTTTAATGGCACTCGTTGGAGGTGGGGTTGTACTCTTCAGTCGAGATACAATCGGCGAATCCTATAAATCCAGCCGACTGAGCAATGAAGAGAATAAAGTAAAGTAAGTAAAGTTGTCTCCCTTTAGTCGAGGGCGACCTGAGGGCTCCTTTTTCAATAGCTACTACACCGCGGTGTAGGGGAGGGCGCTATTCATTTCCCTGGATTTACCCTTGATACGTACTTTGTATTGCCGAGTGTTAAGCAAGGAGGTATCAAGAACCATTTTTAAAGTCTTTGGTATGACGCGACCTGGGATTGAACCCAGGTCTCACGGACCATTGGCGAACACTCTACCCACTAGACCAATGAGCCGGTATGTTAATGATCTCATTAAAACAGGAAAATATTTCATTTTTTTAAACTGATTTTGCACACATTGAGTAAAATTTATTTCTCTTCCTCTCGACGATAACAAATTTCCATTGAGGGCGGTGCCGTTGAGTAGGGGCTAAAGTATTGAACTATGAGATCGTAGTAAATAACTCCTGTAACGCTATGACGTATTAAGGTGAATGATATTTTGACAAAACCTCAAACATAACGTTATTCGTTATGTTTGCGGTTTTGGCATCTACATCTGACTCCATTATGGTTCTTTTTTTTTAACCCCATCTTAATTTGTTGGGTGTTTTTATATGTCAATGTTGTAAAGGAAGATACAGGAAGGAAGACTGAGAGAGAAAATATTCTTTAATTTTAACTTTATTTAATTTCAGTATACGCACGTCCACTCTGTAGAGAGGAAATTTCTTCCTGTTCTATTTGAGAATAGTCGCTTCTCCAAATCAGACATTGAAATAGGTTAGTCATCTCCGGTGGTTAAGAAGTCCAAATTTAGTGTGGTCATGTCCTATGGTGTTATCATATTGTTTGTTCAGGAGTATTGGCTCGTTAGCAACAGACACAACCCGTATGCAAAGTACATTGACTTATCAAAACAGCGGTATAGTATAAGAAAGCGGTATGGTATAAGAAAGTCCTTTCGTCTCAAAGGTTCAGGTTGTTACAAGACGAGATCTTGCCTTGATTTGAAAAAACAAAAAGAAAGAAAAGAAGAAAAGAAAAAAAAAACGGAAGTTAACACTTCGAGTTCTCAACTCAAAATGAAAAGTTAGTCGCTCACGCATGGGCTCCGCGCAGAACTTCCGTTTGCGATAAATTAACAAAAAAAAATACATTAATAAATATCCAATCGGAACGCTTCCCGCGGGGCACAAAAATTGCCGTTTCTGAGCCTACAGAAAATATATAAATAGACGGACCAAATAATCATCAGTCAGACTTGTTCCCTCACACGACCCGTGTTAAGGATTCTTCGCCACCGTCCAGCGCCTGTCATCCGATACATCAAACGATCGCCGCAGCTACCAACGCTGTCCTAATTCCGAGAAAACCATCCCTTCACCACGAGACAAGTACAGTACATGAACTTTGTAACTACTACCACTGAATTCATTCTTTAACTGTGAACATATTTCTCCATTCTACTCTCTGTACTTAATCTATTTATAAAAAATTTTCTATAACATCATTACTGTGTTATTGTGAGTATCTATACGTTCTTTGTTTTTCAACCATACGCATTTCTCGCCCACAACTCAGAATATAACAAGGTTAAATAGGAGCGAATCTTTTTCATTTTTTCCGCGTCTGCGTCGCCCCACTTCCTGTCAGAGGATTCTGGGAGTTTCTGCATTTCTTAAATCTATTTTCATCTTATTTAATTTAATTCTTATTTCATTTATTTTCTTTTTTTATTCACTACCGACGTTCACTTTCGGACTAATACCTTTGAGAAAGGTATGAACCCCCTTATCCGTCCCCTAGCTATTGGTTAAATAGAAATATTGTTCTTCTACACGGATGGCTTTGGCGTTGAATAACCTATAAAGGTTGATATGCCATTAAAAAAAAGAGACCCCGAATAAAATGCAGATTCGTTTTGTGGTTTTATGACTATATTCATTATCGAATGAAATATCATTAAAAAAATTTATGAACTCAAAAACACTAATGGCTTAGCGATCTTAAGTTCATCAGTCTTAAAAAAAAACAGTCATGAAATAAACATTCCCTGACAATGGCCTCACGCTGAAACGGACTGGGTGGGTAAAAGAGAGACAGGACATAAGACTGGGTGTGTAAAAGAGAAACAGTTACAGAAATGCACAACTATTTTGCTTGCGTTCTCACGATGGTTAAAAAAGGGATGTGAATTTAGTCTTCTCAGTTTTATTATTCCCTTCAAGTTGGATGCATGAAAAAGAGACAGAATAATAAATGAGCCAACGAAAAAGCAGAAATTCTTTTGCTGGCCATATTAAGCGAGCAGTCACTTTCTACTGAGTTGATGTTTTTATTACCTCGTGCAGCTGAAATCAAAGAATTGCCTATTTAAAGGACATATAGTTGGACAAATGCGCGGGACAACATCAAAGTTGCAGACGTAGTTGTGAGCATTAACCACGTGACTTTCCTGACTAATAGATTCCCGAAACTGATTAGTTTACCGACGTCCGCCATCTTTGTTTCGGGAACAAGTGGTATCACGGCCATTTTAAAATATAGGAGTGTAAATCTTATACCTCTATTATGGCTCAAAGAATAACGCTCGGCCACCTCCCAAATACAACGCTGCCAAAGAACTGCTCTGAGCCATGCTTCAAAGACGATCCTGCTCGCTCAGTTTTTAACATTTCTCCCCGAAAAAAAAAAAAAAAAGAATAAAAAGAATATGATAAAGTTGTTTGGTAGGTGATTACATTACATTTTTTATTATCTTAAATTTCCACTGATCAGTCGATTTTTACAATGAAATAAAACTACTAAGACTTATCACCTCCGCTCTCAAATTATTAAATGTCTCGTTTTACTTAAAGACAGAACACATCTGGGTGAATAACCAGCACACAAAAGCCAGGTCATTTCCGATCACGTTGAAATAAAACTACATTCATTTTCATCGAGCTATGCTGCAGTTTAAACGGCTATCAGATAAATTATTTACACAGTAGATACAAAAACAAACCAAAAATAAACAAAACAAAAACAAAAACAAGAAAAAAAAACCCAGAGGTTTGAATCACAGCTAACATAAACATGCTGTAGTGAGTTTAAAAAAAATCATTTTTTGTATGAGGCAAGTCGAAAAATAATCGTGAATGAAGCCATGTTTACTAAGACAGAATTGAATAATGAATGAAACGTTAATTTTTTTCTAAATTGTTTCTCACACAGTCAGCAGTATATTGGATAATTTTGCGTAGAGAAAGTCGAAGGCGAATAAACAAGAGCTCACAAAGCAAAAAGAGAGAGCCAAGCAGATCCTTCTGCTCGTGCTGAAAAAAAAAGAGGGAGAGAGCAGACCCTTATGGGTGTCACTTAAATAACAGTAAGGGCGAGGGCTAACGACACAACCTCAAAACAGCCAATCAGATTCGAGCAGACATTAACTGCCGAATTTACAAATTTCAACAGTCCTTGACTCTTACAATTCGAGGTCTTAACCTAGTTTTCGAGGATAAACATCCCCACAATACACAATACATCTTTTTCTTCATTTGTTAATTTGTTCTTTAGGCAGTTTTTCTTGAGCAAGGTGGCTTGAGTAAAAGGCTTATTAGTCGCGTAGGCTAAGCCTCTTTTCCTCACAGGGTTTTTATTGTTACTTGTTGAAACAATTAGCATATTGCAGGCTATTTGTGGTTTTGGTATGCTATCCCCTTCAAAAGAAAATTGAGTCCAAGGTCTAGAGGCGGTATTATTGTGCTTTTTGCCGACAAAGGAAGCTGTTGGCTCGGGTCAGAAGATGTGGTAAAAGCCTCTGTAGGCTCAACAGAAAAAAATTCGAGTTAATAAGGAAAGATATTCATCTAAGGGAAGGAAGCGGTGATTTACTCAAAGTTCACATAAAGAAATAGTAAAATTTGTTTTCAACAAGTCTACACAGGAAACTAGAACACGGTTGTACCTGTTGATGCTACAAAAGAAGGAGACGCCGAGAAGAAAAACAAACCCAAAAACTGGCTTCAAAATGAACTTTGACATAAAATACCAAAGAATGGCATTTTATCATTCACAAAAGTTAAACTTGCCGCGACCTGCCGATAAACATAAACATATCAAGTTACACGCCCGCTTTTGGACAATTATATCCGGGTACGACCGGAACTGACTAAGCCCTTTTTCTTTCTAACGACCTTGACATCTCGTTATAGCTAAAAGAAAAGGATGACTTAAAATTAAGAACATTTACAAAGCACTTCGGCCAAAAATAACTTGATAAAACTGGAACTAATAATCGTCACCAGCTTATAGCAGGTTTAAAAAATACCTAATGGCTACACTCATTTTTATCAAAGAATTCCATATTCAGGCGGCAGGAGCTGTGTGTCACAGCACTTTCGTCATATCAACAGGCCCTTTTCAACGCTCGTCGGCGCGCTCGAGCGCCCCGGGGCCTGTTCTGGACTTCGGTCCGGAGCGTGGCTCTGGAAAAGGAACAATGGCAGACTTTAATTAGGCACCTAGTTTCGACTAGGCTACCTTCGGGTGGGCGAGCTGCATTTTTGTCTCCTTTGTCCCCCATGCACGGCACTAGACCAAGCGTCTAGTTTAAGCCGTTACCTGGCATACGTGCCCGGACTCACATTTGGGTTCGTGAAACTGCTTTCCTCATCAGGCTCACATTGCACTAAGTGAGCCGATGAGTAGCACTGACCAGCAGTGTTCGAGTCTCGATTCGTTCCCGGCCTCCCCTCCCCTTTATCCCCACTTTAATAATCGGCCTTCGGGCTTTTGACCTTGTGTCAAGTCGTGTCTGGTGGGAGGCAGCGACAAATATCGGCACGCTCTCGGCGAAGCTCTTTAAGGAGGAATCCTGCATTTTGTGCGGTCGCATTCACCTTACCTTCCGGCGATGATCCCACTTCTCGTGGTAGATCTGCCTTTCTTCCACCTACATAGGTATGCACAAAGGTCCTTTTTAGGACCATGAGAGGTCCCTGTCTGCGGGTCAGAGCATCTCTGACTGGTCAGTAATGACCAGTCGAAATAGACGGCCAGGTGGCAAACACGAAGACGGATTCTAAGACCAACCGGTCTTAACCCTCGCTCGGTTCCGATTGTCCGATAAGCTGCGCAGCGCTAATGACACGGTCCAGCCTTTAGCTACTGCTTCGTTATCTGCGCAGCGCTAAGATAACGCCCATCTTAGCCTCGGCCTCATGGCCTGTCCGCTCGTCCGCACGGTTTTGACACGACAAAGCCTTCGCTCCAGTCCGCACGGCTTTGACACGACAAAGCCTTCGCTCCTGTCCGCTCGTCCGCACGGCTTTGACACGACAAAGCCTTCGCTCCTGTCCGCTCGCCTTCGTTCCCGTCCGATTCGTCCGCACGGCTTTTGCGCGAACCTAGCCATAGCCATCGTCCGCACGGCTTTGACACGGCAAAGCTTTCGCTCCCGTCCGAGACGTCCGCACGGCTAGGGGGCCCGGCAAAGCCCTAGCCTTTCCTCGACCTCGACGCTCTTGCAAGGTACCACGCAGTCCACGTAACGACTCGCTGTTACGGACTGTCCTACCACTGCAACACCTGACTCACGTACGACCCGCCGTACGAGACAGCAACCGGATCGACACACCCTCGGTTAACCACAACCTACCGTCATAACCGGGGATATCGATCTACCGACTCAACCGATCTCAGCTTACCAGCATCAAACATCTAGCCGTACTCAACGACTCAACCGATCTCAGCTTACCAGCATCAAACAACCAGCTGTATCTCCACGACTCGACCTACGCCAGCGACCCTCGTCGAACGCCCAGCTGCGAACATCTACAACGCGATCATACCAGCTACCAACATCACCCATCTAGCTGAAGACCACATACAACCGCCACGGACATTTACATACACGCTTGTAAATACGACAAATAAATTGTCACTTGTTATTATTGTTATCTCGCCTTTGTTCCTTCATATTGTTTTGGCTGTTCTCATTCACATAATTCATTTGCGGGGTCGACATACTTATCGGCTCCGCAACAAACTGACTGTCGGCTGATGACGTCATTGCTTCGAGGAAGTCTGTCGTTATATTTTGTATACCCCCCTTTTCTTTTTTTTTGGTTATAATATTTTCGTTATTTGAATATATATTATTTTTGTTACCTTTAATTCAATGTTTTCGACCAGCATAGTGAAAAATATGCACAGCCAGATTTTATAAAGTTTATTTCTCTTGAAATAAATTACTTTGCGGGAACTGGTTGTTTTTGTTTTTAAGAAATATAGACACGTTTCTCTTTCAGGTAGCAAAAATAAGTTTCCCTTCCCCCTTTTTTATTTCCTTTATTTCTATACTCTTCACTCCCCCTTTTGCCAGGCCTGACAGTTACTACTAGATAATTTCTTGGGCTGGGCAGAAATAAAGTTTACTTGATTTGGGTAGAGTTGTACTTTATAGCGACTAACATTCGGATAATTTTGTTAACTTTTCGTGTATTGGGTGTTATAATTTAAGACCTAAAACCTAGAATATTTTTTAATTAAGCACGATTTCTCATAGGAGAGGAGTTAAGTGCGCCCAGGCAAATCATTTCGACAACTTTTGAAAAATGAAAAATGCAACAACCGTTTGAGGCCAATTAATTTATTTCAAGGAAAGAAAAGCAGAAAGGGAATTAGTTTTGCCGACTGAATGCGTAGGCGGACTCGTTTGAAAGTTCGTCCTCGTAGCTGGTGTGACGGTCGGTTTGTAGTGGACTTCAAAGTAACAATCCTTGCTTCCCCACTCCGTGAGGGGGGTGGGGTGGTGCGCATTTTGTTCTTAGTGGTGGCTACTTCCTGTTTATCGTACAGGGTTTGGGCGAGAAAGCAGTAAGGCTGGGTGCTTTGCCAGACACTGACCGAATAGGCAAGGCTGAAGAAACGGTTGCAAAGAAAAGAGATAGAGAGAGAGAGAGAGAGAATATTCTTTAAGTCAGCGTTTATATAGGGGTTAAGCGAGAAGTTTACATGACTTTTCAAGAACTCTGTTTGAACCCTTATCTCAGCCCACTCCAGAGAGACCTTTAAATTCCAAGAAAGTAATCAAATTTTTTTCTTTAGGTTTCAAACTCGTTTTGTTACTGTATTTATCTAATAATGTTCATATTTCTGTATCTTTTCCAATATATATAAGAATTATTTCGTTAAAAGTTTTTGCTTTTGGTTGATTTTAGCCCTGTCGGTTGGGATTAGAAGACACTAACTATCCCTTGCAGAGGAATAAGACCCCTCCCAAAAAGTGTCTCCTGGGTAAGACACTAAGCTGCATTTGATGGTGGTCAGGCTGGTGCTCAGGGGAGTGTGGAGTACCCTTTTAAATGCCATTATTCCCAGGTCCACTCTGACCTGGAATGGGTGTAGGGAACGAATAAATAAACGAATAAAAAGTTGAAATTGAATTCAAAAAGAAAAAAGAAAACTATTAAATTTGCAGAAACTCCCAGAGTTCCCTGACAGGAAAAAGGGACGACGCATGCGTAAAAAAAAGCGACATCTCGACAGGGGGACAGGCTCTTTCACTTTCATGCAGTGACCGGCGATTTGACAACATCATTGCTGATTGGTGTCTGGACTCCACGTATATGTCTTTGTACTAGGAGTTGGTTAGTCCCTTTCACCCAGTAGCATCTCTCTCTCTCTCTCTCTCTCTCTCTCTCTCTCTCTCTCTCTGTTAACCGGAATATAAAAGACTACGAAATGAAACTACAAACTCAAACAACAGGACTCTGACAAACTTCCAAAAGAAACTAATCCTTATAGAAGCTTTAAATACCAAATGAGGACTAGCATATGCAAGAAACGATCAACGTATTTTAGACACCTTAACTGGGGGATTCAACCATTTCAATTGTATTCAAGGAAAACTCCCTCACCCTTGGAATAGTTGTTGAACCCAGGAAATAAAGGAAAATATAAAAGAAATGTCTTCGTCTCCTATCTGTTACTGTCTTCTTTTGTATAATTCTTTTTGGGCCTTTCTTGGGCAAGGCATTACACCGACTAGCCAACGTGGGGTAAAATAAAATAACCTTATAATGGAGTCAGATATCAAACGGCAACACAACTTTGCCCATTGCCCTTGACCTTCAGTCAAAATACCACATGAGAACACCACCTGTGAGAGTCCCATCTATAGGTAAAATAGATCAGTTTAAAAATTATTCATATTCAATTGGAGTACTTGATGCCACATAATTGTAAATTATTCATTTTAACTATTTGTCGTATTTGTATTGTACTTGAAGCTATAATTGCTTACTAAGAGTTATTATTAGTTACTTGAAACCATATAACTGTGTGCAAATAAATGATTGATACTAAATAGAAATAAAGATTATAACCATATTATTGTGCATAAATTATCAGTATTTGATAGAAATACTTGAAACCATATAACTGTATGCATATTATTTCTATTATATAGGAATACTTGATACCATATAACTGTGCAAAAAAAAAAAACTTTTTAGAAACCACTTCACTAAAATGTAAATGTAGACATACAATTGAGACGATTCGTTAACATCTTGGAATAAATAATCATGGACAGGTTGCCATGTAGTTAAAATCATTCAATTATTCTATAACATTATAAAAAAGCACAGAAAAACTAATACGCCGATTATTCTGATGGTCTTATCAATCGGATAAATAGATCTGATTAAAAATTATTCGTATTAGATAGGATTACTTCAAACCATACAAATTATTTGTATTTAAAAGGAATACTAAATTTTATCTTACTATGTGTCCAAAAACATCCTGCTAAGAAATAATTGCATAAAAAGTGTAAATATAAACGTACAATGTACATGATTTCTAAATCTTTGAGCATAAAATAACATTTGACGGGTTAAAAATCAATCAATCGTTTTTTGTTTTTTATTTCTCCTGGGCAACACCGGGTATCTTGTTATTTGAACGATGTAGCCAAGGTAGGTAAGTAATGTACAACTATTAGAATACCGACTGTCAAGGGAGGTAATCGAGTAATTCTTCTTGTCCCATTCATCTGGAGGTGAAAGGTCGTCGTCACTCCTGCTGCTAATCATCTCTTTCCACTTCTCTCAGCAAGTATAAAATATTTTGACACTCGGGGGTCGGGCCATTTAGAGAAAGAGAGA
>OY757932.1:2275370-2347870 GCA_963585895.1 Sepioteuthis lessoniana
TTTATTCTCAAAAGGATTTTTAAAAGTGCATTGTTCTGACAATAAGGCCGATTTTTTTCTAGGTTGCAACACATTAAAATGACAATTTTGGTAAATAGTTTAGAGATAAAAGGCAACACTTAAGAATGCTTCAAATCAAAATATCTTTTTAATCTAAATTTGATTAGCATATAGATTCTTCTAGGAGGGTGGGGAGGTATAAAAAAAAAAAAAAAGAATCCTTGGTATTATTTACTCCGTGGATAAAATGACATTTTTTCCGCCCACAAAGTTTGAAAATGGGTCAAACTATAGATTGCTTTTATATATATATATATATATATATATATATATATATATATATATATATATATATATAATTCACTTTTCTTTTTATTTGTTATCTATTTATTCTTTTAACCATCTCTCAGCAGTCTGGTTCGTTCGTGATCAGCTGATGTTTATTAATTTGACTTATGGAGATATAAATAATAATCATAAAACTCAAGGCCTCCCATTTAAAATGTCATACCTCATCTTGGCTTTTTAATATTTTTTTAAAGCTATTTTTTTTCTAATAAAGGAAGAAAGAATGGTATTTATTTTATTGCTAAGAAAATAAAAGTTTTTAATGCTTTTAAATCTTGAATTGTTGGACAAATACGTTTTTAAGCTGATTTTTAAAACTAGCAATATGGGTATTTTATGAAAAAAATAAATAGATAAAATAAAAAGTATTTTTTTAAAGGAAGTTGGACAATCATTTGAAATTGCTAATTCTAGATTTATTTTTTCCTTTCTAACATTTATTAAATTCATATTAGTGAAGGAAAAAAAAAAAAAAAAAAAAAAAGGTTACGTATACTTTAATAGTTGGTCTATTACATATGTGAAACTGATATGCAAATGTACAAACTATTATGGGACAAAGGTATTATAGATAGATTGATTGATTTATTCTTTCCTTTTTATAACATTTAATAAAAAAAAAAGATCCACAATGATTTTACCAAAGATCATATATATATATATATATATATATATATATATATACACACTACACACACCATCGCCATGTCTTATAATGGCTGTTACATTTGATCTATGAAACAGATATGCAAATGTACAAACCATTATGGGACAGATGCATATATTTTTTTTTATAAAGATTTAAACTCAAAATGTGTTTATTTTAAAATATTTACGATAAACGTCAACGTTCTCAATTGTATATTCAAAAAAATTTAAGAAAACAAAAAACAAATTTATATTTGAAATACGATTGCTTGTTCTTTGTTTAATTTCACTAATTCAAGTTGTAGATTTTTGGGGAGGATTGGTGAACAAGATTCTTCTTTTGTAGCTTTTTTCTCACGTGCATAAGAATGAATATAGAATCTGAAACTTATTTGTTTTATTTCATCTTTTAGCTTTTATCCGACGAGAAAACAGTAATTTTTATCGCCTTATATATATATATATATATATATATATATATATATATATATATATATATATATATATATATATATATAAATAAAATGATCCTAACCTCGAAGAGTGAAAAAAATAATTAGATAAAATAATTTTATATAACTAAATCTCATTTTTCTCGCAGAAGAAAATATTAACAAACTAAATTTGACGTAAAATAAAAATGACATCATAATTACAGCAACAAACTAAAAATAAATCGAAGTTAGGATTTTTTTTTTAATATCCAGTGGAGTAACCCCCCCCCGCTTAAAAAAAAAGATATCCCCCCCCCAATAATAAAATTATTATTGCAACTTTATTTTTTTAAAACGCGAAACGAATTATTTAAATGATATATATATATGTATATATATATATATTTTTTTTTACTGAGAATAGATTTCTTAAAACTAAAACATCACAATATGTATAATAAACATAAATAAAAAAATAAAAATAAAAAAAAAAAGGATAAACGTGTAGTTAAAATCTAAAAGATTAATTTAAATATTTTATGGATTTAAAATACTTTAATCTTCAGAAGTGCAGGGAAAAAAAAGTTGATGATAAAAATATAAAAAGAGATACAAAAAGCAGAAAACTCTTAAAAAATTTGCTTACCTTGGGGCCATATTTACACTTTCAAACCGACTGTCCAGTTCGAGAGCTGCTTTCATAATAGTTCAAATACAAAACTAAATAATAACCAAGAAACAAGCTCGTGTCTTGTCTGAAGCGAAATAACAAGAACGATTCTTTTTGCTCTACTATCACCCACCGCTGCAAGGGTGTTTAGGGGGGACAGAGTAAAACTAGATTGAGTTTTAAACCTACCACACTGCGCATGTCAAATAAGTGTTCTTGCCATTACGTCACTTCCGGTTTCCAGCGTTCATTCTTTTTAAAATAATAATAATAATAATAATTATTATTATTATTTTTATTAATAATAATAATTTATTTATTTATCTATTTATTCTTTAATCTATTTATTTATTTTGATGTGTTAAAAAAGTTCATATTTTAGTATTAGGAGACAAATCGGGTAGAGGAAAAATGTCCAACTCATGCTGGAACTCAAAAGGGAAAAGAAAGGAACGACCGGTAGATAATCCGGAGCCATAAAGAGTCAGAGTTTGTTGTCGAGGAGAGTACTGTAGTCGCCCTTCTCACTGAAATAGAGGAAGATACCTTAATTTTAGTTTAATCTAATACCCGCATTTGAACAGAAATTTATTTACTCTGTAATTTTTTTAAAATCCTAACTTCTTTCTTTCTTTCTTTCTTTTACCATCCTAAAAGTAATCAGTGGTATATTATTTATGATAATAATGTATGACTTAATAAAGTACATTGCATAAATCAAGTCTAGTGTAAGTCATTGCATCAATTAAATAACCAACAGTTTCTCCCTTTCTTGTTCTATTTTAACGTAGTTTTGAGATCGGTTACTTTGAATATTATTCATACTTCTCAAGTCTGACTCTGCAATGATTGAATCATCCATTATTTATAATTTCTTTTTCGGAGTATAACTTTGCTACATATTTGGCCCTGAACTATTCTTTGTTGTTTGGCCTAAATTGTTGAAATTATCATTTTGGTCAGAACAAGATATCATAGGGACCTGAGTTATCTACCCTAACCCCTTTGTTTTATAATGGATGGTAAGTCATTTAATTTCTTGTTAATTGTTCTTGTAGGAGTTACAATAAAATATGAAATAAGCGCATTTCGAACAGTTATTGATTAGAATATGTGTTTATTTCTTTTTTAATTTTTTTTCTTTTCCCCAGCTCGAACTTGAAATTAATAACATACATCCACACACATAAAGGTACGTTTAAGTTTTCTCTTCGTAATGTTATATGACTGATAGAGATCTCTTCTGATTTATCGTACAAACAAAATAATGGCAATTCCAATCAACAGGACAGGTGAGCATTCACCGGATGTTGAAGGGGCCCGAGATTTTTTTCAAAATGAAAAAAATGCATCTCTGCGCATAGGCTCTGCGCACAGTGAAATGTTGATAGAATTTATCACTAAAAATGAAATTAAAAGTAATTTTTCGACTAATCTATGACCTTCACGGTAAAAAATAAAGAAAGACCAAAGTTGATCCGATTTGAGGAAGGGAGAACTATAAAAGACAAAATTCCTTCGAGGTCCAGACAGAGAAGAATGCACAACCAGACGCTAGACATCGGCCAGTTGACTACAACATTCAACTTCACACAACACCCGTCTTAAACTCCCAACCGCTACTTTTGATAGAAGCCACGTGACCCGGGAATCGCCACCTCACCTACATTTCACCTTTTTCAATGCCGACGTTTCTCATTTCCTATCGACATTATCGTAGTCGACCGACAACACATAACCCAAACAAAAACAAAACAAACAAACCCCATTCCTAAAAATTATGAGTCACTGATGTCGTCAGCCAATAGTATTTAGGAACGATTCGTTAAGGGACTAAATTGCTTCGCATAGAACGTTTTTTTTTAATATTAAATTCAGCCTGTTTTTCTAAGGAGAGTCTTCAACAAATGGACAAAATAGGTAGTATTTAAAACACATGGTCGAATTAGAATGAAGTTTCTCACTATAATATAGTAATAATAAGCAAGGTCATTCAACAGACCACATAGCGTAGTGACACCGGGTAGTTATAAAAGCAGCGGTATCAAACCGGGTCAAATCAGTTGGGCTGGACGCCAGCCGAGTGTGTGAGAAAAAGCAGATTCTCCCCTGGTCGTTCTACGACCGAGGCCTTATCAGCAGCAGCTGCCTATGAGGACTGCTCAAGGCTTCCCCTAAAGTAGACGTCCTGATTCCAGCCGCAGACGACACAGGAAGATTGTCAGCCTCTCAACTTAAAAGCCCTTTTCAGGGCTACTCAGAAAGTTTATCCAAACACCTCCTGGAACGGCACAATGCAGCAGACACAACTACCAGCCTCTCAAAAAAAAACAGCCCTTTTCAGGTCTAATTCAAAAAGTCTAATACTCTTTGAGACGGCACCAGTAGCTACCTTCTTGCACCGGCGACCACTTCTCTGCAGCAGCAACTACCACTCCTGCACCGGCGGCCACTTCCCTTCAGAAGCAGCTACCAGTCCTGCACCGGAGACCTTCCTGCTTCAGCGATTACCAGTTCTGCACCAGCAGCTGCCGGTCCTGCACCAGCAGACACCAGCGACTACCAGTCCTGAACCAGCGACCGCCTCCAGGCACCAGCAGATACCAGCAACTACCCGTTCTGCACCAGCGATTACCAGTCCTGAACCAGCGACCACCTTCCTGCACCAACAGACACCAGCAACTACCAGTTCTGCACCAGCAACTACCAGACCTGAACCAGCGACCGCCTTCCTGCGCCAGCAGATACCAGCAACTACCAGTTCTGAACCAGCGACTACCAGTCTTGAAACAGCGACTACTTTCCTGCAACAGCAGATACCAGTCCTGAACCAGTGACCACTTTCCTGCACCAGCTGAAACCAGTCCTGCACCAGCGACCACCTATCCAACGAATACCAGTCTTGTACCAGTTATCCAGCGACTAGATCCTGCTCCAACGATCACCATCCAGCCGCAGCGATTGTTTGCCGTACGCTTTCCCGATTTACAATTCGCCATAATAAAGTTTGGCTTTTCGAAGCAACACCCTTGTTTTGTCATTCCTGCCTAGTTCGTTGTCAATCACTTATATTTCCAAAGTTTGCGGGGACCGGTATAATTATCTGGCCTCTGCAACAACATAAACTTTGGTTAATCACGTAAGTCTTTGGCTCACCCCTACCAACACAAATATTGGAACATTTTATTTCTTGATTTTCTCTACCATTCAAAACACATCAAATTTCCAAAAATCAACTTGTTCCTATCAATACAACTACAAACATTGGAGGTGCCCGTGGTGAATGGAGGTGCCCGTGGTGTAGTCGTTATCGTCGTAGGAAATGGACACGGCGACTCGAGTTCAAATCCTGGACGAGACTGATTGCATTTCACATAGCACTAATACCCTTGGGAAAGGTATGAATCCAATTATTCTCCCTCCAGCTATGGGTAAATAGTAGGATAGACTAGGTTCTTTAGCCTTGGTAAGGCAACTAGTCTAGGAGAAGGAAAACTCTGAATTCAAACCTGTTAAACTCCGCTTAAAAAATTGACCTAGTGTCATATCCTGTCGGAGCGGAGGGGTTGGTAAATAGTATACAACTACAAACATTTTCTCCTCAATTTCACTGACATTCTTATATTCGCCAACACAATTGTTTGAACATTTTGTTTCTTGTTTATTAATATAATTGTCAAATTTTTCACTTGTTTTCTTATTTGATTTGCAAATCTGCGTTTTGTCCTTTCCTTGCAACCATATGCTTGATATGATAGTAATGCCCTAACAATGATTAAAGGCCTTGTTTACGTTGAAATTTTAGGACCTCGTAGGACCTTGATCTCTTTTTTTTCTTTTTTTTTTCTCTGCCATTTTGAATTTGTTCTTCACGGTGAAATAGATTTTGTATGGTTATGCAACTTGGAAGATACAATGTAAAATGACATTTGGTTAAAGATGGTTTATAATAAACGAGACCAAGATCGTTCCTGACCCTCCCCCGAGGGGAGGACATTACGAATGAAGTACTTATTACGGAAAGACCGTGCCTTGGCGACAATTGTACTATCACAAGAATCGTCACTTTTATATTTGATTCTATTGTGGTGTGGAAAGAAATTGGAAAATCAGTTTCAAAAGAAAACGTCAGCGAATAAGTTAGTCTTGAAAAAGAGATTATATTCCCTTAAATCAAAAGAAAGTGACTCTGTTCACAGTCATATAAAGTTGATGACGCAAATATTCAAAGAGTTTTCAGTCATCAGAGATTCGATCCATGGGGAGGATAGAGTTGTACATCTCTTCAGATTCCTATAACATGTTGGTAACAGTGTTCGAAACAGGATGTGCCGAAGTGGGCGTTAGTGACTGAACGACTGCTATACGAGGAAACAAAGGTAAGAGAAAGGAACACCAACGACATTGAATTGAAAGCCATGGCCCCAAATCATCACGTATATAAAAAGGGACGTAGATGTTATCACTAAGAGAGAAATGGTCTCATGAAACGGGACTGTCATTTACTTAATAAAGACACAAAAGAATTCCAGACAGAATTGTCCAAAAAAAAAAAAAAAAAAAAAAGAAAGCATTTTTTCACTAGGTAAATTAAAGGTGACTCATATGGTTATAAAGTCAACGGCGTTATTGGGTTGTTTCTACATCAAGCGTTATTGACCAATAATGAGAAGAGTGACTGGATTGTGGACTCTGGAGCAACGTGTCTCATTGTATGATGTGAGGAAGTTCATTAACTTCAAGAAATTGAACATCGCAGAGGAAATAACCCTTGGTGAGGGATTCTCAGTTAAAACATTGGGAATAGAAACAATAGAATGAATATAAGTGTTCCAGACCAGAAATACCAAAGATGCAGGCTGTATGAGACAATATGTTCCCAAATTATCTTACAATCTACTAAGTGTATCTAAAGCCACTAAATCTGGAAACTTGTGTATATCCACTGATTAAGATTGTCAAATTATTGATAACAAAAAAATGAGTTGCCACACGTACAAAAATTGGAAATATCTATCATTTGAACTGCATTGGAAACAAAAAGCTGCCCATGCAGCAATTACTCGCTCAGGTAGTAATACAAAGGAGGAAATTTGGCATAGACGTTTTTGTCACCTTAGATCTATACGTTTTCTCACAGGAATATCTTCTTTCATTTTATTTCCTTTTAAAACTGATACTTCGGGTTGTCCATCAGGTTCAGCTTTCCCTTTTTCTAAATTTTTGTCTTTCTCTGTTAGAGATTTATTTTCACTTAGTAAAGATGCTTGGATCTTGGAGTAAAAATAAAAATTAATGAAATTAAGGCTAAAGAAATGCAAACCTCCACTTATTTGTTAAAACCGTATGAAGAAAAAGGAGGACGTAGAATATTCTAGTTCAACTTCTTTATTACTCATGAATATTAATTTTCGGATAATGAAAAAACCGGAAAAATACTTTTTGAAACTGCAAAACGGAGTCTATATTTGCTCATCAGAAACACATAAACTGGCAAGGCAACGCTAATGCAATTAAATTTAGGCTGGCGTCAAGTGAGTACGTACTCATTGTGGCTCGGCTGGGAACAGTTGCAGTATAAGTCGGACAGTTAATCCATTGGACAGTTGGATCTAGACCCAGCCGGAGACATTAGCAAGGTCCCCTGCCGCCTGTCTGAGAGGACGGACGAGAAGCTCTTCAGAATCACAGAAGAAGCCAAATTGGCAACATGAGGTTAACACTCAAACAGGGACATTCATCCCTTGTAACAAACTGTGCCAATCGACGAAGAAAAGGGACCCAAGTTCACATTTACTCAAATCGCGAGTCTTCTTTACCAGGGTTGCGCAGATATTGGAATAGGTAGCTAGCAAGTACAGGTAGGGCACGTGGTCTCACAGGCATATGACGGAGAACGCAAAGGTTGATATAAAAAACAACACAGACACTTTATGATTTTCTTTTAGGGTTTATAGCTGGCGCGCTACCGTGAGTTGTCCGATAAGAGAGAAAGACTGGTTGATATTTTCTATTAAAAGGTCGAGGCCCCTCCTAGGATAAAACTTAGATCCGACTTTCTTCTACGCCGGTTGCTTCAATTCCGTCTCTCAAAAAAACGGGGGGGGGGTTTCCTCGTGGTGTAATGGTTAAAAACGATGGACTGTGGAATCGTAGTAAGTGAGTTCGTACTCCAATTGCGCTATTATGCTCACTTTCGGGCAAATACCCTTGGGAAAGGTATGAACGGCTTTATCCTCCCAGCTATGGGTTAAATAGTACCACTACTGTTCTTCTAGGAGAATAGCTTTGGCATTAAATAACCTACAAAGGTTGATACGCCATTAATCAGAGAAACTAAACCAAAAAAAACGGGCTATCCCCTCACTTTCGCGTCGGGGGCAGAGACACATCCGCTTCCGGTGGCTCCACACCTGCGCAGAAGTTCTCGAACCCTCGGGCTCTTTCTTGTCATTTCCAACTACCACGAGCGCCTCGGCCGAGTCAATCGGAGACTGTCTGCTTAATTAATTAATTAATTAATTAATTAATCGATTTCAATTTTCGATTTCAATTTTCTATGAACCGTTCAATTACGTTACATCAGTAGCTGCAAAAAGTACCAGCATAAGAAGAGAAAGAACTTTTATTTTTCTAGATTTTACAAGAAAACTTACTCATTCAAAATACTTTTTCAACAACTACGTTGAACCTATTCGCCATGAAGAGAAAGAAAACAATCAGAAATCCTTAATCTTTCCACTCGACATCTGAAACACAATTTTAACTCTCTCTCAAAAAAGAAAAAAGAGACATGTATTTGTTATTCTTTCTCCGACCAGTAAATCAACAAAGAACAATTCTTTTACAAACTGAATTTCAAATTAGGTTCTCAACGGAAATATTCCAGCAAGTTTATATTCTGTTATTTATCCCTCCCCCATGAACACTTTCCCTCTTTTTATATTTATCTTTTATTGTATGTAAATCATTTGGCACTTTTTTTTTTATTACAGTTATAATCTATGGTCGGGACTCGTGGAATAATACACGCAAGAACATCTTATAATTCATTTTTTACCAAGGAAGTAACTGTAGAGATGCCAATGTGAAGTCTATTCAATAAATTATCATTATGTCTCATTAAACTGTCATCAATTCAATAATGGATGATAAACGTCATTTTTCTCTAAAATCAGAATTACATCAGCCATTTATGAAACAAGAAAATCTTACACAATTAGATTTTATTTTCATATGAATTGACAAGCTATTGTGCTATCAGGTAAATAACATACTGTAGTTGTCTGACTGGTCGGCATTGTGTAGTACAGAGCATCATTGGAATCGGCGGGTAATACAGTGTTAATATAATATTTAATTTTCATAGCAGTATTATTATTTGTGTTAATTTGCTAAATATGTTCATCAAACAAAAATTTTAGCTGGAAATGTTTGTGTCAGATGTGGAGGACTAAGTACCTTCCGTAGTTTACGGGAGTTACTTTCAAGTTTCGTTTCCACAATTACAACACAAATTTTACAAACACGTAAACAAATGGAATGTGACAACAACAAATATTAAGAAACAAACAATTTAATAATCATAACAACAAACATGATAAAAACAATTAAAATACAATGTTCATTTTATGTGCGTGTGTGTTTACGTAGAAAATACAGGTATAACTAGTTGAATAAAAATATGATTTGTTCGCCCGTGTGTGCGAGTGTACATGTTGGGAAAGTCTATTGAATCAATGTGTCGATAGTTGGCCGAAGTAAAAGAGGATGAAAATTGATTTTACTTACATACATGTGTATGCGTGTGTGTGTATATGTGTGAGGAACCGTAAATATGGGCCTTTTGTTCTCTTAAATCCACACGTGTGTTTTTTCTAATGGTTTATGATCTTTGACGATAACGTCTCGCGTTCCGGTAGTTGGCAAAAGAACGTCGTATGCTTCTTCGTTCAGTGTCTTGTGTGTGATGCCTTCTGCCGTCTGTAGTCCTTGCCTCTCTCTGTCTGCTAATGAAATGCCTTAGTTAATTAAATTCGTCATTATTTATACTTCGGGGGGGAACTAAAGTGGATCAAAAATAGGATTTTGTTAAGTTTTATTGCGGGTCCTAAAATTGAAGCACGGAAACATTTCTTGACCAATCAGATTCGTATAATTACTTACTTATTTTGGAGCCTAAATATTTTTCTATTAATTAGTTTCTGAGCCGAATTCTCTAGAATGTTCTTATTTTGTGTTTTTAACTGATTGGTTGAAAAATATCAAAGTGTAACTTCAACGTAAATGCGATTTTGATCCGAAATTTCTAGAATGTTCTCATCTATGTTTTTTGGGTTGATTATTTTTAAGGCTAAAAAATGTGTATTCTATACAGTCTATTGGAATTACGGTAAGTAATGTATATCGATTGTTTGGGGTACTGTACTAGACGGCTGGTTGTTCAGTTTGAGGTAAAGGTTTGGATTTTAACCCTGCCGTATAAGTCGACCACTAGTTTTGTTGAGATTTTTTTCAGGCTTAAAAGTCGACTTGCTCGCAGCAAATTACAGTATTTACTGTGAATAAGTTCGTTTGGTTGTGTTTTATAGCATATCAACCCTTGTAGATTATTTAATGCTGATTATATATATATATATATATATATATAATTTTTTAAAACAAATAGATAACAATTTTAAAATGAGCCAGAGCTCATTTGTTTGCACAAAGTTAAATGGTTTCAAGTATTCCTATTCAACACTAATAATTCTATTGAACATTATGCATTTGCACACAGTTAAGTGGTTCTAAGTATTGTTATTTAATTCTGATAATTCAATTTAACATTTGCTTGCACACAATTAAATGGTTTCATGTCTAGTAAATCATTAAATAGTTCTAATCAACCTCTAGATGTGTCCCTAACAGGTACTACCACTCCAGATCAGAGTGGACCTGAGAGTAATGGCAATGAAAGGGTACTCCACATTTCCCAAAAGTGCAAGACTGGAACCTCACCATCAGACAGTTTTATGTCATATCCAGGATACTCGTTGGCGGAGAAGGTGGGAGTTTTATCCTTCTGTAAATGGGCAGTCAGAGTATTCTACAGCCGACTGGACTGACTGTGAATAAGAAAGAATTATTTTCCCTCGTGTTATCTGTCATTAATTTTGCTGAATTTTCCTACTGCAATTGGTTGTGTCATGAGTTTCCTTTTCATAAATTTCTCGCCATCTCTTTTGTGCTTTAAATTTGTTTTGTTTTTATTTCGCCATTCAGAGTTTTATGTCCTGATTTTACGCAATTATTACATTTGACAATTCTTTTATTTTCCGGTTTTGCGTTTATCTTCATTTACTGGTGGTCATTACGTGTGTTAATTTGTTGTCTGTATTTGTCTGTTTCTTTATAACTTCGCAATGAAAATTTAAATTCGTTGAATGTTCGGTCTTGGTTTGCTTTCGGTTGTTTTTTTTTCTTTTATGGCATATCAAATTTCGTTTAATGCTGAAAGTTAATGCTGAAACCATCCTTGTAAAAGTACAATAGTGAGTCTATTTAACCTATAGGATGATACGGGGATTCTTACCTTTCCCCAATGGGGCATTAGTCCGAAAGTGAACCTTATAGCACAACTGGAGTTTGAACTTGTTTTAATACGATGTTGCAGTCCAGCACTTTAACCGCGCAATGCCACGGGGACTTCGTCCAATTCTTTGTCTTCATTTTCCTTGATTATGACTGTTGAAAAGGACTTCAAATCTTCTAGTATCTTATTTAGAATCATTGCAATTAATAGGCTGTCACGTATAATTTCTCCACCTGTTTTCAGAGATGCGACTACGTTTTTAACTCTGATGATATAGTCGGTAAGATTCTTTTGGTACTAGTTTTGGTGATGCTAGCTCTATGTAATTATTCCAGGTTTACTGTTTCCAAAATAGTGGTCAGTATTTTAAAGGTTCATTTTTGTCGTTCTTTGAGTCTTTGTGATTAAGGATAAGCTTTCATCACCCAGAAACTATACCAACAATGCAATAATTTCAGCATTTTTCTCCTTGGCGTTTATATTTGATTTAAGGATTTCTGTGGACGTAGATATGGGATAGATTTTATTTTCTGCATTTAATATTTTTCCTCATCTCTACCGAAGTTTAGCTTGTTTTCCTTGACCTGTAGGTAGTATATATATATATATATATATATATATACATATATATATATATACACATATATATATATACGCCCCCCTGGGTTTGAGCTCTCTGGTGAAGGAATTAAAGTTTGCTACCCACTTAATGCGAAGCACTTCTAACGAACTGAACTCTCCGGTATCCGATAGCGTGAAATGTAAGCAAACGAAAGTTGATACAAAATGCGTTATATTCTCGATCTGACGAAAGTCGCCGAAACTGCCGAACGGTAAGTTAATTGTCTAACGTAAAGTTAGGCAGGTTTCGATCCCAGCTTGAAGCGTCCAATCGTGTCTAGCCACATGGGAGAGTTGTGATACAACGAAACGGTCCGTCTGTGGATGACAATATATATATTATCAAGGACAGATTTGACCATCGCTAACTCCCAATTTAAAAACCTTTTAGAGTCGACATGTCGGATAAGATCAAAGACCACTGACGCCTACTAACCCACGTCACACACAGAGCCTGCTAGCTAAGAACAATTTACACCCACTCACCTCCTGACCCTTATCTAGTGGAAGAAGAGAACATATTATCTAATCTACCGACTTCTTTTTTGGGTATTAAAAAAGAGATTCTTGATATTAGGTTCAAGCAAACAAGAGTGTTGAGCCGTCGCAGAGAAGCGGAAGTTAGAAACACATGGATGAAAGGTAGTCAATTCTAAAAAGCTTATCACATCTTTGTAACCCGTCGTAAATTGTAAAATAATAATAATAATAATAATAATATATATATATATATATATATATGAAAGACAATTTTGTTATAAGAAAAAATTCTTGTTTGTTACTTTTGCTGTTTGTTTACTTTTGTTTACATCTTGTTTCTCTTAAAAACTATCGGTGGTAACACTTCAATACGAACTCGGTAAGCATAGACGCTGACAAACTCAATATTACTTTAACAACAGGCCAATAACTTTTTGCGTTAAAATGCAAAAGGTCGGTTTATATTTTAGCAGCGGAATGAAACAGAAATCGGATAAAGGGAAAAATGTAAAACACAAGCTGAGCACTCCGTTTATTTTCTGGAACTAGAAAGAGAAAACAAGGAATGACCGCCTGACAATATGGAGACAAAGAGTCAATCAGATTTCATACAGCCGTTATTAGTGTGGGCCGAAGTCATTCTATAAATAGAGTACAGTAGTCAATCTTGTCGCTAAAATGAAATAAGATACCTTAATTCTATTTTGTAGAGCTGCAGCATAGATCAGCAACTGGTTGGTTTGTAGATGCAGCTTCTTAAATGGTCGCTTGCGGCAGGAATAAAATGGAATAATCAAACATCGACTTCAAAAACCCGTTGTGAGAAACAAGATCCCAGACAACAAATTCTAAAATGTTTAGTTTATGAATTGTTTATTTCCATATGTGATGTTCTCCAAATAAGTTATCTAATTCATTGCAATATGCGATTTGTTTAAAGTGGTGAAGGTTTTTGTCGGACAAGTTACAGTTTTTGAATTTGCTGATTCAAGGAGAATGGTGCACCAGTTCGCCTCTGACATTTCAAACAACACTCCTTAGGTTTTAAGGTTTTCCTTCTCCTAGATCTGTTTCCCTGTCAATGTACCCAGTTTGCTTTATTATATACCCATCGCTACGGGGAGTCGAGATCGTTTCATAGTTTCTCCAAGAACAATTTGTATGCAGGGTAATGCAAGCCGTCATGGCCAGGATTTGAACTCAGCTCACCAAATCACTTTTCTGTTACACACACACATATATTATTTGATTTTCCATTAAAGTTGAATGCCAGGTTTTTATTGTTAATTTGACCTTTTCACATCTGACTAAACAGGTTTTCATCTGCAGAAAAATGAAAATATATCAAGAGGCTCCGAGATCAGGCTGAAGCTGCATTTGCATGGATCTGATATTTTTGTACAGCGATGTAAAACCAACAAAGTCTGGCGGTATTGTAAGTCACAGCTGGGAGACTTTCTGTTAGCAGTAATGATGCTTTAGTTCCTTACCAAACCTGACCCTGGGGTCATTATCTGATGAGGAATTTCTTGGTGCTGTTGTGTTCACAGTGGCAATTTTATGCATATATATATATATATATATATATATATATATATATATATATATATATATATATATTCTCTTTTAAGCATTTTTCATGAAAGGTGACAGTTAAGTCTTGTTTATTTAGTTTTTAATTAAAAATTTTCCCGTTGATCAGTGACAATTGTAGACGAAGGCTGTGTAATAACTGTACAAAGAAAAAGACTTAATAAAAAAGCTAAAACAACAATTGTTGTCTGCCATATCTAAAAACAAACAAACAAAAAAAAACCTGCCAGGCGTCAGAGTCATCATCTGATGAAAGCTTTGTTGTTACCTCAGCAATTATGCCTTTCATCTGCTTCAATGGAATAGAAGGAAAGAAAGAAGAAAGAAAGAAAGGAGGAAAAAGTAAGGAAGGGGCGATCGAGATACAAAAATAGAACACACACACACACACACTGATAAATATATATGTATATTTTTCCAACCCCTCCCCCATGAACAGGATGTGACACAAATTCAATTTTAAAGCGGGATTTAACAGGTTTGAATTCAGGGTTTTTCCTTCTCCTAGACTGGTTGCCATACCAACGTTAAAAAGCCAAGTGTGCCCTGCTGTTTACCCATAATTGGAGGCAGAATAGTTGGATGCATAACTTTCCCACGGGTTGTAGAGCTATGTGAAAATGCAAACAGCCTCGTCCAGGATTTGAACTCAGTTTGTCTTATCTATTTCCAATGACGATAAACAGTACATGATCTTCTTTATTTACACGAGAGAGAGAGAGAGAGAGAGAGAGAGAGAGAGAGAGAGAGAGAGAGAGAGAGAGAGAATGACGTGATATTCACACCCTTGTGTTCATTACTCCCAGGTCCACTCTGACCTGAAATAGTATTACTAGTTAAGGTCTAACGGGTTAGGGTTTGATGTGGGTTAATAATTGCTGATTGATTATTTCTTCTTTCTAACCTCAATACGTGTTTTCTTTTGCTGGTTGCGTAGGCTGAAATGGAATGAAGGAAGAAAGAAGAGACAAAGAGACGAGTGAAGCTATTAACACTCAACTTTATTACTATGGAAGTTCGCAACAAAATCTTGAAGGGGGAATACCTCCCCGAGCAATAAAATGACTCTTCCAAGTTGAGATCTGAATTCTTTCTCCTTGAGTTATTTTTTTCTTTGCGCCAGGAAGCCTCTTCTTTTTCCGCGCATGCTCCGATTGTTCTTCCTGTCAGAGGCCTGCTGGGAGATTATTTCTTTTGTATTTATTTTATTTTGTGTTTTTTGTCTATTTTATTTTATTATTTTATTCTCATCATTTTTAGTCATTATTCAATCCCCACTGATATCATCTATGGGTCATATAGATTTGTGTAAGATAATGAAAGGTTTACCTGTTTAAAATGATTGTGAAGATATATTTTTGTACTATATATGTATGTGCAGACCATCGCTCCAGTATAGAATAAGGATTGATATGCTGTAAAACCAACCAACCAACCAACTCTGTTGCCATTACTCCCAGGTCCACTCTGAGCTCGACTCAGGGTGCAACCTGTTGGTGAAATAGATCTCTTGAAAAAACGTTTTTAGCGTTTTTGAACAAGATTACTGCATTGATTCTTAAAACATTGATATTGCAAGTAAGTATGAAATGTTTACCTGTTTAAAATGATTGTGAATTTTATTGATACATTGACTTTTAAAACTTTCTGCTCAGTTGGCTACGTCACCGACATTCACGGTCAATCTGCTTATCCTCCCACGTTGTGTTTTATTGATCGAAACGACAAATTGGTCGCTAACAAAGTCGCCAGACAGTCGACGGATGAAACCGCACAATTAAGAGAAAGAAACAAAAGACAAAACAAAAAAAAGCAAACAAAGAACAAGAGACAGATTCGTAATAAAAACAATAAATTTATATAAGGATATAGTTTCTGAAATCATTATATTTATCAACCTTTCTCGGCGCCAAACTTGTCATGTGATTTGGAGGCCAAGTCTATGATTTAACAGTTAAATTCTTGGTACTCAGAATTTGGCACAAGTTTATGGTTATCTGTTTTTCGTTACTGTTATCATTTTATCAGTTATTAGCAATTCGAAATGTTCGTTTTTCAAGTTTGGTCTAAGGTTTCAACTCTGGAGCTATTCTTTGCATCGATCTTCACCGATCTGATCTCGTCCCCGGCCTGGTTCTCTCCGAACTCCGATTTCCACCGATCTGCTCACCGACCTGATCTAATCTCACCCATCTGTACTCTAAGGACTAAAATTCTCGGTTTATATGTATTTTCCCTCCTAATTTGGACTCTAATAACTTGTTCCACCTCTTCACTCTGTTTCCTCCCTCAGCTTACTCTTACTTTCACCGAAGGGGCAGATATTTCCTCCTACTCCCTTAATATCTTACCTTGGTATTATTCCTCTCAGTAGGTGGTTATTTCGGTCACGGGATAAAGACTTCACGAAAGGACAACTTGCAAAACAAATTCAATAGAAAATTTCCCAGGGATTTAGAAATTGGAAAAATTATAATTTTTCCAAATTGTAGAGAAGAGGAAAATCTCGTATTTTGGTTTGGCGCGCAATTTAATTCAACACTGAATTTCACCCAATCAAGATGACTTATCCTATTCAGCCCGGACCTTCATTTCCGGCTAGAAAAACGGGTGAGCGGCCAAACCCAGTCTCTTCAGCGTGAGACGGCGACCAGAACGGACGTTCGTCTGGTCGTCTCTGCTTAGCTATGCTTTTTTAGCTAGACAAGCCACCCAGTGTGGACATCTCACTGTGGCTTTAACACTAGCAGCAGCAACATGGACACTCAACGAGGGAACCATCTAATTTATGGATTCTTTACGAGGAATCCCAGTTGAACATAAATTAGAAACATTCAGCATGCCTTCCACAGGCACCACTTCATGTCACCCCAAAAATTGACTATGTCGATCCGAGCGTAATTCCGCTCTCGACAACATGGAGATATCGCAGACTCTCCTCCAAAAACCAGATACAAAACTACACGGCGACTTTAAACACGTCCCTCACACGTCCAACAACACGCTACCATCTCAACATCCCGCTAAGCCATTTCGTCTCCAACACTAACAAGCCTAAACACCACGAGTCTTGCAGCACCAAAAGCAAACCATATTCCATGCTGCATATAAAGAACTTTCGTTGTTGTGTGTTAAAGAAATGTTTCGTAATTCATTTATGTGCCTAAAAAATATAGTGTTAAACAAATAACAATCTCACCAACCGCTATAAAATCAAGCGAATTCAGTCTGAATCTTCATAAACTTAACCACGATCTCAGCGACCTGTCCGTGGTGAGAAATCACTCGTTTTGACTTTGCCAGCACTGAGACAATTAAATCATAATTTTTAACTTTATCCTTTTTTAAAAAAATATACGAGGATCATTAATAAGTTTCCAGACTTTTTTGGCATGTTTTTTTTTATTGATAATACACGCATGAAACTCTAGTCCACTTCGAAGTAATCTACTCCGGCTGCAATGCCCTTGTTGTACCATTCCAACAACTTCTGGGAAGCCCCATGGAAGTCCTCTTGTGTGAGCGTGTCAATGACCTTCGTTACAGCCTCTTTCATCTCCTCAATTGTCCCATAACGACAGCCTCTGGGCTTAGGGAATAACCAAAAGTCACAGGGAGCAAAGTCTGGACTATTGGGAGGCTGAGGAACTGTCTTGATGCCCATCCTGGTCAAATAGTCTGTGACAAGGATGGAGTTGAGGACTGGTGCATTGTCCTCGTGGAAATGCCACTGATCCGATTTGAGGAGTGCTGACCTCTTCAGACGGAATCCCTTGCTGAACTCCCTTAAAACCTCAACATAGTAACCCTAACCCTAACCCTTTGGCCAATCAACTCTGGCGTATTGATTTCCTTACTCCTCGCACACCTCTCATCATCCCCCACAGACACCCTGCCTTTCTTGAATCTCTGATGCCACTCAAAAACTGATGCTCGAAGCATTCTATAGGTTTCTGTGGCATTTTTTCCAAGTTTAAAACAGAATTTTATTGCATATCGTTCTTCTAAAGTGTCCTCACGTCCAGATTGCATTTTTGAAATTCACCAGCTATGACAATCAGGATTTAGTAGGGTGTATTCCAGTTGCTGCTGTAGCTGTTCATTTGAACCTATAATCATAAAAATTGGTCAGTCATCTCATAAGATGTATAGCAATCATCATCATCATCATGTCGTGCCGCTAGCACGGATATCCTTGACCCTCTCTCGCCACTTCTCTCTATCGTTCATCGCCTCTGGCAGGTCTTCAGGGCTACATCCCGTATCCTCACATAGCTGCTGTATGTATGTTCGAGCTGGTCGTCCTACTTTTTCTCGGCCATATGCGGGGGTCCATAGGAGTACATTACTTATGAACTTGTCCCTGCTTCTCCAGCAGTGTCCTGCATGTCTGGTTCGTCTAACATGTCTGGTTTTCGTGATGGGAGGCAGGTGGCCGTATAGTTGGTGGCTTGTTGGGTGTTGATTCCAAGAAGTATCTACAACAATTTTAAATGCCTGTACAAAAAAGTCTGGAAACTTATTGAATGCACCACGTATATTTCATATATTTCTTTCCTTATTAACTCCTTTGGTTTAGTCATAAAGATTCATATTTCTCTTCATTTGTTATTAAACTGATCTAAAAAAATATCTATAAATATTTTTCTCACTTTTGTGATATACAGATTCTTCCTTCCAAAAATATATTTTAATTGTTTCTATTTTGATAATTTTTCCTTCGATAATAAATTTTCCTAGCTAGGCTCCTCGACGTCACAATATTATTGGAATTTAACGGTATCACGAGGAGTTGGCCAAAAGGGGGGGGAGCTATCAGAGCTCTTGTAGAAGTCATGTGGCACCCTCGTTAACCCCCTGTAAAAAACGCTGACTCCTAAAAATCGTTGTCTTTTTCTGCATGCTTTCCTTTGTGGCCACTTCTTTAATCTCGACCTTGTCTGATATTACACCCTGTCTAGCTACTTTCTCCCCCAAACCCAAGATGATAAGGGTGAAGTAGCCGCTATAAGCAACAACACATGTGACACCATATCCTCAGAGAAAGACAGAAGAGTCAACAACCTCGAGAGGTAAGCAAGGACTGTTATTTTGAAGCTTACAACAGACTGACCGTCCCACCTGTTACAAAGACGAACCTTCTAACAGGCAAGTCTACCTACACATATTGACAGCAAAGCCAATTCCCTTTCAGCTCTTTTCTTTCCTTGAAATAAACTATTTGGCCTCAAACGGTTGTTGTATTTTCCTTTCTTCAAAAGCTGTCGAACCGATTTACCTGAGCGCACTTAACTTCTATCCTTGACTCTTACAATTGGGGGTCTTAACCTAATTTTCGGGATAATAATCTCTATATATCATCATCCTCATCAAATTTCGTTGTAATCACGGAGTTCTCTGACTCTCCCTCACCATCCATCCCTATTATCCATCACTCCGGGCTGGTCTTCTTGACTGCATCTTGTGTCCGCGCAATGTAAGTAAGTCTTTACTGGTTTGTCTACAAGGGTATGTCCATGGGTTGGAGTCCATAAAAGAACGTCGTTCATGAGTTCGTCCTTGCTTCTCGTTCAGGTTAAGATTTCTTAGTTTAATGGCATATCAACCTTTTTAGGTTATTTAATGCCAAAGCCACCCTTCTAGAAGAACAGCAATGATGCTATTTAACTCATAGCTGGGAGGATAAGAGGGTTCAGACCTTTCCCAAGGGTATTTGTCAGAAAATGAACATAATAGCGCGATTGGAGTTCGAACTCGTTTACTACGATTTCGCAATCCATCGCTTTTACCATTACACCTCGAGTTCACCTTCCTCCTTGCTTCTCTAGCAGTGCCCTACATGTATTGTTCGTCTTACACGAATAGTTGATGAGATGGGAGGTAAGTGGCTGTACAGCTGATGCTTTGTGAGGTGTTGCTTCCAGGTTTGGTTCAAGACTGCACAGTATTTTAGTGTGGTTCTCATCTTGCTTTTTCATCTTGTGCATCCATATAGTCGTATGGATACAGCTACACTTTGAAAGAAATCCCGTTATATTCTGTCGGATAGATCAGACTTCCATATGATCGATTACCTTTACTAGGTGTATATTGACATCACTTTCATTTGGTGAGATGATGCTACCGAGGTATTTGAAATAGTCAATTAATTTTAGAGGCTTGCCACATAGAGTGGAGATGGCACTTTTTTGTTTCATACACATCCATTTCTATTTTATTTGTATTCACGTAGAGGTCAAAGCCTTTTACTTGTTGCTGGATGTGATGCACTACGGATTCTCATTTGCGTCTCCGTAAGATGCATCTGCATATGATGAATCTGTCATAGTTTCTGCTGTATACCGTCTGCTTCTTAGCCTTTTTAATATATATATATATATATATATATATATATATATATATATATATATATATATATATATATATATATATATATATATATATAACTGAGCCATTCGCCTAATGAGTAGAATGTTTGCCAATTGCCCGGGAGGCTGGGGTTCAATCCTAGGTCAAGTCATACCAAAACCTCAGAAAATGGTACAACTAGATTTCGCCTTTCTTAACACTCAAAACTATAAGGTAAGGATCAGGGGTAAAGTTGAGCAGTCCATGGAATGAAGTAGCGCCCTCCCCTACACCATTGCGTACTCGTTATTTAAAAGGGAGTTTTCGGGTCACCCTCGATTAAGGTCACCGCCTTTATATATATATATATATATATATATATATATATATATATATATTTATTTCGATCCCAGCTTAATGTGTCCTACGTGTCTTGCCATACTGAAGAGTTGTGATACAACGAAACAGTCTGTCTGTGGATGACAATATATATTAGTATTATTTTTAAACAAGCCAGAGCTTATTATTTGTTTGCACACAGTTAAATGATTTCACGTATTGTTATTTAATACTAGTTATTTTATTTGATATCAGATATTTGTTTGCACACCTTTGGATGGTTTCCAGCATTGCCATCTAACTCAAAGTTTCTTTTGCACACAGTTGAACGGTTTCAAATATTGTTATTTAACACTGATAATTCCATTCAGCATTATTCATTTGTTACACACAGTTAAATGGATTCATGTATAGTGAATGATTAAATAGTTTATAGCAAAAAGAACTTCGTATCTTTGTTTGGCGTGTAATTTAATTTAACCATTATGGTTGTCGCATATTTCTATCCAATGAGGGTGATTTGTCCCATTCTGTCCGGACGACTTTCCCGGCCAAATCAAGGGAAACCCCGCCAAACTTTCTCTTCCTCAGAATCTTTCAAGCAGGACGGACGTACTTTCTGTTCTCTCTCTTCATAGCAGCAGAACCATTACACTACGAGAAAAGCCATCTAATTTATGGACCTTTGAGTCTACTTTTCTAGACCAAAGGCTCCCAGTTGAATGTAAATTAGATGTATTTATTCCGCCATTTATAGGAACACTTTTATGTCGCCTCTAATCTTTGCTATGTCTACAGCGAAGCAAAATCTCGCTCAGACAACCAGGTATTTCATTCCTGGCTAACCTTTTAGGAGACCCTCATTCCTCTCTCCTACAGCGCAGGATCACAAACCTATGGCCGACTACATCATTCCTGTCCTTAATCAGCAACACGACTTTTGCTATGTCTACAGCGAAGCGTATCCCGCTAAGACATTCAGTTACTTCTATTTTGCTTATCTATTTTGGAGACCTTTACACCTCGATCCAAAATCTACGGGACCTCGAACTACTGGCTGAGCGCTAAATGCCTTTTACAACTGTATTTCTTCTCACTGCGACTTTCAGCAAAAGGTTTCTGTTCAACCCAAGCCGGTATTATAACGAGGAGGTAAACTTAATTACCTTCTTCGTTACAAGTTCTTTTTTACCTATAGATGGGACCTTAACAGGTGCTACCACTCCAGGTCATAGAAGTAATGGCAATGAAGGAGTGCATTCTCCAAAGCTTCCGGACTACAGACTCATTATCAGATGATCTTGAGCACTTTTAAGAGCGGAGGGGGGATGCTTACCCCTCTGCAGAGATGCACTCAGCGTACTCTACAACCCTAGCTGACTGGAAAATTATGCTTCCCGCGACGTACCTATATCGTTCCAAGATGTCTTTGTCTAAAGATGCAAACGCTACAAAATATCTGAAATCTTAAATATTAACTGTGAAAAAAACAAACAAACTGATATACTCATGTTTTTTTTCAAAAGAAATTGAGAGAATTATCATATCCCACAAAACTGAAAAGTAAGTCTCCGTTATTTGGGGGGGGTTATATGCTCATACGTTGGTTTTGTTCACAATAAACAAACAAATCCACGTTTTTTTTTTTTTTGTTTTTGTTTCCTTTTTTTTCTTGGTACTAAATAACGTCGCAAATATATTGACCTATTTTCCCCCAGCTTCGCAACGGACAGTGTCAAACACAATTATGTAAATAGACATTTTGACCGAGATTAATTTTCTTGTGACCGCGTATTGACTTCCCTTCCCTTTTGTCAGATTATCACTGCGTTTTCATGAACTCTTTAGCTCTAGATTTTCATGGTTCGTCTAGTCAACTGTCACCCATTCAACTACATCTCATCGTTTGGGCGAAAACGACCAAAATCAGATATCATGATACTTTTGCCATGATATAACATCGGAATATTAATGGATGGAAGATTTCTTAAAACTGATATCAGGAAAATATGAATTCTACGCTCATTTTTTTGTATCGTTTTTGTTTATAAAATATATACAATCTCATAATAATAATAATAATAATAACAACTAATTAAAGTAGAAGGGTTCAGAGTCTAATTTAGGAGTTGACCTTCAGATCAAAGAACAAAAATTTGGAGATCTTATGATTCCTTTGTTTTATATAAATTAATTAATGATGTTGAATACTAAGTTGTTTCGACATTGTTCGCAAAATATAATTCCGTTGAATTACAAAAGGTTTTCGATGAATCCAATATATTTGTGAGTTTCTTTCTTGAGCATTTGAAGAATTTTCCGTAAAATCTTACAAACGAGACTGGCCAGGAAAAATTTCCAATTTTTTGGGGGGACGAAGTCGTCATCCTATGAAAGCTGCTGGTACTAATTTCAGTTTCTGAAATTATATGTCTAGAATACACATTATTTCAGCCTTAAAATAATCAACCCCGAAAACATACATAAGAACATTCTGCAAATTTCGGATCAAAATCGCATTAACATTAAAATTACATTTTTATATTTTTCAACCAATCAGCTAAAAACATAAAATAAGAACATTCTAGAAAATCCGGCTCAGAAACTAATTAACAGAACATTTTTAGGCTCTAAAACAAATAAGTAAATTTAAGAATCTGATGGGTCAAGAAATGTTTGCACGCTTGAATTTTAGGACCCGTAATAAAATTATTTTTTGATCCACTTAAATGACCCCAAAGAGTATAAATAACGAAGAATTTAATCAACCTGGTCATTCATTTCTTCCACAGCCAAAAGGTCATTCATTCCTTGCACTACCAAAAAGACTTTCCACAACGAGTGGCCATGAACAGACAGCAGAGAGCCACACCATAAGACTCAAAGGGAAAAGGCATGCAACCTTCTTTTAACAATGCGACACGCTGTTGCCAAGATCATAAGAAAACGCACGTGCGGACTTAAGAAAACAAAGACCCATACTTGCGGTCCATCACTTATATATATATATATACACACACACACACACACACATACACATACCCATGTATGTAAGTAAAGTCAAATTTCTATCCTCTTTACTTCGGCCAAATTTGGACCCATTTATTTGATAAACTTTATTAACATGCACACACACACACACACACACACACACACGGGCGAACAATCCTATTTTCATTCAACTGGCCATCGCTGTATTTTCTACAAACGCCGCTCGTACATAATATGGACCTTGTATTTCTAATTATTTTTATCCAGTTTGTTATGATTATTAAATTGTTTGTTTCTTGATGTTCGTTGTTGTCATATTCCATTTGTTTACGTGCTTGTAAAATTTGTGTTGTATTTGTGGTGGAACTAATCGTGAAAGTAATACCCGTAAAATACGGACGGAAACTCACTCACTACAAATTGGAGAGTAACATATCCACTAAACAATTACATGCACCCACTACATATGTGTGTATATGTGTGTGTGTGCATATATATATATATATATATATGTGTGTGTGTGTGTGTGGGTGTGTATGCGTATATATATATATATATATATAATGCAATTAGAAGAAGACTCAAACCTGGTTAAATTGTCATTATAAATTTATTTCGGCGAAGAATATCATTATACTATTCGTCTAATCAGATGACTTCACATGTTTAATTTGAGGTTGAAAAACAGCAAATATGGATTACAGTCTATATATATTTATGGAAAAAAAACTATATAAATTTAATAATAATCCAGACCCATTATCTTCCGATGTTGACTGATTATATATATATATATATATATATATATATATATATATATATATATATAAGTGAATTATGGAAATAAATCCAACAGTATGAAGAACTGTAACGTTTGAACGTTGACTTTAACATTATAAATAAATATTTAGTATGTGGGTGGTTCACATACACTCTAACTTAATTTGTAGATATTTATGTAGCACTGAACAAAATAACAACACTTCTTTGAAGAAACACAATGAATGGTTTATTTTCATGGCAAAAGTAGACTTGTGTCAGAGTGAGAAAAGGTTCTTTTTGGGTATCAGTGTCGCACGTTGTATACCAGTTCTTTTGTTCTTTAGTGTGTTGCAGGTAGCAGTGTTAGTTCTTTTGTGCGTGTAGTGGTAGCCGCCGTTATCTTCTTTAGTGGGTATCTGTGGCAACAGTTATCTTCAGTGAAGATCGTCAATGCTGGGTTCCCGTAGCAGGCTACAGGAGAGAGGTCTTTATTCTTTGTTGGTCTTGTGCTTTCTGTTTTGCTGGCCGTCTTCCAAAAAAGGTTGGAAAAAAATAATTCTTATGAGGAAGAAGGAATCAATGCATTCTGCCCGCTGATTGGTTAGTGTGTAGCCGAATCTCTTGGCGGGGGCATTGATCCGCGAGAGAAAATAGATCAGTGACTGGTACAAATAAATCACATTTAGAATACTTTGTGTTTCTATTTTCTTCATATATATATATATATATATATATGTGTGTGTGTGTGTGTGTGTGTGTGTGTTTTGGCAGCATTTTTTCGTTAATACAAATTTCATTAAACATAATAGACATTTTATGTCTACATATTTTCTTCTGGATCCGTTCGAATTCCCGTATTACTTTTATCGTATTCGGGGGGAATTGATTTAGGTATTGTCCATAGTTTACAACGGTAAAGACACTCTTACATAGTGGTAATATGCTAAAACAAAAGTTACATCACTTTTGTAATAGATCCTCCCCTGATGATGGCCCAAAGTCGGGCAGAAAGTACTAGGGATACATACAACTATGGACAATACCTAAATCAATTCCTCCCGAATACGATAAAAGTAATACGGGAATTCGAACGGATCCAGAAGAAAATATGTAGACATAAAATGTCTATTATGTTTAATATATATATATGTGTATATATGAAAATTTGTTCAAAAAGTCCTAAATCTCACTCAGATTTTAGATTTGTCACACAACTCTCACCTTTCTATGAGGCTGACCTAAGAAATAAGGACAAATTTGATTTTTTTTTCTATTTCTATTAGAATATACACACTTCTCATATCTACACGCGTCTATGTATTCTAAAACGATAACCTTGTGGGGTTTGAAGGTTTTTTTGAGGTCAGTGGCCAAGGGCAAGACTGTGTTGCCGTAAGATATCTGACTCCATATTTTGGTTATATTATTTTACCGCACGTTGACTGGCTGGCGCAATGCCTTGCCCAAAGAAAGTCCAAAAGAAATATACAAAAAGAAAAGATAGTAACAGATAAGAGACGAAAACATTTCTTCCATACTTTCCTTTATTTACTTGGTGAATGGACTAACCAACGCTACGTCCCAAGACGCAGCGTGGTGCCCAAAAACACCAGACAGCAAAATCGGTGTTGTCGGTCCGACGTCACTACCTGAAAAGGAGGTCGGTTCACAGAAAACCTGAATATTTATCTCTCTACACCGGCTCCAAATTCGCTACTCCAAAATCCTTCTAATTTTGGCGCGACCGCTTCTCATTGGCTACTTTACTTTTTATTTTTTTTTTATTTTTTCTGATTTTTAACCGGATGGATGCGTGGAGCCTTATGCGTGGCGACGCGTTTATACATTTTGTATGTGGCAGCCGATGAGTCAATATCCGGTTGGGAGTTTTACTGTTAATTCCTAAATCCCCACAACCTACATGCTATCTCTTTAAAGAAATTTTATTTAGTTCTGCTTCGGCTATTTTGAAAACATACATTATTAAAATTTTCTTAAAATTTTTCTCATGAAATTTGTGCTATTTCAAGGCATTTCTGAAAATATGAATTATTAAAAATAATCGTTAAATCGGATGAAAGAGTCCCCTGTATCTAGGCGTTAGTTTATATTATACGATTCATGTTGTGCTATATATTTGCCTATTGTTGTTGCGCTGTAATTTTTTTCATTTTTTTAGTGTGTGTGTGTCAAAAGTCAATGTTTCCAACATAGGTCATACATGGATTTCAGATAAAATTCTGGTCCATTGTATGGTTCATAATATTTTTTGATAAGTGTGCTATGTTCAGGTTTGGTTTAGTTTGTTTGGTTTTATGGCATATCAACATTTGTAGGTTATTTAACGCCAAATCCATTTTTATGTAAATAATCTGTTCTATTTCAAACAGTTCAGTTTAGCATAAGTACACAGTTTAATTGTCAAAAACATTTCTATTTCAAACTATTCAAGCAGTTATATGTAATAATTCATTTAAGTGTAAATAGACTTTTAAGGTCTAAAAGCAGTTCTATTTCAAATAATTCAGTTAAGCATAAGCACGCAGTTTGAATGTAAGTACGGTTTGATTGTCAAAAACGTTTCTATTTCAAGCTATTCAGTTTACTCAATTCATTTTAGCATAAGTCTGCTGTTAGTTCTATTTAACCCATAGATAGGCCCTATCAGATGCTACCACTCCGGGCCAGAGTGGACCTGGGAGCGATGTCAATGAAGGGGTAATCAGCATTCCCCAAAGCTCCAGCACTGCTAGAACCTCACCATCAGATTGTTTAGTGTCATATCCAGGACGCTCGTTGGGGGGGGGTCTTACCCCTCTGCAGAGGTCCAGTCAGTGTATTCTACAGCCCCAGCTGACTGGGCAATGTGCTATGTTCAATTCAAATATCTACGAAACGACTAATTCAGGCAACGCCCTCCCTCTTCATTTCTTTTAACGTATAGTTTTCCCTCAGTGGGTAAGGCTTTGTGAATCATTGTCAATTTTTTCTTTTGTGATCCATATTTCTGACCTTCTCTCTGGTACAATTTAAGAAGGATATAGAATATCTCACTAGGGAGACTTGTGGGATTTGAAGGATTTTAGGTGGTCAGTGGCTAAGGGCAAGGCTGTGTTGCCGTAAGATATCTGACTCCCTATTTTGGTTATATTATTTTACCCCACGTTGACTGGATGGCGCAGTGCCTTGCCTAAAGAAAGTCCCAAAAGAAATATACAAAAAGAAAAGATAGAAACAGATAAGAGACGAAAACATTTCTTCCATACTTTCCTTTATTTACTTGGTGAATGGACGAACCAACGCTACGTCCCAAGACGCAGCGTGGTGCCCAAAACCAGACAGCAAAATCGGTGATGTCGGTTCGACGTCACTACCCGAAAAAGAGAGAAGAAAAAGACTGGTTTACAGAAAACCTGAGTATTTATCTCTCTTCACCGGCTCCAAGTTCACCACTCCAAAGTCCTTCTAATTTTGGCGCGACCGCTTTCCATTGGCTACTTTACTTTTTATTATTTTTCTTTTTTCTGATTTTTAAACCGGATGGATGCGTGGAGCCTTATGCGTGGCGACGCGTTTATACATTTTGTATCTGGCAGCCGACGAGTCAATATCCGGTTGGGAGTTTTATTGTTAATTCCTAAATCCCCACAGACTACTCAGATATTTATTTATTTGATTAGATGTCTAATTTGGTTTTCTGTAGTTTCCTTGTTCTTCTGAGATACTTCTTTCTTTCATTTTGGTTTTCTTGATGGTATATTCTCCTAATATTTCCTGATATTTCTAGTTTTCTTTTTCTCCGAGCATTCTGCTTCTTTCCTCATTAGATAGTTTTCCTTCTGTTTGTTTTCTTCATCTTTTATCCATTTCCCCAATTCCACATTCTATTCCTATTTCATCTTGTCCTATTATTATTATTATCATTATTATTATTATTATTATTTACTCCTTGAGAGTTTTTCACATGAGCGTTAGCTGATGGTCTCTCACTGGAGTTTGAGAGACAGCAAGTCTCCTAAAGTCTCCAGGACTCTTCTCAGTATTCTGGCCGTTCTCAATAATGTAGTAGTTTGAATGGTTTCCACTCGTCTGTCAACTTCCAACTCCTCCAGTTCCTTTAGTAATCCCTTAGTTATGGTTCCAAAAGCACCAATTACATTTGGTATAATTGCTACCTACATGTTCCATAGTTTTTTCAATTCCCTTACAAGGTCGAGGAACTTATCCTTCTTTTCACATTCTTTCAGTTTTATTCTGTGGTCAGCCGGAACAGCAAAGTCGACAATTTTGCAAGTTCCCTTCTTTTGATTGATTATTATTATGTCTGGTCTTCTGGCCGAGATTTCGTGATCCGTGTGTATGTCAAAGGCCCATAGGAGTTTATGTTATTTTCTGGGACAGGTGCTGGGTTGTGCATATACCATTTATTTGTATGGTAAAATTTCAATTTCTTGCACATCTCCCTGTGGATCACCTTGCCGACCCAATCGTGTCTAGTCTTATATTCCTTCTGCACTAATTTGCTGCATTCGCTTATTATATGATTGATGGTTTCATCTGATATGATTGGTTCTTATGGCATTGTTTTGTGCTGCTATTAGGAGAGATTCAGTTTCTCTCTGAAAGTTTCCTTTTCTTAGCCATGTCCAGGTTTTGTCGTGTAAGATGTTTATTAGTCGTTTAAAACGTCCATAGAGTTGCTTTCCTTCCCATTTTTGTTTCCTAATTATTGTCATTCTGTTGTCCATCGTGTTATTATTATCGTTTCTGGTGGCTGTAATCAGTCCTCCATCGTGTTTTTATATATAGTCTTCGAGTCGTTGTATCGATGCATCAACGCTGTCTTCAATGCCGGCAAGTCCTCTTCCTCCCTATTTTCTTGAGACATATAGTCTGTCAATGTCGTCTGTGGGATGTAATGCCTTATGCATTGTCATTAGCTTTCTTGTTTTTTGGTCCATTTGTTTGAGTTCGTCTCTGGTCCACTTGAGAAAGGGTCCGGAATATCTAACGAGTGGTATTTATTCCTTTGATAAGGTTTCTGCGAGAGAGTTTTGTCTCGTGTAGTTTTCTAGTTCTCCTGAGATATTCTTTTTGAATTTTGTCTTTCATTTCCACTTGTTTGATGGTGTCAGCCTCCAAGATGCCCAAGTTTTTATTGGTTTCGTTTTCTGCGAACGTTCTAATCTTGTCTTGATTTGGTAATTCCATTCCGTCAGTTATATGTCGTTTTCCCCTTTTCATTAAAAGCATTGCACATTTTTCTATGTCAAATTCCATTCCTATGTCCTGACTGTATATTCTAACGGCGTGTATTAGAGTTTCCAGTTTTTTTTAATTTTTTGCAAATAGTTTGATGCCATCTATGTACATAAGGTGATTGATTTTTTCCTGCGATCTACTAAGTTTGTATCCAGCAGTGCATTTTCTGAGTATGTGGTTAAGTGGGATCATGGCAATTATGAATAGTAAGGGTGATAGAACATCTCCTTGGAAAATACCTCTTTGGATCTTTGCTTCAGCTAAGCTTCTTCCTCCTGCTGTCAATTCCACTCTCCAGGTTTTCATATCACATATCACATGAAGTCATAAACTTTATCGACAAGATAAAGTTTATGACTTCATGTGATATTTTGTACATTTTGAGGCTGTTTATTATCCAGCTATGCGGAACCATATCATATGCCTTTTTGTAGTTAATCCAGGCCATAGCTAGATTTTTCCGTCTGGTCTTGCTCTCATTTAGTTGATGTGTTGATCTATGTATAGTAATTCTGCTGTGCCACTGGATCCTTTGCAGCATCCTTTCTGTTCGTCAGGGAATAAACCGCGGCTTGATAGCGATTAGTAAATCTCTTCCCTTATTTGTGCTGTTAATATCTTCCACATCATTGGTAGGCAAGTTATGGCAGTTCCTTTGTTTGGGTCCTTTTGTATCAATGTAGTCTTTCCTTCGGTCATCATTTCGGGTACGTGTGCTCTTTGTAGGCATTTATTCATTTCTTGTGCTAGTCTATCGTGAATGGAGGTGAATTTCTTGAACCAGAAACCCTGTATTCCATCGTGGCCTGGAGTTTTCCAGTTTGATATCTTTTTAAGTGTCACTTTGAGCAAATCAGTGTGTATTTCCGCTTTTGGGCCTTCTTTGAATCCTTCTAGTTCTCTTGTCATATTGTTTATCCAATCAGCCTTTTTGTTATGCTTTTTGGCTGCCATATCTTGGTCCAAAATCGTTGGGTTTCTTCTGCATCTGGTATATTTTATTGTACTCTCCTCCCAATTCTTGTGAGAATTTTTTTTTATTGTTTTGCCTGTATTGTTTTACCCTGTGTCGATATATCTTTGATCTTCCTTCTTTCGCCAGTACTTTCTGGTTTATTTCCTCAAGTTGTACAGGGTGGAACGATAAAATTGTCGTCCTAAAGAAAACCACACTACAGCTTTATTTTAAAACTTTTATTGAAAAAGTTAATTCAAGTAACTTGATTATGTAGTAGAGCTGACATCTATTCAATGTAGCCGCCTTCAGCCTCAATCACCGCCTCGAAAGGGATCCGGAACTGGGAGCATGCCTTTTCCACAAGCGCCGGCGGGAGCTCGGCGAATACTCGACCGATGGCGGCGATCAGGCTGGCTTTGGTGTGGTGGGAGGTCATGTTGGTGATGTTCTCGACGTATGACCAAGCGAAGTAGTCCAGCGGGTTCAGGTCGGGGGATGAGGGGGGCCAGTGAGAGAAAGGTATTCTTTCTGAAGCCAAGTCTGGGTCTCTTTGGACTTGTGGGCCGGCGCCGAGTCCTGCTGCCACACCTAGGGTCTGCCATCGGCCATCTGATAGCATCAGGGGATCACCACACTCTTCAGCACATCCAGGTACACTTTGGTGTTGACTTTCAAGCCGACTTTCAAGCCGACTTTCAAGCCGACTTCGAAGATGTGAGGTGGCATGATGTGGCCCTCACTTGAAACCACACCAAAGACCATAACCATAGCTGGAAACTTGGTTTTCATCACCCTGGGCGACCCTGATATTCGTGGCAATCCAGATTTGCATTTTGAGGGTGCTGGCAATGGTCCTGTTGTCATAACTTGGATCGGTAGAGATCATGAGTTGTACAGCGATCTCGCTCGTTGAACATTGTGTCACTTTCAGATATGATAGAAGGCTCCTATCGCACTTGGGATTTGTATACAACTGGCTAACTAGTAGATGGTCTGCAACAAAAAAAGAAAACCGGTTTTCATAAACGGAAAAGGAATCATGTCGTCTTTTCTAGGGCGATAATTTTATCGTTCCACCCTGTATTGTAAGTTTTTCCAGTGTTATCTTTTCTTTTCTGTTCCTAATTATTCCAGCGTCTTTCTTTTGTTTTATCATTTTTGCCTGTTTTCGTAGATTTTTTTATCTGAGTTTCTCGTCGAATTTCCCATCCGGGTTTTGATTTTTCTTTCGTGTTTTTTGAGGGGATCCCAATTTTCTCATAAACTAATTTCGCTCCTGCATAAATTAGTTCGTTTGATTCGGTTATATTATTCGTTGATATATATGTCAGTACTTGATTTACTTTATTTGTCTCTGCTCTAACTATTTTCCATTCAATGTTTCTTAATGATGGTAAAGTGATCTTTCCACTGTTCATAATTCTCTTTAAGTTTTCTAGATTTAACCTTTGTTCTTGTGATAGTGTTTGTTCTGGTTTAATTAGTTGTGCAGTGTTTGGTTGTGTGGAGTTTTTATTTTCCAAAGTTGCTGGTTCCTTTCGGATGGGCTGTTTTTGTTCGTTAATATTTGATGTGCCAGATAATGTATTATTACTACTTTGTTGATCCTTTATTTTCTGGTGTATTTCTATTATTTCAAGGTCAGAAAACCAACCCTTCTTTATTATTGTTCTAACCTGATCAGCGAGTCTCTGACTAGTTGTCTGAAAATTAGAAAGTTCTTGTCAGATCTCCACCATTCCTTTCCTATATCCTCTTTGTGTAGGGTTACTTCTAAAATAGCAGTGTAGCACTAGTTGGTTGTCTTCTCAAGTCCATGCTTTGCGTTTAGGTCTCTGGTTGATGTGGTTCCTTAAATTTGTGTACCTGAAAAGAGAACAGCCAACATTCGCAGGATGACCATCGAGTCTCCCATGTTGGCTATCAAGAGAGCACCTGCCGATCATCATATTTACCCAACCCCTCCGCTCGAGCAGGATATGACACAAGGTCAATTTTTAAGCGGAGTTTAACAGGTTTGAATTCAGAGTTTTCCTTCTAGACTAGTTGCCTCACCTAGGCTGAAGAACCTAGTCTGCCCTACTATTTACCCATAGCTGGAGGGAGAATAATTGGATTCATACCTTTCCCAAGGGTACTAGTGCTATGTGAAATGCTATCAATCCAGGATTTGAACTCGTGTCGCCGTGTCCAATTCCTGCGACGATAAACATTACACCACGGGCACTTCCCTGCCGATCATGACACCCAAACCTGAAGCCTGGGTCCCACGTTATGTAATATTTGAATTTGACATTTTATCATGGGTGGTATATTGTGATTATACCAGACCCAAGGGTTGTTTATTATCTGCGCACCTGACACAGATGTGAACGATGACAGTCATAGTGACTGTTCATTGATAGTGGGTCACAACCCCCCCCCAAGTTTTAACTTGGTTAAAGTCCACTGACTTACTCTTATGATTTATTTCAAATCACGTATCTGACCCAACTTCAGTCATTCCCCTGTTATATTTTTGTTTTGTATTATATTTACTGTCCGCTTCTAGAATATTTCTGTTAAGCTGGTTATGCTACAATAAGCTCCTGATATTTTCCCGTTATATGGAGGATGGGACAAATTCTGATCCTTTCAGACTCCATCAAATACAGATTTCCTCAGGTAGACAATAGTGCCAAAAGTGATATTGAGATAATGAGCTGCTAAAGGGAAAACAAATCTATTTCGTCGTCTGAAAAAAAATTACCTGAAATGAAGTTTGGGGATTTATCAAGTCTTCATTTAAATACAATTGTTAAGCAAAAGATTTTACGAGAAACGAAAATTAATGTTTTTAAATTTAGACTTTTACCAAAATCTTATTTCTTTGAGAATAACTTACAGCGATAGATTTGTCCCATCTATAGGATACACATTTTTCTAGTTTTAAAATAAGCAATAAAACATACTTAAGAACATTCTAGAAATTTAGGATCAAAACCGCATTAGCATTTAAATTACATTTTTATATTTTTCAACCAATCAGCTAAAAACATAGAATAGAACATTCTAGAAAATTAGGATCGGAAGTGAACTAACAGAAAATATTTAGGCTCGAAAATAAAATAGTAAAATACAAATCTGATTGGTCAATAAATGTCTATGCGCCAAAATTTTAGGACGATTCTTTGATCCACCTGTAGGATATAAATAACTCAGAGTTAGGAAGCCATACACACAAGCCACAAGCTTACACTCAAATGAAGACACAGATGAAGACAAGCCACTAAGCCAGTAAAGCAGTAGCCGATACATTCCGACAAATTCCTTTCCTTCCTCAACTAAAGTTCATGAACTCTCTTCAAATGGCCGAGAATTATACTAAAAAAAAAAAACCCGACAAACTTTCTTTCATCAACGCGACACACTGTCGCCACAGTCATAAACCCCACTATAAACTTAATGTAAGTAAGAACGACTTATTTACGGACTTCGTTAACATGACCATACACACATCTTTAAACAAATTTATTTTCCTTTTGTCAAACTTTATTTTCCAAAAGGCCATTTACACATCATGTATTTTGTTTGTTTTCATATTCTGTTATATGCATATTAAATTGTTTGTTATTTAATGTTCGTTGTGTTCTATTCCATTTCTTTTGCACGATTGTAAAGTTTTGTGCTGTATTTGTGGCGGGAATAATTTAGAGAGCAATCTACTGAAATAACCAAAATACATACTCCCCCCCACATCTTCTTATTTCGGGTTTTGTATGGTTTTTGACTTGTCGTTGCTTTGGGGGAAGGGGGTTTATTCATATTTTAAAAATTGTACAGCACGTGGAATTTCTAGAGTATTCCTTACTAAACTTATTTTTTTTTTGTGTTTTGTTTGGTGGGATTATTTTTTCAAATTTTTTAATTCATGTTATTATTTATTTTATTTTAATTTGCGAGTTTTTCACCCCAGCATTAGCTGATGGACTTTCATAGAAGTCTGAGTAACACCAAATCTCCTCAGGTCTCCAGGACTCTTCTCAGTATTCTGGCCAACATAAACAATTCTGTAATTTGAATGGTCTCGGTTCGTCCTCCGATGTCTAACTCTTTCAGCCAAACTCCAAGTGCACCAATTACAATTGGTATCACCGTCACGTTCATGTTCCATAGTCTTTTTTTTAAAAAGTCTCTAGCAAGATCTAAATACTCGTCTCTCTTTTCGTTTTCTTTGATTTTCACTCTGTGGTCAACCGGGACTGCAAAGTCGACTATTTTACAGGTTCTCTTTTTCTTTTGGTAACTATTACTATGTATGGTCGTCCGGCTGAGATTAGGTGATTCGTTTGTATCTCAAAACCCCAGAGAAGTTTGTACATCTCATTCTCCAGTACTGATTCTGGGTTGTGCATATACCATTCGGTAGTATGGTTGCGCGACCTGCCTACTACCGTAAACAGATTGGATTACTCCTTCGCCCTAGAAAAATTACATCCGGGTACGGCCGGAAATGACGAAGCCCCTTTTCGGCCGTTATAGCGAAGAAAGGGATAAATTAACATTTATAACATTTGCAAAACACTTCTGCCAGAAATAATTCTATAAAAATGGAAGTAATACTCTTCGCTTGCCTATACCGGGCTATAGAAGTACTTATTTTCTACGTCCATTTTTTTTTAATAGAAGAACTTTCTATTTATGTGGCGCGGCAGAAGTGGAGTTCCCTTTCTTTCATATGAAAAAGGCTTTGGCGGCGAAAAAATTTAGAGGTCTATGCGGACGCTCTCATGGGCCACTCGGCTCCACAAGGCTCGAATCCTACGTTAACGTGGTTGCATTCACCTCACCGACACTTCTTGTGGCAGATTCAACCTTTTTTTTCCATCACATCGATATGCGCTAACGGTCCTTTTAAGGCCCATGAGCGGTCTCTTCTGTGGGTTGGAGTATTTCTGACGGTCCTTAATGACCAGTCGAAATTGACGGCCTGGAGGTAAATACGAAGAGGACTCACTAAGAACAGCCGGTCTTAACCATCGCTCGGTTCTGCTCGACCGTTTGGCTGTGCAGCGCTAAAGGCAAGGGTTAGCCTTTAGCAACCGCTCCACTATCTGCGCAGCGCTAAGATAACGCCAATCTTAGCTTTGGCCTCCTGGCCCGTTTGCTCGACAGAGCAGAGCTTTGGTGCGCAAGCCTTAGCTATCGTCTCGATATGCTTGCTCAGTTTTGGCACGCAAGCCTTAGCAACGGCTCGATACGTTTGCACAGGTTTGGCGCGCAAGCTTTAGCTACCGCTCCACTATCTGCGCAGCGCTAAGATAATGCCAATCTTAGCCTCGGCCTCCTGGCCTATTTGCTCAACAGTGCAGAGCTTTGGCGCGCAAGCCTTAGCTATTGTCTTGATACGCTCGCACAGCTTTGGCGCGCAAGCCTTAGCTACCACCCGATACGCTCTCACAGCTATCTGGCACAACAAAGCCATAGCTACCGTAAACGATACGCCCACACAGCTATTTGGCACGGCAAAGCCATAGCTACCGTAAATGATATGCCCGCACAGCTAGGGGCACGACAAAGCCCTAGCTTCACCAATCCGCTCGCTCGACTTCGTATGTGTCAAGGCCTGGCAAACCTTAACCACGGTTCCCCGTCCGTTCACTTGGCCTGGAGTACTAAGACACGACTCAGTCTTAGTCACCAACTTGCTTGACTCTACATGACCAAGCTGCCAACACTGTTTTCGACCTCGACTCTCCCGCAATGCAGTCCACATAACAACTCGCTGTTACGGACTACACTAGCATTGCAACATCTGGCCCACGTAACGACTTACTGTTATGGGCTAGCAGCCAGATCACCCCCCCAGTTAACCCAACGTACTGTCAAAACCGGGATATCGATCTCCCGGCCACGACGCTCCAGCAATGCAGCACCCAGTCCACATAACGACTCGCTGTTACGGACTACCCTAGCATTGCAACAACTAGCCTACATACAACTCGCTGTACTGGCTAGCAACAAAATCGACACGCCCCCTGGCTAACCCAATGAACTGTCAAAATTGGGACATCGAATTACCAATGACTTGACCGACCTCAGCTTCCCGCTACAATCGTCCAGCTGCATTCAACGACTCGACCGATCTCAGCTGCCTGCAACGATCGTCCAGCTGCATCCAACGACTCGACCGACCTCAGCTTACCCGCATCAAACATTTAGCTGTATCTCCACGACTCGACCTATGCCAGCTACTCTCGTCAAACGTCCAGCTGCACTCAACTACGACTTGACCATACCAGCTATCAACATAACCCATCCTAGCTGAAGACCACATACAACCGCCGCGGACTTTACTTACACGTTTGTAATTCCGGCAATAAATTGTCACTTTTGTTGTATGTGTTACCTTGCCTCTTTGTTCCCTTCATTGTCTTTGGTTGTCACTACTCGCACGCATTAAACTTAAATTCAATTGCGGGGTCGACACGCTTATCGGCTCCGCAACATGGTAAAATTTAAACTTTTTGCACAATTCCCTATGGATCACCTTTCCCACCCAGTCGTGTCTAGTCTTATACTCTTTTTACACTAATTTTCAGCATTCGCTCATTATGTGATTGATCGTTTCGTCTCTATCCCGATATAACTTACATTTGCTATTTTGTTGCTTCTTATCTATTTTTGCTTAGACGTAGTTGTTCTTTATGGTGTTGTTTTGTACTGTTATTTGAAGAGATTGAACTTCTCTTTTAAGGTTTCCCTTTCTTAGACCAAGTTTTCTAGTGTGAAATTTTGCTTGTTTGTCGCTTGAAAGGTTCATAGAGTTGTTTTTCTTCCAATTTTTGTCTTCTAGTTCTTTTTTGTTTTGTTGATGCTTGTGTTGTCTGTATTGTTTCTGGTCACCGTAATCAATTTCCTCTGCGCTTTTTTTATCTCATCTTCGCGTCATCGTATCGATGAGTGATTGTTATCTTCAATGCTGGCAAGTCATCTTCTTTTGTCTTTTCTTGACACGTATAGTCCGTCTACGTCATCTCTGAGATGTAAGGCCAAATGTATCGTCATTACTTTTCTTTTTATCTGGTTCATTTGTTGAAGTTCTTCCCTCGTCCACTTTAATAATAGTCCCGAGTATCTTACAAGGCAGACAGCCAGGGTGTGTGTGTGTGTGTGGGGGGTAATCCTTTTGATGAGAATTCTGCTCTATAATTTGGTTTCGATTAGTTTTCTCGTTCTCATGAGATACTCTGCACTTGTTTGATGGTGTTCGCTTTCATTACTAATAATTACATTATAAAACACAAGTTTTGTCCTTGGATAATATTTCTTAATTGGAAAATGGACCAATTTGAAACTTCATTACCCAGGTCACAAAAAATTAGAAAATGGGCAAATTTGAAAACTTCATTACCCAGGTCACAAAAAATTGGAAAATGGGCCAATGTGAAAACTTCATTACCCAGGTCACAAAAAATTGGAAAATGGGCCAATTTGAAAACTTCATTACTCAGGTCACAAAAAATTGAAAAATGGGCCAATGTGAAAACTTCATTACCCAGGTCACAAAAAATTGGAAAATGGGCCAATTTGAAAACTTCATTACTCAGGTCACAAAAAATTGGAAAATGGGCCAATTTGAAAACTTCATTACTCAGGTCACAAAAAATTGGAAAATGGGCCAATTTGAAAACTTCATTCCCGGGTCACAAAAAATTGGAAAATAACACTTTTTGCTCAGGAGCAAGAAAAATAAATATTTTGTTCCATTGAGCAATATTTGTTTATATTTTGTCATATTTATAACACTGGCCAGCGTTAAGTTTTTTCTCCAAAAGTCAAAGGTTTATCAAGTGATATATGATCACCATTTCATGCTGAATTCAAAAATACCATTCATTGTGTTTGGTCAGGTCTGGTTTTTAAGATTTGCTTGAATACTTCATAACAAGTATACATATATAACAAGAATAACACTCATTCAAAAACCTGTGGACACTACTTGTCTAAGCTGATCGTGGATGCCTGATGTTAAATATAGCATATAATGTTGAATGTGTACCTAACTACAGTATACCAACTCGCTAACACCCACATACCTAGAGGGTGCGGAGCTTATCCCTCAGCTTAAAACCATTTTAATGTACTGTGTCAAGTATCAACATCGAGCTGAGTGCTAATTCATTTTTTCTCTTTTTAGCTTGACATTTGTATTCATGTAAGAATGGATCACAAGTGTAAGAATAATCCTGAAAGGTTCTGTTATATCTGTAGTAATATGGTTCTTCCTAATCATCAAGCAAAAATCACTGACTTTGTGAAAAAGGCATAGTGCTAGGGGATCATGGTAAGCCATTCACTTCCCACGTTTGCTGTAAAACATGCGGAAAACTTGAAGGATTGGAGGAATGGTAAAAGGAAGAGTATGCCATTTGCCATTCTAATGGTCTGGAGGGAAGGAAAAGATCACATTTCAGACTGCTATTTCCGCATAGGAATAAATCGCAAGAACAAGCACCATGTCCAATATCCCTATGCTCCTTCTGCCATAAGACCAATCCCTCATGGCACAGACCTTCCTCTTCCTGATCCAGATGGTAACATGAAATATATCTCTGATTCTGAACAAAGTGACATGACTGTTGTAGTTAGGGATGACACATACAAGCCATAAGATGATGATCAACCAGTACCATTTATACAAGCAAAACTCAATGAATGGAGACTTTTTATTGACTCATCCAGCTGAAGTCTCATAGCGGTTCTTCTACATAATGGGAATAGTTTTTCATCTATCCCTACTGGGCATTCAGTACAAATGAAAGAAACTCACAACAGCTTAGATCATTTGCTTGTCTCCAGTCAACTACCAGGAGCACAAATGGTTGATCTGTGGAGATCTTAAGGTGGTTAGACTGGTCCTAGGGCTCCAAGATGGGTACACAACATATCCTTGTTTTCTGTGTCTCTGGGACAGCCGGGCTGATGACCACCACTATGTTGGACAAGTGTTGCTGCTAAGACAAGGGTTAAAACGAGGCTCACAAAATATTCAGTCTCACCCTCTCGTTGAACCAAACAAAATACTGCTTCCACCCTTACACGTCAAGTTAGGAGCAATGAAAAACTTTGTGAAGGCAATAGACAGGGAATGCAGCGGCTTTGTTTTCCTCCAGGAGGAGTTTCCATGGATAAGCATGGAGAAACTCAGGACTAGTATATTTGATTGCCCTTGTGAAAGACCCAATATTTGATGAAGCACTGAGTGAAGCTGACCAGTCCGCCTGGCAGTCCCTGAAGTCAGTAGTTACAAAACTTCCTGGGAAACCACCGGAATGTGGAATACAAGAAGGAAATTGAAGAGAGTTTCCACCAACTCGGGGCATGTATGTCAAACTGCACTTTCTGTGGTCTCATTTGGACTATTTTCCAAAAAACAGTGGAGATTTGAGTGAAAAGCAGGGTGAGTGCTTTCCCTAAAATTATGGAAGAGTGCTACCCAGGTCATTGGGTGGTAAACTTTCTTATTGACTACTGCTGGTGTTTGAAATGGATGAGGTGGCTGCTGAGCATAGCAGGAAGTTCCTGAAAAGACCTTTCATCCATGAATAGCTTCTTTTGAGTATGTTTCAGTTTACTATGGTAAAATGTGAGCCTTCAGTGATTACATCAGCCCTAAATTTAGCATTATTTGTTTAATTCATCAAGAAAATAAATTGTGTTATAATACTGTTTTAAATACTTCAAGTAAGTAATTTGATCTGATTAGAAAAAATGAGTATGATTTTTGGATTCAGCATAAAAAACTGCCTTAAAATCAGTTATCATATATTCAACCTTAGAAACATTGTAGGCCAGTGTAATGAATCATTAAGAAGATTACTTTTTGACAATAATCTTTAGTTATATTTTATAGTAAGAATTACGAACAGATTTTCAAATAATCGTAGCAATTGTAAATTACATTCACATACCTGCTCCTAAATATAGTCTCCCATCATATTTTCAAAATTTCATTATCCAAATCACAAAAGCAATGTTTGAATGGAAAATTTAATCTTTTTTGTTGATTTTAGACACAAGTAGTTTGGAAATTTAAACAAATGAACAAAGATAGTTAAAAATGTTATTACATTATGTAATTAAAATTAGTTACTAATGACCATATAATTATTGGCTTGGGTATGACAATAAACTGCATCTGAAAGTGAGGCTCCTGTCTTTGGGGAATGCCAAGTACCCATTCATCACCATTGCTCTGAACCAGACTGGTCATACCTGTTAGGGTCAAATAAAACTGTTCAATCATTTACTCAAGGTTATTATAAGTTATACAGCTAATTATTTATGTTGGATGGGACGACTTGATAAATAGAATTACTAATTTTAAGTAACAGTACTTCAAACAATTTAACTGTGTGCAAACAAATGAGAAATATTAAATAGAATTATTTGTACTAGATTGGAATATTTGTCACAATTTAACTGTGTGCTAACAAATGAACTCTAAGTCAATTGAAAATAAAGTTTCCTACAAACTATTTCTTTACAAATTATGTAGAGAAATAAAATTTGGTATTGAATAACCCACAAGGATTGATATGCCATGAAATACCAACCAACCAACCAACCAACCAATCATGTAGTTGCTTGTAAAAAATGACTTTGTTATCTGGATATGACTCTAAACTGTATCCGATGGTGAGGCTCCAGTTCAGGAGATTTGAGGAATGAGGAGTACGCCTTCATTGCCATAGCTACAAGGTCCATTCCTAACTGGAGTGGTAGTACCTGTTAGATCCCATCTAGAGGTCAAATTGAACTGTTTCAATCATTTAAGTAAGTAAAGTCGGCGACTATAGTCGAGGGTGACCCGATGTCTCCTTTTTTGATAGCTACTACACCAAGGTGTAGGGGAGGGCGCTACTCCTTTCCCTGGATTGCTCCACTTTACCCTTGATCCTTACCTTATAATGCTGAGTGTTAAGCAAGGTAGCATCAAGTACCATTTTTTGAGTCTTTGGTATGACTCGACCTGGGATTGAACCCAGGTCTCTTGGGCCTTTGGCGAACACTCTAACCATTATGCCAATGTTCAGTACAAAGGATTATTATCATTGGTTATTTGAAACCATACAGCTATATGCAGACTGTTTGTGTAAGAAAGGAGTAGTTGTTGTGTTTTATTTCATGGCATATCAACTATTGTAGGTTATTTAATGCCAAATAAGTAAAAAATATAGAATAAAGGAATAAATGGGAGCGAAAACAATCTACTATAAACAACTTACACACACACACACACACACACACACACACACACACACACACACACACACACGTATATATGTATATATATATATATAACTTGTAAGTGTAGTTAGTTACGTTACTTTAAAATGAACCAGAGCTTATTATTTGTTTTCACACAGTTAAGTTTTTAAGTATTGCTAATGCTAATAATTCTGTTGAATACCAATAATTTATTTTCATACAGTTCAATGGCTTCAAGTATTGCAGTCTAATCCTATTAATTCTATTAATTGTCCAATTGGCTGGGGCTTTTGAATACATTGACTGCATCTCTGCAGAGGGTTAAGACTGTATGAAACGATTTAACAGAGTGCAAAAAGGAGCTCAGGTTTGTTTAAGAAATGTGTTTACCAATCATATATATATATATATTATGTATGTAAAAAAGGGATTTGGGATTAAATAACCTACAATAATTGATGTGCCATAAAACCAAACCACACCAAACCAAACTATTTGATCCATAGATAAGACCCTAACAGCTACAACCACTGCAGGTCAGAGGGAACAAGGGAGTAAGAGCAATGAAGGGTTACTCTATACTCCTCAGAGCTGGAGCCCCACCATCAGTTGCAATCTCGTATGATATCGGGACATCCTTACTTTTTTAGGGGTGGAGAGTTACACCTCCTCCGGGAGTACATTCAGTATATTCTAAGTCAAATTAACAGAGTTGAATACATTTCCATAAAGATGATGAATAAAAAATATTAGTTTGGTTTGGTTTCATCATTTAATGGCATATAAACATTAATGGGTTATTCAATGCAAAAGCTATTCTTGTAGAAGAACAGCAGTGATACAATATAATCCATAGCTGGGAGAATAAGGAGGTTTGCTCCATTCCCAAGGGTATTAGTTCAAAAGTGAATTTAATAGGGTGACTGGAGTTCAAACTCACTACAATGTTACAGTCCAGTACTTTAGCCACTATACCATGGTGACCTCTTATCCTTACTACAATGTTACAGTCCAGCACATTAGCCACTATACCATGGTTATTTGGGTTAATGGCATATCAACCGTTGATGGGTATTTAATGCTAAATCTTGTTTAGATATTTGATTATTAAGTGAATAGTTTGTCATTAACTTTTTAAAAAAGCCAAAGTTCATTTGTTTGTTCCCAGTTAAATAGTTTTAAGTATGGATATCTAATACTAATAATTGAATTTTATATTGATAAACAGTTGAATTTGATCCATAAATGGGACACTAACAGGTCTACCATTCTGGGTGAAAGTGGATCTGGGAGTAATGGCAATGAAGGGGAACTTCATATTCCCTAGAGCTCCTGGACAAGTGCCTCTCCATCAGATGCAGTTTAGTGTTTTACTCCTCTGCAGAGATGCAGTCAATGTATTCAACAATTACGGTCACTGGGCCGAATAGAAATGTTTAATATTTATGTTTGAAGTTATGATTGTTTACTAAGGATTATTATAACTAGTTACTTGAAATTATAGAACTCTGTACAAACAAATTTATATTAAATAGAAATAATTAATTGAAGCCATGTAATTATTAGTATTAGATAGAAATACTTGCAACTGTAGAATTGTGTGTAAATTATTTGTATCAAAATAGAATACTTGGTAAATAGCTGTGTGCCAAAATCTCTTATGAGATAACTAAAAGAAAAATGTCACTTTAGATGTATAACGAATACTATTCCCTAACTTGTAGGTTCAAAATATGCTTAGACGAGTTGAGATGCCATTAAAATGATTCAATCAGTCAATTAGATTTTCACCTCTTGCCTTTCACCCTTTTTTTTGTGCTATTTGAACCAAATACACAAAAAGACTTTTTTTTGTCTACGCAGAGGTAATGATGATGCAAGGGAAATAACTTAAAAAAACATTTGCTTTAGTTACCTCCCATTGAAAATTAGCTCAGGTATTTAGAAAACATTAACTTGACCTATCGGAAAGAAACAGATTAGTAGGTTAGTTTAACAAGAACTCAATTATCTTGTCCTTCAGCCATACGAAGTAATGTTTTTAATGATTTTATTGTGTACAAACATAAGGGACTAAAGTCATTATATAAGTGCTTGCATATATCGAAATATACAAAACACAATATCTATCTATCTATCCACACACACACACACACACACACCTCTACGTGAGCATCTTTAAAATATTTTTAAAAGTCTCAGTGTTGTTCCTGTGACGAAGTGGTCAACGTTCTGAACAGCGACATCGTATTAAACTTGTTCAAACTCCAGTCGTGCGATTAGGTTCCCTTTCAGACAACTATTCTTGGGAAAGATAAACATTTTTTATCCCACCATCAGCAATGGATTAAATAACCCATTACTGTTCTTCTAAAAGAATAGATTTGGCATTAAACATCCCAGGAAAGTTGATATGCCATTAAAATTTCTATTCAGCCCAGTGGATCAGATTGTTGAATACGTTGACTGCATCTCCGCAGAGGAGTAAAACTGCATCTGATGGTGAGGCACTTGTCCAGGAGCTCTAGGGAACCAAAACAAAAGACTCCATCAATTCACCATTCCTATAAACGTATTCTTGGAATTTTCTCCAACAATGTAACATATTGACCCTCGACCGAGCCGTTAATCAAGAGATGCACCTGTGTAAATAAGCAGAAGAACGGCAGCCGGTCGAGGATGGCGGAATATCACCTTGACTTGTGGACGTGGTTAAATTCGGTGCAAATGCGTACGCCCACAGGAAGCTGGTGGTCATCAAACAATTATATAACCAGGTGCCACAGACGGCTTGGGTTGGTCAGTTTTATTCAGTTCTGTTGCAGTCGCAGTTGGAGTTAGTTGGGGACAAGATGCCGAATTGAGAGCCAGCGGCAGACAGAGGGCTTGGGCCCTCAGTGACCCACGGTTGAGCAGCCAAGATGAGAAAGAAGTGTTTCTATGGTCAGAAGAACCTTGAGTCAATATGTAGCAGTCTGTCCCCGTCTCCAACTTACCTCTCACACACAACCAACACCAACCCTTTCGAATAAAGTGTGAGAGGTATATCTTTATAAAGAAGTGTGTTCGTTCGTTCATTGAAGTCGTCATTATTGTTGGATTATGTCCCGTGTATATTGTATACGCGTAATATAGTATACAATAGTGTGACGCGAAAGGTTTACTTTTATCCCAGAACGGGACTTTATTTTCGCACGTGTGAAGACGGGGCAGGTTGGCACTTGATCCCTTATAGAATAAGTCTTCGTTCAGAGTTTTTCTCTCAGGCATATAAGAACTGGCATATTATGTGAGGGATTAATTTAGGGCTAGACTGACCGCCGCTGGCAAGGGGTTCCAAATTTCACACTATCCACACACCCACCAGGTCGCTTTCCTTCCTCCCCCTAGACAATGGAAGATATGGACCTCTAGGTTGAGAAGTAATAATATTATATTGTAGTAGTCGGCAACTCCGGTTTCCCGTGTGACATTTTAAAGGAATTTATAGGACAATACTAAGCAAGATAACATCAGGCGAACAGAAGCTGAAAAGGAAATGTGACACAACAAATTCGTAGCAGAACTGCAAAGAACAACTTAGGCCACGTGGTAACATTAAAATACATGAATCCTTTACTATACAAAGAGATACACTTTCAAAGTGTCAAATATGTATCATGAATTGAACAGTCCATGGACATAAATGTCTTTCTTCTTTTCTGTTCTTTCGTTTCTTCAAATTGAGAGAGAGAGAGAGAGAGGGGGTGGTATATAAAATTTGGGTATAAAGGAGAAATAGCCCCAAAGTTACTTATCTTATTTTTCGACGGGGTTCCACTGGAGAATCTTTCTTCTTTCACGGGCTAATAGACTTTATGCTATTTTTAACACTGGCTTGAAGAACTTGGGTCCCTCGTGTCCAAGATATGTTTTTGTCTTCTTCACCCGGAGTAATGGCTATGGGTCTGTCTGCCACGAGCCCTGCCCCAAAACTGACTTTTTTTTACTCTCTATTTCCGCTGACGGGAAGGAGTCTCCACTTCCGTTTTGGGGTCCCAGCCAGGGCTACTAGATGTCACCCAAGTCAGGTTACTCAGTACAGATAGCTTGCACTAATTTACTATCATGCCTTAAAGGTCATTTTCTGACGGCTTGCTACTGTTCATTCCAACGAGAGGATAGCAGTCATCCCACTTCCATCGTCTCAGTGGGATATCACGTGACAATAGGTTGTCTCCATAATATCAGCTCGGTTTTTATAATAAAGGTACTCCCATAGAAGTGTTAACATTTTTTTAGGTCAATCTCTCACTTTCTCTCTCTATATATATGGCTAGAAGGATTTTAAAAAAAAAGTTAGTCGTGACTTGAAGTATTTGGATTTGGGTCGGGACCGTCTCGTATTATGAAAAAAAAAACCCCATGAAATTATCATTAATATTCCTTTATATCCTATCACTTACGTTCATCTTCATATATATATATATATATATATTAGTGGTGATTCCGGGGTTTGGGCTTTTCTAAAGTGTTGCCATAAATTGTAGATGTTTGATAAGTCCTGTAGTTTAAAACAAAGTGCATTCAAGCTGTCAAAACACCTTGTACAATCAAAACGTACTCAGCTCAGTCTGCTAGAAAGTGTGTGTGTGTGTGTGTGGGGGGGATCTGTAGAATACTCGGACTGGATGTTTCCACAGAGTCCTGGATATGACACTAAACTGCATATGATAGTGAGGCTTTCCAGAATGTGGAGTACACCTTCATTGTCATTACTCCCAGGTCCACTTTGACCCCGATTAGTAGTTTTTGTGAAGGTTCAAATAGAACTTTTTAACCATTTAACTTTGTACGAACAAATTACTGGTGTTAAATTGAATTGATAATTCCAAATAAGAAATCTTGAAACCATTTAACTTTGTGCAAACAAATAATTGATATTGAATTATTAACGTTAGATAGCAATACATTTTAGCGAGGAAAAGTTGTTATGTGTTGTTACGTTTGTTCCTCACTATATTTAAAGGTAAATAAAGGAGAGAGAAGAAAGAAGATGCCGTAAGGTTTTTATATGAAGGTTTTAATGGCAGCGTGGAATAAAGGGTTTACGTTTATGCTGCAAGTTTCGTCGGAAGGAAGGAAGGAAATAGTTATGGAGAGGAGAAGGCATTTTAGCAGCTAAATGCCTGAGCGAAATGAGCATCGTTAGGGTTAAGGCATTGTTGAATGTGTGAGTGAGATATGGTCGCCATAGGTGTAGAAAAAGTCGTGTTTGCTGGTTGAGGACAGGAATGATGTAGTCGCCCATGAATGTGTGGTCCTGGTCGTTTGGGGTGAGAAGTGTGAATGTCTCCAGAAAATGTTGCCCAGGGATGAAGTAGCTGGATGTCTGAGCGGAATTTTGCATCGCAGTCGACATAGCCAATTTTGGAGGTGACGTAAAGTTATTCCTGTGTGAGGCGGATTGAGTTCATCTAATTTATATTCAACTGGGAACCCTTGGTCTATGAGAATAGACTCAAGAGGTCCATAAATTAGCTGGCTTTCCTCATGGTGTCGTGATGCTACTGCTAAAAAGAGGGCGGAAAGTAATTATGTCTGTCCTGTTCGAAGAAGTTCTGAGGAAGAGAGTGTTTGGCGGGCTTTCCCTAATTTTGTGCTGCCCAGAAAATTGTATGGACTGAATAGGATAAGTCATCCTGATTGGGTGAAAATATGTGTCGACCCTAACGGTCAAATTAATTAACGCACCAAAGAAAAATACAAAGTTCTTTCTGCTACAATTTTAAACCATTTAATTGTGTAACAAATGATTAATACAAAAAATAAAAACATTGATGTTAAAGAACAATACTTGAAGCGATTTAATTTATGCAAAGAAATGAGCACTGACGAAAGTCTAAAAAATTTAACTCCAATCTACCTGTTTACAAATCGTGTATATGTATAAACAGGATTTCGCATTAGATAACCCTCAAGGGTTGATATCGCATAAAGTCAAAGTATACATCTATAAAACTGTGTTTCTTACCTTTCTTCTCTATGTTGCTGAGCCCTGAGTGTTACAAGCATATAAATAAACTTGATACGTTTCAGTTTCACATGAACTGTTTACGCCAAACATTAGGAATAAAACCAAAGAACATGTGGGGGTTGTATTTTGGTTATTTCAGTAGATGGGCGTCCGTACTTTACGGGTATTGCTCTCTATATTATTTCCTCCGCAAATACAACACAGAACTTTACAATCGCGTAAAAGAAATGGAATAGAACTCAACGAACATTAAACAACAAACAATTTAATATGCATGAAACAGAATATGAAAACAAATAAAATACATGATGTGTAAATGGCCTTTTGGAAAATAAAGTTTGGCAAGAAGAAAATAAATTCGTTTAAAAATGTGTGTATGTTCATGTTAACGGAGTCCGTAAATAAGTCGTTTTTACTTACATTAAGTTCATGTCTTGTTTTATGATTGTGGCGACAGCGTGTCGCGTTGATGAAAGAAAGTTTGACGGGTTTTTCTTTTGAATGTGATTCGCGGCCATCTGTAGCTAGGTCATGAACTTTAGTTGAGGAAGGAAAGGAATTTGCCGGACAGAGTATCGGCTACTGCTTTACTGGCTTAGTGGCTTGTTGTTTAGTCTTAGTCTTGGTTAATGGCTTCCTAACTCTGTGTTATTTATATCCTACAGGTGGGTCAAAGAATCGTCCTAAAATTTTGGCGCGTAAACATTTATTGACCAATCAGATTTGTATTTTACTATTTTATTTTCGAGCCTAATTATTTTCTGTTAGTTCACTTCCGATCCTAATTTTCTAGAATGTTCTATTCTGTTTTTAGCTGATTGGTTGAAAAATATAAAAATGTAACTTAAATGCTAATACGGTTTTGATCCTAAATTTCTAGAATGTTCTTAAACATGTTTTTATTGCTTATTTTAAGATATAGAAAAAATTTGTATCTCATAAACAAAATCAGAAACATCGATCTCCTTAGGAACTGCAACATTTCAGTCATGGAAATATTCTTAGTTTTATTCTTATTCAGCTGAGATGGATCGGTCACGTGATACGGATGGAAGATACAAAGCTTCCAAAACAACTAGTCTATGACCAACTTAAGAAAAGTCCCTGTTCTGAAGGTTGTCCTCTACTTCGATATTGATGTAAACTTAAAGATAACCTGAATACAATTTTGCTATTGAGACATAAGAAAAACTAACAGAAAACTAATACGAATGATGCAGAGGTCGTTTCATGAAAATAAAAACTTTTGAGGAAAAACGGTTGGAACATTGGGATCAATTAAGTGGAAGGCTGAAATTCAAACATCTTGTTTCTGCAGCAAAGGGACGAACAGTCGTGGTACTATTCAACTCGTAGGATAATGGGGGTTCATACCTTTCCCAAGGGTATTTGCCCGAAAGTGAACGTAATAGCGCGACTGGAGTACAAACTCGCTTACTACGATTCCGCAGTCCATCGCTTTAACCATAACACCACGAGGACACCCCCGACTATAGTTGGACTCAACATCCTGAATTGAACCATCATTATTTCAACTCTATAACTCTAATATCTTTCTTTTATTTTCATGTCTTAAAATGCTGATTTATGTAAATTTTGCTGACAATTTTGACAATAAAGTTATGAGAAGAAAAATAACCTGTCAAGTTATTTTGGGTTCATGAAAATCAGCCCGAAAAACAAATAAAATCTTTCTAACAAAATTACCCTGATCAATAGAGTTCTGATTGAAATGATAAAAATGATCTTTAAAAATCTCAAAAAGTATTTTACTATCCGTTTTTTAAAGAATATATTTTTGCTTTAACTTAACGGCTAAATTTTGACTAAATATGGGGAAGGTACGAATCAAGCTATTATATCTCTAGCTACAGTGGTGGAAATAAGTATAAGATACCCCATTAAATTGTTAATTTTCTTATTACTGCACAAATTCCTCTGAAAATTTGTGTGTGGTACCTTGATCCGATGGTATATACATATTCGATTTTATAACAACTTTCCCTGGATTGCTCCACTTTACCCTTGATCCTTACATTGTAATACTGAGTGTTAAGCAAGGTAGTATCAAGTACCATTTTTTGAGTTTTTGGTATGACTCGACCTGGGATTGAATCCAGGTCTCCCGGGTCATTGGCGGACACTTACAGTTAAATTGTTTTAAGTTTTGCAATTCAACTTTAATAATTTAGTTCCACATTACTCATTTGTTTGCACACAGTTAAATGAATCCAAACATAGTTATATTGTAGGGAACGAATAAATAAATAAAAAATTGAATTAAAAAAAAATAGATAGAAAGAAAACTATTAAATTTGAAGAAACTCCCAGAGGTCTCTAACGGAAAAAGAGATGACGCATGCGTAAAAAGAAAAAAAAGGATTTTCCCCTTGAAAAAGGAAACGATAGCATCTTTCTCTTTGAGGCAGTGTCCGTCGAACCAACAACACCAATTTTGCTGTCTGGTGTTTTGGGCACCACGCTGCGTCCCTTCACCAAATAAATAATGGAAAGAATAGAAGAAATGTTTTCGTCTCTTATCTTTTTTCTATCTTTTCTTTTTGTATATTTCTTTTGGGACTTTCTTTGGGCAAGGCATTGCGCCGGCCAGTCAACGTGGGGTGAAACAGTGTAACCAAAATATGAAGTCAGATATCTTACGGCAACACAGCCGTGCCCTTAGCCCCTGACCTTCAAAAGCCTTGAAACCCCACAATGTAACACAAAAAATTCAATTTAACATCAGTAATTTGTTTGCACACAGTTAAATTCTAAAACTGTTCTATTTAACCCACAGATAGGCCCTTATCAGGGATTATCACTACGGGTCAGAGTGAACCTGGGAGTAATGGCAATGAAGGGGTACTCCACATTCCCCAAAGCTTCAGGACTGGAGCCATACCATCAGATGCAATTTGGAGTCATTTCCAGGAGACTCGTTGGGTGAGGGTCTTATTTCTCTGTAGCGATTCAGTCGGCGTATTGTACAAGCCCCGCCTCCAGCTGAATGAGTGAATGGAAGCTTAGTCTCACCATCCACCGTAACTTGTCAGACGGACTTAGAATATGTTGAGTGTATCCTCGGCAGTGAGTATCCTGGGTATGACACTAAACTGTATCTGATGGTGCGGCTCCTAATCTTGAAATCTGGGGAGTATGGTGTACTCCTTTGGGTTCCATCTGTGGATGAAAAACATCTTTTTGAAAATCTGGTACTATATAAATGTGAATTATTTGTGTTAAGAATAATTACTTGAAGCTATAATTGTTTTATAAGTACTTTTGTTAGTTAATTGAAACTAAATAACCCATCAAAGAGCAATACTAGCATTGATATATCCGTGATATGCTAACACCGAACACTACGAAAAGAATGAAAAGATTTGTACATACAAGAACATTTAAGTTCTGGTATTCGTGGTATATACCAATGTTATTAAGAAGAAAAAATACACAAATGTGTCCTAATAGTTGGAAGTAGACACATTTTAACATGAACAAGCAGTATGTAGAAGGGGTACAAAAATGGAAAAAGTTTACTTGATGAAGGAAAGTACCTTTCCTTGGCAGAGACCAAGACACGTTTCTCGTGTTGAAAAAACAAATGCAAAAGAGGTCAAGAATGAATTACTGAGATTGTCATGTGACAATTGGACGTAAAAGTCGTGATCACATGACTGTAGAAGTTTAAAAATAAGATAATTTCAGCCAGTTAAAGATCGCCAAATTCCATATCTGCTCTGATCACTGACTCCTCGTTTAGCTTGATGGGTGATATGAAATGGAAGTTGCCAAGAAATAAAAGTAATATGTCTGTATTGTTATTCATTCCGATACACGGGCGAAAAGATGACAATAAGAAGGGACACACAGGACGCAGTCAGCGACGACGACGACACACACACACAGAGTGAGAAAAAAAGACAAAGACAAAAAAAAAAAAAAAAGAATTATTCAGAAAATACGTTTTTATCTTTTTATGAGTGAAATTTATCGCTTTTATCATTCTTTAATTATCAAAATCCTAGTCATTTGCAGTGAATGGAAGAGTTTAATCTACGAATGTAAAAAAAATAAAATAAAATAAAGAAATGAAAAAAAAGAATAATAAAAATAAGAATGAATAAATAAACATAAAAACATTTAATGTTTTTTTCTTTTTTTAACTACATCCCTTGAAAATTTGAAGTGACCAAGTAAAATAACCAAAGTTAGACTCAGTTCGGATCGCACCCCAAAACACTAAGTGGTCAAACCGCTATAGAACGCAGCGACGTAGCTACCAATGCGACACGTAATTTTTTAATTAATTTCCCGACCAATCAGGTTAACACCGGCTCTTTTTCACGGCGTCGCTCTGCCACGGTATTTGGCGTCATTGAGACGGATCCGTTCCTTGAACCATTCATTGTATTAATACAAGCAAAAGTAGTTAAATCGCCAGTTGATATTCGGCATTCAGCAGCCATGGGTCGACAGTCTACAACACTTTGCGAAACACCAAAGACGTTTTATTCCCAGCAGACCAGCATCCGCAAGTAGCCACGTGATTTCCATCAACAAGAATGTCAGTACAATCATCAGTCGTCAGTGGGCAAATATTTGAAAATGGCTGCATCATCTTGAGCAACTGACGACAGAAAAGAAAATTGGAACACTCACAATGTGGACACACACACACACACACACACACACACACACACACACACACACACACACACACACTCTCTCTCTCTCTCTCTCTCTCTCTATCTGTACGAATAAACCTTTTCTTCAGCCTACCAACTCATCTAGCCTTTACTCAAGATGCACACTTCGCAGATGCCCAATGACTCGCTCCACACGCTGAGCTCATACTTATACTTCGGTCAGTTAAAAATAAAATAGTCAATGTTACCTTTTCATTTTGTCGAATATTAAATGCTTAATAAGGTCATCCTTACATAACACACCCACAGATTAAGCTACAAAAAAGAATAAAGTAAAAAAAAAAAAACAAGAAAAAAAAAAACGAAACAAGAAGAGTAATATTGTACCTTATTTTACGGTTTTTTAACTTTTAAAATAAGACATCTGTACGAATAAAATAATCAAAGTTACAAAAAATGTAAAAAAATCTAATTCTCCATGGAATTATTTTTTTAAAACAAACAAAATCATTCTCACGCACCTTTATTTAGGGAGTCAAATTAACAAAATCATTGTTGGGCGGGGTATACGCCCCGTATAGCAACAAAAAATAAAAATATAGCGTCGTCAGAATTCACTGAAAAATTAAAAGAAACCTCATCTTTTATTGCTTCAAATACCCAGAATTTTAATAAAATCCAATATTTAGCTGATTTTTTGCGAGAGGGGGGATGAAAAAAAAAACCCCGTTTTTTAGCAGATGCTAAATACTATACATACTAGACATACTATATATATACAGCAGAAAGAACTTCGTATTTTTGTTTGGCGCGTAAATTAATTAGACCCTTATAGTCGTCGCATATTTTCCCCCAATGAAGATGACTTATCCTATTCAGCACGGACCATTTTCCCGGACAACATAAAAAGGGTGAAAGCCCGCCAAACTATCTCTTCTTCGGCCACTTTCGAACAGGAGAGACGTACTTTCTGTCCGCTCCCTTCATAGCAGCAGAAGCACAACACCATGAGGAAAGCCGTCTAATTTATGGACCTTTTGAGTCTACCCTCTTAGATCAAGGGTTCCCAGTTGAAAATGATTTAGATGCATGTAATCCGCCGCTTACAGGAACACCTTTATGTCGCTTCTAACTTTTGCTATGTCTACAGCGACGCGTAAATCGCTCAGACATCCAGCTATCTCATTCCTGGGCAACATTTTCTGGAGACTTTCATGCCTCTCTCCTACAGCAACCAGGACCACACATTTATGAGTGACTACATCATTCCTGTCCTTAAACAGCAAACACGACTTTTGCTATGTCTATAACGACGCATATTCCGCTCAGATATTCGGCATTGCTTTGACTGTAGTGACACACATTCCGCTCAGGCATTTAGCTGCTATAATTCCTTCTCAACTCAAAAACTATTTCCTTCCTTCCTTCCTTCCTTCCTACGAGACTTGCAGCATAAAGGTACCTTTTATTGTGGCTGTCATTAAACCATCTTGAAAACCTCACGGCATCTTCGTCTTTTCTCCTTTATTTTCCAACAATATAGCGAGGAAATAACGTAACACTCTTCCTCGGTAAATATATATTATAACAGTGCTGGTTGCCCCTAAATCATTTTGTGGGTTTGTGTCGAACCAAGTGCAATATAATATGGAGAGTGCTCAATATCTAGATAGATAAATAAAAACTCCATGAAACCCAGGGGTCGCAGTCTAAATTCCATGAATTAAATATATATATCTTATATATATTTGTTTATATATGTATATATATATATATATATATATATTGTTTGATATATCTATAAATAAAGTGCTTAATATCTTTCTTAGAGTATGTATTGGGTCGGAAAAAAAACTAGCGAGAAACTGACAGTTACCAAGCATCGCTGAATCAATGTTTATGTTACACACACACACACACACACGCATTGTCTAATGACTATAATTTACATGTATTTGAAAAAAAAAACAAACATACAATCTTCAGGTGAAACATGTAACATAAATACATGAAACTGATAGTCACGAGACTTGACATGAGGAAGCGAGAAAAGAATTTATTTTGGGTCTTTTCCTGCTTTGCTGGCCAGTATTTGAGCACTCTGCAGATTTAGGGGGAAAATCTGATAGTCACGACACTCGACATGAGCAAGTGAGAAAAGAATTTATTTTGGGTCTTATCCTACTCTGCTGGCTAGTATTTGAGCACTCTGCAGATTTAAGAAAAAAAGTTTTTATAATGATTTCTTATTTCCCTCTCCCACACACACACTTTCTCAAATATATATGTACATATATATATCAGTGCATATAAACAGTATAAACATACCTGACGACTGTACGAAGTAGTTAACGAACTATTTTTATATCTTCCAATAAATTATCTAAAAATAAACACTTCCGGCGAGAAAGAGAATGGGAACTACAACTGTAGACGGTTTCCCCACCGCCTTCACCTCATCTTTCTCTCCCCTTCCATATACAATGTCGTAGAATAATAACAAATCAGCAGGTAGAGTAATTTTCCCATCAAATGTATCCCACCAACGATTTTTTAATTAGGGTCAGAGAATCCCACCGTCATTCCGGCTATTCTTTTTTGTTTCATTCGTTTTCAGAGAAAATTGTCGTTCATTTTTCAAGAAAGTCAATGGACGACAAGTGAAATTGGAAGTGTTTGTATTGAAAATGAGGTTAAAATGGCGAAGACTAACACGAGTTACTAAGTTCAAACGACTATGCTTTCCCACTTCACAGCTTCTTATAAATAATTAAACTTATATCTTGCTATTTCTCCCCCCCTCTCTCTATCTATCTATCTATCTATCTATCTATCTATCTATCTATAAAAAGTAAAAGAAAAATATAAAGAGAATGCATTTATATATATCTATATGCATTCACACACACACACACACACACAGATATATATATATATATATATATATATATATATATATTAAAATAGGAAGGTCCACGAAGAGATTTGTATTTTTTGAATTTATTTATTTTGTTCTTACATACGTGTTATATATATGTTTCCAGCTTGTTGCTTTCGTCAGAGAACATGTGTGGCACAAGGCCTTTTTAAATAGTTTCTCAATGAGACTTGAACTCACTCTTGTTTCCAGTATGTATATATATGTATATATACACACACACATATATACAGATACATATATGTATATATATATATATGTACATATATATACATATACAGTTGGTATCATACAATAACAGATGTTTATACAACAGCATTGCTTCTAACAAAGCCTTCATCAGATGATGACTCTGGGTTCTGGCATAGTTTCGGGGCCGAAGCATCATTACCACTATCCCAGAGCACCCCAGCAGTATCTCACGACACCACCAGACTTTGTCGCTCTATAGGATTGCCAGATCCACGCTGATGCAGTTAGAGCCTTATCTTGGATCTTTTCAATGTATTTCCTCTTGTCTGATGGAAGAAGTCCAAGATTAGTCAAGAAAATGGAGGCTGAGTTGGCAATAAAACCTCTGCATCAGACTTCGATAGGAAATACATTTGTTATCCAGCCATTTCTGACACATTGTTCTCGCAGATCTTCATATTTTTCCAACTTACGCTGATGTGCCCAGTCGAAATTTTCTTCACAAGGGACTGTTATCTCAATAACGAAAACCATTTTTGCTTTAACGGACCAAATGACAATATCTGGACCCTTAGTCGTGATCGCTATTTCAGTTGGAAATATTAAGTCATGTTTTAAATCGGTTGCGACGTGCCAGTCTGTGTAGCCCTCAAGCAATGATGGTTTACGCATATTTTCATGTGCAATTTTCGAAATATTTCCTTCTTTAACGAACTGAATTGCTCAGTTGTTGATTATATTTAGAGCTTTATTGGCAGTCTCACAACATGTTTTTGAAACCTCAGCAAAAATCTCCAGGACTTCGTTATGTCTCCAAGTATAGCTTCTTAGAGCGTACTCACATCCAGTGAGAATATGTTTGAGGCTGGCAGTTTTCCCACATGCGCTGCATCGGTCGGATGTAGTTAACCCCCAAGCATGAAGGTTGACTGGCGTTGGTAAGGCGTCATACACTGCTTTTATGAGGAAACTTAATTTCTTTGGTTCCATGTGCTTGAGGTCTCTCTATGTGACAGCTCTGTCTTTTGCACTCTCCCACTTAGTCCATGCACCCTGTTTCCTTTGTCCAACAGCTGTACCAAAACGCTTAACTTCCTCAAGATGATGAATTTCTTCCGACACCATTTTTCTTCCGTTTGCCGTGGATTCTTTGGACCACCAACGCTGTGGATGTAGGCCTAGACCTGCTTTTCCATTTGCCACAGTGCCAATTATTTCTTTCATCCTGAGGGCAGATTCTACATTCTGAACAGCCTTCCATTTCCGACCGATTATCACAGAAGGCTGGGCATTCTTCACCAGTGGGTCACGAGAGTCACGCAGCATTTGGAATTGTCACGCTTTTTCTAATTTATATTCCTCAACAAGTGACAACGTTGGAAGTTCTAGTTTTGTTGATGAACTATATAGTGCCACGTTTGCTAAGGAGTTAGGTACTCCCAACCATACGTGTATATATATATATATATATATATATATACTGTGACGTAGCCTAAAATATTTATCCCAGAACAGGAGTTTACTTTTCGCACGTGTGAAGTCGGGGCAGTCTGGCACTTGATCCCTCGCAAAATAAGTCCTAGTTAAGAGTCCTTTCTCGGGCATATGGGAACTGGCAGATAATCTGGGGGTTAATTTGTGGCTAGACTGACCGCCACTGGCAAGGGGTTTCCATTTTTCACGTTCACCCCCCCCCCACCAGACCACTTCATCTTCCTACCCCAAGGATAATGGAAGATATGGGCCTCTAGGTTTAGATATAATATTATTTATTGTAATCGACAAATCCAATTTCTCGTGTAATATTTTTAAAGGCGAATAGGACATTTAGCGAGAATAAATTGGGGCGAATGAAGCTGAAAAGGAATATGCAAAAGACAACTTGATAGGCAGACAACACAATGAATAAATTTCGACACGAGGGGAGATATAAAATATAACAAGGTTTTTAATACATGCGGACACACATATTTAACGTGTCGGCTATATTATCAGCGAATAATATCAAAATACAAATGTCTTATTTCCTTATTCTTTTCTTTCTTCCTTCTTTAAATTGAGAGAGAGTATGTAATTGCAATACTTAGGAAGGGTGGAGGGAAAAAATGGCTTTAAGGTTTACTTAGCTTTTCGACAACGGGTTTCTTCTGAGAGTATTTTCTTTAACGGGCTAGCGGGATTCTATGGAGCTCGGCTTGAAGGCGTCTGCTATCTCTTGTCCAAGAGCTGTATTTCGCTTGTTCACCCGGAATTTTGGTCACAGTGTCAACACATCTTGTCACACCAACTGCTGTCCTAAAACTAAATTCTTTATCCCTATTTCCGCTGACGAAAAGGGTGCTACTTCCGCTTTAGGGTTCTGGCAAATCACTTGGCCTCTTTCTCTCTCCTCACCCTGTCTGGCGATTCATTCGGACTACTATCTCTATCCACCTGGGTGAGGTTACAGCGTACAGATAGCTTGATCTACATTCATTACTTCCTTCAACAGGCCGGCCGAAGTTGACCTACATTCCTTATTCTTCCTTTTAACGGCCAGTCTTTGAGGCCTGTTAATGCAAACACAGAAGAGTAGGGGAAATTTCTTATTTCTCTCCTCTCAGTGGGAAACCACGTGACAATACATATATATATATATATAGACATATATACATATATATACACACATATATATACACACACACACACATATATATATATATATACATATATATATAAATGTATACATATATATATATGCTGACATACACACATCCAGACATATGTATATAGTGTTCGCCAATGGCCCGGGAGACCGGGGTTCAATCCCATATCGAGTTATACCAAAGACTTAAAAAATGGTATTTGATGCCTCCTTGCCTAACACTCAGCATTATAAGGTACGAATCAAGAGTAAAGTGGAGCCATCCAGAGAAAGGAGAAGCGCCCTTCACCTACACCTCGGTGTAGTAGCTATTGAAAAGGGAACATTCAGGTCACCTTTGACTATGGTCGCTAACTTTATTTTATATATATATATATATAATACATCATAGTATTCGTAACCCTGGGTTTCATGCTTTACGGATTTGTTTGAAAGCGTGTCGGACGAATTGCGTTGAGGCAAAAATGTAAACAAATGAAGGCTGCCACATTAATGCCTTATAATTCCTGAGCTGATGTGGTACGCTTGTTGGCCGACCGGTCTGATACTAAGTCTAACGTAAAGTTGCGCGGGTTTTCGATCCCAACTTCAAGCATCTTATGTGTCTAGCCACACTGAAGAGTTGTGATACAACGAAACAGTCTGTCTGTGGATGACAATATTTAATACAAATATATACCTGCTATTTAATATAAAATTTATCTGCTGAGCAAAATATATAAACTCCATTTGAATTTCATCTGACGAGCTTGAAAAAGCGAAATAGATCTGAAATAGGATGCTATTTCTAAATTTCTTGTCTTTTAAACAATATATATATATATATATATATCAGTAATATCCAGTCAGCGTCAAAGACAACGGATGTATGATGGCCTCATTAGCTGAGGGATTTAATATATGTAAAAGGAGTAAACAGAAAAATACATGAAGATAATTGTTTAGTTTACAAGCTTACATTAATGATAAAATTCCACTTGCTACGAAAAGTCTCGCATATGTTCAAATTAGGATGGGTTAATTTACAAGAACATCCTTTTCCTGTTTTCTTCATTTCTCTTATACTTTATTGTTTTGACCTCCTTTACTTTCGCCTGAAAATCTCAATTTATATACGTTTTTTTTCCTTCCCATTTTTTTCCATACTTTTCTATAGACTGTCATCCATATTTGCTGTTTTTCAACCTCAAATTAAACGTGTGAATTCATCTGGTGAGACGAAGAGTATATTCTTCGCCGAAATAAATTTATAATGACAATTTAACCAGGTTTGAGTTTTCTTTTAATTGCATTATATATATATATATATATATATATATATATATATATATATATATATATATATATCATCATCATACAACGTGTGAAAGCACGTGCGATACCATGTCCTCATCGGCCGCCAACCAGGGGTGATAACACAGTTTCGGTAGCTCAAGGCAGTACTGCCACTCCTGGCCCTACCAAGCAGCTTTTGCTACCGGTCAGGGCATTAAGAGAATTATATATATATATATATACGCCAGATCAATTAAGAGCAGAGACGACATTGGACGTTAATCTTCATTTTTAGTGTACAGTTTGTACACTAAAACTGAAGATTATATATATATATATATATATATATATATATATACTCACGGTATAGCCTAGCGGCAATGACCTGTTATCTGCGGGACGTTTGTTGCCAGCTTAACCTAGTGGCATGCGCCGTAAGTCCTTTTTTATACATACACTAATATCTAACAATTTCACACCACAAACAACTGAAGGAACTCTTAAATAAACATTCATATCTCTTCAAATCTTGTCACAGACCCATGTGCGACAAAGTACTTTTCTTGGTTTGGTTTGAGTGTGGTTATGTATATCAACCCTTGTGGGTTATTCAAAGCCAGATCCAGTTCACTCACACACACATACACACACACACACACACACACACATATATATATATGATTTGTAAGCGAATAGTTTGTAGGTAACAGGATTTTTAAAAGGAGTCAGAGCTCATTTGTTTGTACATAGTTAAATAGTTTCAAGTATACCAAACGATAAAACAGTTCTATTTGACCATAGATAGGATCCTAATAAGTACTAGCACTTCTGCTCGGAGTGGACATGGGAGTAATGGTAATGAAGAAGTACTCCACATTCCCCAAAGCCACAAGACTGGAGACTTACCGTCATATTCAGTTTAGTGTCATATCCAGAACACTCTTTTTTTTGCGGAGGGGGGTCTTACTCCTCTACAATGGTGCAGTCGGCGTATTCTTCAGCCCTGTCCAACAAACAGGGGAGAGTACTTTCCTATTTTATCATCTTCATTCACTCTTTTTGCATCTCATTTTTTAAATGTTTTCTTTTTCAATTCATTTTTCCTTTAACACGTACACACGGGGTGGGTGGGTTTCACACCACTCCCAAAGGGCATTAGTCTGAAAGTGAATGTAATAGCACGACTAGAATTCGAACTCGCCTACAACAATATTGAAGTTTAGAACTTTGACCACTACGCCATGGATACTCCTCTCCAAGATATTTTTGAATACTCAATGAAGAACATACCAATTCCAATGAAGCATGAGTGAAAAACTGGATTTATTGAGAAGGTTGATATATTTTTAAAAAGAATGAACAAGTTTTAAAAACACTTATTAAATCAAGAGAGTGCTCAAATGCTAACCAGCAGAGCAGGATAAAACTTAAAATTGATTATCTCACACCCTCATGTCAGCTTTATTATTAAAAGTTTCAGGTATTAAAAAAATCCAAACTTCAGACAAAACACATCTTTATTTTATTTGTTGGTGCGTGTGTGTGTGTATGGTTGTGTGCGGGTGTGTGTGTGTATGGTTGTGTGCGGGTGTGTATGTGTATGGTTGTGTGCACGTGTGTGCGTTTATGTGTGCGTGTGCGTGTGTGTCTATGTATGCACAATATTTTCAACCATAAAAGAGAATAACAATAAAAAGAGGATAAGAACTCACGACTTTGAGTTTCACGTTGTCGATCCACAGGTGAATCAGTATCGTTACCTGAAGATCGGATTACGTGAGCATTTCAGCGTGAAAATCAGGGTAGTGAGTTTTTATATACACACTCATGTACACACACAAACATACACACTTGCATACACACATCAGTACACACACACACACACACACACACATCAGTATACACACACATACAGAAACCCACAAACACAAACACATATCAGCATACGCACACACACACTCACGCACACAAGCACACACACACAAACACACAAACATCAGCACACACACACATCAGCACACACACAAACACACACACATCAGCATACGCACATACACACTCAAACAAACACAAACACACATCAGCATACGCACACACACACCCACACACACATCAGCACACACACACACACACACACACATCAGCATACGCACATACACACACAACCCACAAACACAAACACACATCAGCGTACGCACACACACACTCACTCACACAAGTACACACATCAGCACACACGCACACACACACACACACACATCAGCACACACACACACATCAGCACACACACACACATCAGCACACGCACATACACACATCAGCATACGCACATACACACACAACCCACAAACACAAACACACAGCGTACGCACACACACACTCACTCACACAAGCACACACATCAGCACACACACACACACACACATCAGCATACGCACATACACACACAAACAAACACAAACACAAACACACATCAGCATACACACACACACGCACACACACACGCACACACACACATGAGCATACGCACATACACACAGAAACTCAAACACACATCAGCATACACACATACACACACACACACACACAAACACACACACACGCCCGCACAGGAGATGTTTGTGGTGTAATAATTATTGTTTTCGTAAATGAACATGGCAACCCGAGTTCAAATCCTAGACGATTCTGTTTGCATTTTCACAAAGCGCTTATACTCTTACGAAAGGTATGGGATCAACCATTTTCCCAGCAACTATGGGTAAATATTTGGGCAAACTAGGTTCTTTAACCTTGGTATGGCAAGGAAAACCCTTTAACCAGTTTGGGTTCTTTAAGATTTGTATGAAAAGAAAAACTCTGAATGCAAACCTGTTTTGCCTAGTCGGCTGGGGCTGTAGAATACACTGACTGCACCTCTGCAGAGGAGTAAGACACTCCCCCTCCCCAACGAGTTTCCTGGATATGACACTAAACAATCTGATGGTGAGGTTCCAGTGATGCTGGAGCTTTGGGGAATGCGGAGTACCCATTCATTGCTATTGCTCCCAGGTTCACTCTGGCCCGGCGTAGTAGCACCTGACAGGGCCCTATCGATGGGTTAAATAGAACTGACGGCATACTTATGCTAAACCGAATTGCTTGATTAAACTGAATAGCTTGAAATAGAAATGTTTTTCACAATTAAACCGTACTTACATTTAAACTACGTGTTTATGCTTAACTGAATTATTTGAAATAGAACTGTTTTTTGACATTAAAACTGTATTTACACTTAACTGAATTGTTACATATAACTACTTGAATATTTTGAAATAGAAATGTTTTTGACAATTAAACTATGTACTTATGCTAATCTGAATTGTTTGAAATAGAACTGATTATTTGTATAAAAACGGATTTGGCATTAAATAACCTACAAAGATTGATATACCATGAAACCCAACCAACCAAACCTGTTAAATTACGCTTAGAAATTGACTTTGTGTCACATCCTGCTCATCCGGAGGGGTTGGGTAAACATATACACACGCTCGAGTCGGTACATCTGTCTAAATTAATAGATAAAACAAGCGATAACAAAAATGACGTAATGGGTCAATCCCATCGCTACAATATGAAGTGGATTGGCAATGAAGTAGGAAAAGTCTTTTGAGAAATTAAACGAAAATTGCGACAAATGTCATAATCTTGTATATGTATATATACATTTGTCTCAATTTTCTCAAAAATGTCCAATTTATCTAGGCCTTCCTTGGCTTGGTAATGGTAATTTACTAAGCTTTTTGCTTAGATGTGGTACAAGGCCATATGAAAGGGGCACCCAATGAGACTCTAACCATATTTACCAACCCCTCCGCTCGGGCAGGATATGACACGAGGTCCATTTTAAGCGGAGTTTAACAGGTTTGAATTTAGAGTTTTCCTTCTCCAAGACTAGTTGCCTCAACAAGGCTGAAGAACCTAGTCTGCCCTACTATTTGTCCATAGCTGGAGGGAGAATAATCGGATTCATACCTTTCCCAAGGGTATTAGTGCTATGTGAAATGCAATCAGTCTCGTCCAGGATTTGAACTCATGTCACCGTGTTCATTTCCTAGGACGGTAACCATTACACCACAGGCACCTCCATGAGACTCTAACTCATTCGTGTAGGTTTGTTAGTCGAGCTTGCTAACCATTACACCACCAGAGGCGCCTTCGTTGGCTTGGTAATGTTAGCGATAGGTTAGCTTAGTGAATTTCAACGGCCGTGCAACTGTGTTACTTTTTAGCGAACACAAGATGTTTATTTTTTACTTAACTGATCTTAATATCTTCACAAAAGGTTGATCTTCCTCCCCATCATAATAAGAGCCTATTGCTTATTTGTTTAATTGAAATTGTGGATTGCATTTTATTGCTAGAACTGCCCAAAGTTTGGATGTTAGGATCAGTCCGGAATTTTACTTCCCTCCCCATAGATGTTCATACGGGTCTTCCATCGCAAAAAGGGGGCCAAAAATTTAATTGGTTTGGTTGTTTAATGGCATATCAACCTTTGTAGGTTATTTAACGTCAAAGCCATTCTCCTTGAAGAACAGTAGTGGTACTATTTAACCCATAGCTGGGAGGATAAGGGGATTCATACCTTTCCCAAAGGTATTCGTCCGAGAGTGAACATAATAGCGCGACTGGAGTACGAACTTGCCTACTACAATTCCACTGTCCATCGCTTTAAATATTACACCACGAGGAAGACACCCCACAAAAAATTGAGTGTCGACCTGTTCAGCAAGACGCACTATTCATTTCATTAAAGATTTTAGAAACTATTTTTATTTGGTCCGGGCAGCATTTCCCTCTGTTAAAAGAGGTAATGTTTATTTGGACTTAATATGGTTTCAATCTAATCCTCTACCCAATTTCTCTCCCCTTTTCTATTACTTTTTTCTATCTATCTATCTATCCTGTTCATATCTATCTATCTATCTATTCATCCTGTTCATATCTATCTATCTATCTATCTATCTATCTATCTATCTATCCTGTTCATATCTATCTATCTATCTATCTATCTATTCATCCTGTTCATATCTATCTATCTATCCTGTTCATATCTATCTATCTATCTATCTATCTATCCTGTTCATATCTATCTATCTATCTATCTATCTATCTATCTATCTATCTATCTATCTATTCATCCTGTTCATATCTATCTATCTATCTATCTATCCTGTTCATATCTATCTATCTATCTATCTATCTATCTATTCATCCTGTTCATATCTATCTATCTATCTAGCTAGCTAGCTATCTATCTATCCTGTTCATATCTATCTATCTATCTATCTATCTATCTATCTATCTATCTATCCTGTTCATATCTATCTATCTATCTATCTATCTATCTATCTATCTATCTATTCATCCTGTTCATATCTATCTATCTATCTATCTATCTATCTATCTATCTATCTATTCATCCTGTTCATATCTATCTATCTATCTAGCTATCTATCTATCCTGTTCATATCTATCTATCTATCTATCTATGTTTGTTAAGAAGGATAAAAAAAAAATGCAAATTGTGCTTAAAGGGAAAATATCATATAATAAATTTTCCGAAAATCTATCAATCTGTTGAATAAAAAATTGGGATTGATATCTAAATGTCACTAACAAGCTAAATATTTACACATAGCAACGTGATTAAATCATTAGCCACTAAAAAAGCAAATAGTCACGTGACTTAAATATTACATCAAGAACAGACATTTATTCAACTTGGTTGGTTGGATTTTTTGGCATATCAACCATTGCAGGTTATTTAATGCCAAATCTGGTTTAGACGTATGATTTTTAAGTAGTTTGTATCTAATCCTTTTTTAAACGAACCAGAGCTCATTTGTTTGCACACAGTTTCAAGTATTATCAAACACAAATAGTAGTTCAGGATATTCTGATACCTAACCCCTCCTCACAAGCAGGATGTTACACAAGGTCAAATTTTTATCGGAGTTTATCAGGTTTGAATTCAGAGTTTTGTTTCTAGACCGGTTGTCATACCAAGGTTAAAGAACCTAGTCTGCCCTACTATTTACCCATAGCTGAAGGGAGAATAATTTGATTCATACCTTTCAGAAGGGTATTAATGCTACGTGAAATGCTGTTAGCCTCGTCCAGGATTTGAACTCACTTCATCCTGACTGTTTCCAACGATTATAACCGTTACACCACAAGTATCTCCACGATCGTTCCAAGTATTTCGATATAATACGAATAATGTACACAAAATTACCTGAATTCAAGTATTTAAAACAATTACGTGCTTTCATGTAAATCCTTTGGGAATTGTGCCAGGAATTAAAATTTGACGAAACTACCAAATGGTGTATATACCCAGACCAAGGTCCGTACAAGCATTAATCCCACGGGCTATGTACCACCCCTGGTTTTCTGGGGTCCACCTAGCATTTGCATCGGTTGGGTGTTATTGCGCTAACCACCTGGTACGGGGGGGTATATTCACCCGGCAATATCTGCTTGGGAGGACTGAGTTCATTACTTAGCACCAGAGGCACGACAAAAATTGGGAATGCCGACGAGATTAAACATTTTTTTGAGGGGGGTTCGATTTCCCCCACCACCATAAGTGATCTTGTGTCAAATCCGGCCTGGTGGCAAGTTGGATAGATATTACACCAGAACATATTCTAGAGAATGTGACAAATAAAATTCTTAGGAAATTTTGAAATTCAATCATATTACTTAAACCCATCCAGAATACCAGACCTAGAGTTGAATAATAATAATAATAATAATAATAATAATAATAATAATAATAATAAGAAGAAGAAGAAGAAGAAATGGCGAGATTGATATAATAAAAACTAAACTATGGCTGAAAAGTGGTGGACTGAAAGCAGGGATCGAAGGGTTAATAATTGCAGCACTGGACCTATTGAAATTTGTGAATTCGTCAGTTAATGTCTGCTCGAATCTGATTGACTGTTTTGAAGTTGTACTGTTGGTCCCTGCTCCTAATGTTTTTTAAATGAGACCCACAAGGGTTCTCCCTGTTCTTTTGGTTTTTTTTCAGCACAAGCAGAAGGCTCTGGTCGGCCCTTTCTCACTTTGCTTTGCGAGCTCTTGTTTATTCACCTTCGACTTTAGACAGTTTTTTCTTGAGCAAGGTGGCTTGAGCAAAATAGGCCCATCAGTCTCTTAGGTTAAGTCTCTTTTCCTTACAGGGTTTTTATTGTTACTTGTTGAAACAATAAGCCTACGGCAGGCTATTTGTGATTTGGTGTGCGGTCCCTTTCAAAAGAAAGTTGAGTTTAAGGTCTGGAGGTGGTATTATTGGACTTTTGCCGACAAAGGAAGCTGTTAGCCCTGCCAGAAGATGTGGTAAAAGCCTCCGTTGGCTCAACAGAAGAAAATTCGAGTTGAAACAGAAAGATTTTGATCTAAGTGGAGAAAGCGGTGGTCTACTCGAAGTTTACTCAAAGAAATAGTAAACTTTGTTTTCAACAAGTCTACACAGGAAACTAGAAGAACACGGTTGTCCAAATTGATTCAACACCGAGAGGAAGAAGATACCCTAAAAATTGGCTTCAAAATGAACTTTGACATAAAATACTAAAGAATGGTATTTTATCAATAATAAAACTTAAACTGACAGTAGGTGGTTGACGTCATTGCTTCGAGCAAGTCAGTCGTTATATTTTTTATAGCCTTTTTTTGTTTGTTATAATATTGACGTTACTTGAATGTATGTTATTTTTGTTACCTTAAATTCAATGCTTTCGACAAGCATAGGGGAAAACATGCAAAGCCGGATTTTGTAAAGTTTATTTCTCTTGAAATAAATTACTTTGCGGGAACTGGTTGTTTTTATTTCTAAGAAATATAGACACGCTTCTCTTTTAGGTAACAAAAATTAGCTTTCCCCCCCCTTTTCTTATCTCCTTTATTTCTATACTTTTCACTCCCCTTTTTGCCCGGCCTGACAGTTACTACTAGATAATTTCTTGGGCTGAGCAGAAATAAATTTTACTTGATTTGGGTAAAATTGTACTTTATAATGACTAGTATTCGAATAATTTTGTTAACTTTTCGTGCGTTGATTGTTATAATTCAAGACCTAAAACCTAAAACCTACTATATTCATTTCTTATTGACTAGAACCTATTAACTAGGAATTATCAGACAAATGTTATAAAAAAAAAATGACCAAATCCAACACGTAGACTGTGCGAAAAAAAAATGTATCAGTTGACAACTAAATGTTCACTGATAGAAAATTAAAGAAAGGCACGATGAAATAGAAAATTGTGCTCATTGAAAAATATGCAAACACGATGGAATATTTAATTTTAAAAGAATGGTATAAACACTGAGTAAAACCAATAAAAGAAGCCAAAGAGGCAACTATTCTCTCTGACTATGCCATCCAAACTGATAAAAAAGCAATAGATAATGTGGTTAAAGGACTATAAAAGAAAAACGTGCCTTCCAATTGATTTATCAGTGCCAATAGATAATAACATGTCAGTCAAAAAATAGAATAAAATAAGCAAATACAAAAACCTGGAAATAGAAACAGAAAAAAAGTGACATCTTAAAACTCCCATTATGGCTGTAATAATGGGAGCCCTGGGTATGTGGGGATTTAGGAATTAACAGTTAAACTCCCAACCGGATACTGACTCGTCGGCTGCCAGATACAAAATGTATAAACGCGTCGCCACGCATAAGGCTCCACGCATCCATCCGGTTAAAATCAGAAAAAAGAAAAATAATAAAAAGTAAAGTAGCCAATGAGAAGCGGTCGCGCCAAAATTAGAAGGATTTTGGAGTGGCGAATTTGGAGCCGGTGTAGAGAGATAAATACTCAGGTTTTCTGTGAACCGGGTCTTGTCAGGAAGTGTCCGTCAAACCAACAACATCATTTTGCTGTCTGGTGTTTTTGGGCACCACGCTACGTCTTGGGACGTAGCGTTGGTTAGTCCATTCACCAAGTAAATAAAGGAAAGTATGGAAGAAATGTTTTCGTCTCTTATCTGTTTCTATCTTTTCCTTTTGTATATTTCTTTTGGGACTTTCTTTAGGCAAGGCATTGCGCCAGCCAGTCAACGTGGGGTAAAATAATATAACCAAAATATGGAGTCAGATATCTTACGGCAACACAGCCATGCCCTTAGCCACTGACCTCCTAAATACCTTCAAACCCCACAGGTATGTTCAAGAAAAAGGGACATAGATAAACACATTAATAATAAATATCCAAGTCCCAGCCGATATGAAATACAAAATACTATACTGTGCAGAATTGTTTATCTTCTGAGGAGAGTTCTGTCAATGTGCCTGAAAAATATCACCTAAAAGAGGCAGTAAAAACATAGAAATATGGAGTATGCATAATCACTACCTTCCCTCAAGCTTGGGTATAGACATGGTACTATTTACCAACCCCTCCGCTCGGGCAGGATATGACACAAGGTCATTTTTAAGCGGAGTTTTACAGGTTTGAATTCAAAGTTTTCCTTCTCCTAGACTAGTTTCTTCACCAAGGCTGAAGAACCTAGTCTGTCCTACTATTTACCCATAGCTGGAGGGAGAATAATTGGATTCATACCTTCCCCAAGGGTATTAGTGCTATGTGAAATGCTTCAGTCTCGTCCAGGATTTGAACTCGTGTCGCTGTGTCCATTTCCTACGACGATAACCATTACACCACGGGCACCTCTATGGGTATAGATATGGTGAAAGATTCTAAGAAACCGAAAATAAAACTGAAAATTGAATAATGATAATAATATGGAACGTGAAGGCGACGATGATAGCAATTCTAATTGGTACGTTCGGAACGATCCCTAAAATTTTGCTAAGGGGCCTGTAAGAGTTAGAAATTGGAGGACGAACCGAGACTATCCTAACTGCAGCATTGTTGAAGTCAGTCAGAATACCGAGAAGAATACAGGAGACTTGATGAGGCTCCAGTGAAAGACCATCAGTTAACGCTGGAGTGAAAGATTCGCGACGAGTAGTAAAATAATAATAATAATAATAATAAAATTTAGAAAATTTGAAGAGAATTATGAATGGAAAAAAGATTACCTTACCATCACTAAGAAACATAGAATGGAGAACTGTCAAGACGTAAACGGAAAAAATAAATCAAGTACTAATATATATTTCAACAAAAAACATAACAGAATTAGATGAATTAATCTATGCAGGAGCGAGAGTTGTTTGCGAGAAAATCAGGCTGACATCATCAAACAAGTGGAGATGAAAGAAAAAATCTCAGGAGAATCAGAAAGTTACTCGAGACAAAACTAAGTTGCATAAAACTTAGAGGAATAAATACCTACGCCGTTCTCCTCGTAAGATATTCGGGACCATTCTTGAAGTAGACCAGAGAAGAACTTGAAGCAAATGTATCAAAGAACAAGAAAACTAATGACCATGCATAAAGCATTACATCCCAAAGATGACGTTGACAGACTACATGTATCAAGAAAAGAAGGAGGAAGAAAACTTACCAGCTTTGAAGGCACTGTTGACGCATCGATACAACGACTCGAAGACTACATAGAAAAGTGCGGAGAAGGACTGATTACAGCCACCAGAAACAATACTGACAAAACGAGTACTAACAGAACGACAATATCTAGAAAACAAAAATAAGAAGAAAAACAACTCAGCGGACGTTTTAAACGACTAATAAGCAACATCTCACACAAGAAAACATGGATGTGGCTAAGAAAAGGAAACCTTAAGAGAGAAACAGAATCTCTCCTAATAGCATCTCAAAACAACGCCATAAGAACCAATCATATCATATTTACCCAACCCCTCCGCTCGGCCAGGATATGACACAAGGTCAATTTTTTTTAAGCGGAGTTTAACAGGTTTGAATTCAGAGTTTTCCTTCTCCTAGACTAGTTGCCTCACCAAGGCTGAAGAACCTAGTCTGCCCTACTATTTACCCATGGTTGGAGGGAGAATAATTGGATTCATACCTTTCCCAAGGGTATTAGTGCTATGTGAAATGCAATCAGTCCAGGATTTGAACTCGTGTCGCCGTGTCCAATTCCTGTGACGATAACCATTACATCACGGGCACCAATCATATCAAAGCGAGAATAGATAAGACGCAACAAAATACAAATGTAGGTTATGTGGTGATAGAGACGAAACCATCAATCACATAATAAGCGAATGCAGCTAATTAGCACAGAAGGAGTATAAGACTAGACACGACTGGACGGCCAAGGTAATTCACTGGGAGTTATGCAAGAAATTTAAATTTGACCATACAAACTAATGGTATATGCACAACCCAGCATCTGTCCTGGAGAATGAGAGACTTAAACTCCAATGGAATTTTAACATACAAACGGATCACCTAATCTCGGCCAGACGACCAGACCTTATAATAATCAAGAAAAAAAGAGAATTTGCAAAATTGTGGACTTTGAGAGAAAATGAAAAAAAGAATAAGTACCTCGACTTTGCTAGGGAATTGAAAAAACTGTGGAACATGATAGTGACATTTGTGCCAATCGTGATTGGTGCAGTCACTAAAAGATCGATGTAGGGACCAAAGGGCTCGGAAAGAAGAGAACGAGCAGAGGCTATCCAAGCTACCGCATTGTTAGGATCAGCCAGAATACTGAGAAGAGTCCTGGAGACTTGCTGAGAGTTGCTGTCACTTAAACTCCAGTGAAAGATCATCAGCTAACACTGATGTAAAAAGCTCTCAAAGAATAAATAATAATAATAATAATAATAATAATAATAATAATAATAATGTCTTTTAAACAATCATGGCTTCAATTAACTATTCTTAAAATAAACAATTTACCCATAGTTATATGGTTTCAAGTATCTCTTTATAATACCAATAATTTGCGAAAAGAAAGGGTCCTTAACAGGTACTTAACTGGCCTGGAGTGGACTTGGGAGTCATAGGAACTAAGGGTTACCTTTATACCCCATAGAACCTCACCATCAGATGCAGTTTAATGCCAAACTCTGGTCGCCCACCGTTTGATAAGTCTTATCAGTTTTTTGGGATATGCAGTAAGTGTATTCGACACTTTCCTAGCAGTAAAGTGTATTCAACAGTTTCCCAGCGGGGCAAAACAGTGTTATAAAAAAATGGGCGTCTCTAAGTTAGATATTACTGTCACTTTGGTTTCTTGAATGTCGCACTTAATAATTTGTCAAAGGACGTTTTTTTTTACTGATTCATTGTGTCGACTGGTTTGTTTGAGATAAAAATAAATAAGTCAATCTACTATGTATAAAAACTTGTTTGTCTGTATGCATCAACAGTATCGTCTATAAATAAGTAAGTTGTTGGCGACCTTAGTCGATGGAGGCCCGAAGGCTCCTTTTGCAATAGCTACTACACCGAGGTGTAGGGGAGGGTGCTACTCCATTCCCTGGATGGCTCCACTTCACCCTTGATCTGTACCTTATAATACCGAGTGTTAAGCAAGGCGGCATCCAT
>OY757932.1:2352870-2367870 GCA_963585895.1 Sepioteuthis lessoniana
CTACAACAATTTTAAATGTCCATATGAAAACGTCTGGAAACTTATCGAATGTACCTCGTAGGTGTTATGGTCAAGGGGAGATTCAAATGATAACACGACTCGAAAATGAGTGATAAGAAATATATTGAAAGAAAATAATATATACATAAACGATAACTGAGAGAAACCCCTCCTCAGCTTAACACAATCATGAATATTAACGTCCGTTCTTGGTGACGGCTCAAGACAGCGCAGAAGAGAGCTTAGCCGGTATATGTCACCTATTGTTGGGGTGTCTCTCCTACCGATGGACTATCGGTAGGAGAGACACCCCAACAATAGGTGATTTGTTTGCACACACTTTAAATGTCAAATAGTTCTATTTGACCTATAGATAGGATCCTATGCTGTGCTACCACTCCGGGTCAGAGTGGACCTGGGAGTAATGGTGATGAAAGGGGTACACCATATTCCCTTGAGTTCCAGGGCTGGAGCATCACCATAAGATTCTTTTGTGTCATATTCAGGATACTCGTGGGGAGGAGGTTCTGATCCCTCTGCAGAGCAGCAATCAATGTATTCTACTGTCCCAGCCAACTGGGCTCATCCTTTTCGGGTTGAAGCGCCCTTGATATATAGTTTCCATCATCGGAATATATTGGTGGAATCTTTACTCATGCTCATCATTTATCTCACCCAGATTAGACGAAAAAAACCGATGAAAATTCTTTGTTGCACTGCTAGCTTGTTAATTAAATCAGCATAATTTTCAGGTTTATGAGACTCAACAAAAGTCTACACATTCAAATCGTATCTATACAGTGCCGTCGTTGACTCAAGTGAATTCAGTTTACCTCTATACTCGTCAGGCATCAATTCTCTGATCTCAGGTCGAATAAAAATCCTTCTTTTCAGTTTATGTGCCAAATTTGTATTTTTAGATGTTGCAAAGATCGTATATCATTGCTTTTATCCAAATTTTTAATACGGTCGAATTTGATGTAAAGAGATGGGAAGAAGATCTTTTACAGTTCTACCAGTGGCAATTGATGTACATTTTACTTATTCTTGACGACCTTGAAAAATTTTGAGCACGGATTTGGAATCAGCTCATTCGATTTAATCTAAAACACGTTTTTACTCTAGTAACAAAAACTTTGTGAACCAATGTAATCGAAAATATTCCTGTCCTATTTTCTTTTGGATAAAAAAGCAATAAAAATAAATTCGAATTAAATGGAGAAAAGAAAAATGGCTTTTTTGGTTATTTTTGTGACGCAATGAAATTTATTATTTCTGATAAACCGGTACTTCAACTTTAACTATCACAGCAGCGTTTGACCTTCATTAAGACCGGTTGCATAATTTGGACAAATGCAGTTAGATAAGCGATGTATTTCTTAAATCTATATATTGATACGCTTGTTTGTCACTATCTATCTATCTATCTAGCTCGCTAGCTATCATTTGTGATTGTCACGCTATCAATTGTAAATACATCACCTTTCTAGGAAGCTCCTGCGAGTAATAGCCACAAAAAGGTGACTATTCTCACCGGAGCTTAAGAAGTGGATTCTCACCACACCAAAGACTCTATTTTGAAGAGAAATTTGATTTTTGATGAAGTCTAGAACAGTGGTTTTAAGCCGGTGGTCCATTTGGTTCCTGGTGGTCCTTCGGAGTTTATGTAAGAGTCTTTGTTCCACGCAAGCAAAATAGCAAAAAGGAGGCTCCATGATAATATTCTTGTGGGCAATGAAAAAATTTGCTTTAAAGGGGAGTTATTACTGCTAAAATGAAAAATCGAGAAATACTTGAATCTTGCCAGAGAGATAAAAAGTAATGGGGCATGAAAGTGACGGTGATACTAATTGTAGTCGGAGCACTTCGAATGGTTACAATGGGTTTTGAAAGGAGACAGGATGATTTGGAGATCAGAGAAAGAATCGAGACCATCCAAACTTCAGCACTATTAAGATCAGATAGAATACTTGGGAGAGTCCTAGAAACTTGAGAAGACTTAATGTCGCTTCAGTGGAAAGCACCTGTTAAAATAGGTGAGAAAAACTAGTAAAGAGTGAAAATAATAATGATAGTGGAAGAAGGCAATAGAATGTATTGGGTGAATTGTTGGATAAACAACAAAAAACAAGGAGTTTGATTGTCTAAATAATCCTTTGAATATCAATGATTCTACTCAAAACTATTTATCAGGATTTCTCAACCGAGGTTCATAGAGTCCCTGTGGGGCCGTATAATATTTTGGGGTTCACGTAACAAAATAATGAAGTGGGCCTCTCGGCAGTATTTTAATGATCAATGAAAGTTTCTTGTTTTTCACGTGTTCATTGCAAGAAATAACAAGGTTTCTTTTTCCAACACTTAACTTAGTCCAACATATCGAATATATTTGATAAAATCAATTTACTTAAATAAACAGCTCCAAAGAGAAAACTGTGATCTAATGTCCTTCAAAGAAGATTTTACTAATTTTCTTGGAAAAGTGCAGTTCAACAAAATAAATGTCATTTGTTGTGTATTATTAAATTTTCAGGGTTTGGAATTGATTAGCCGTGATCTGCACGAAGATGACCCTGCATTGTATACTGAAGATTCGAAAAACACGTACAATGATTGACAAAGTTGGTTTAAATTTTAGAAAATCATTGAAAACGTTTGAGAGCGGACTGTTAAATAAGTAAAAATGATATCTATTATTTCTTAAAATGTGACACACGAAAAGAAGAGATCTGGGCATGATACTAAACTGCATCAGATGGTGAAGCTCAGGTTCTGGAGATCCGGGATGTGTGGAGAACTCTCCATTGCCTTTCTTGCAGGTTCACTCTGACCTGGAATAGTTGTACCTGTTAGGGTCCAATCACTGGGCCCATGAAGGATGATATACCATTAAACAAAGAAACCAAGAACCTATTTATGGGTCAATCTGAGTAAAAAATCGTATTTGATCGGACAGTGTGCAAAAATACAAAAAAACTCTAAAGAAACAACTACATAAATATGCAAATATAAACGTTCAATGAACGCAATTCCCTAATCTCTAGGTATAAAATAACCCTTGACGGGTTGATATGCCGTTAAAATCAAATCAAGTAATCAATCAATTCAAATGGGATAAAACCAATTGCAACAGACAAAAACGACAAGTGAAAAGCTGGGCAATCGTCGACTGGTAGAAATAAGAAGATAGTTAACATAAACTCTGAATTTGAATTGCGCGTTCATATTAACCTTTTCTCAAAGCGATTTTTTGTCCTATCCAAGGCGAATAATTTTCAAACAGATCTATTGGATCAATAGATGAGAACCGAACAAGCATTACCACTCCGGGTCAGAGTGGACCTGGTTCTTTGAAGTCCTTAATTTTTTGGTCTAGGATAAGAATTTTTACAGTCTCGTTATTTCAATCGATCTCCTGTGTGCATGTTTTCCCTTTGCTAACAATAATTATTTGTTTTATGTCTAAAAAGAATTTCCGTTTGTGTTAGCAAGAAAACACGCATCTGCAGTTAACGATTATTTATGACTGGGATAATTATCTACAAAAACAAATCATGGGAACTTTATACCTTTGTTTTTAATCATTGTAAAAACGATAGCGGAAGCTGTTTTCAGAGTCATTTCTGGTAATTAAATAGTGCCATGAAAAAATATTTGAACAATTTTCTATCTATCTATCTATCTATCTATCTATCTATCTATCTTACTTCAGCTCTCACGCCTGAAAAGAATGACACATGATCCCTGACCGTCAGTTATCATTTCCACCATATCATAATTTCTGCGATATATATATATATATATATTCATGTGTGTGTCTAACAAATTAATTTTCTCATTTAATATTATAAATATAGAATATCTATAAAAGAAGTATTTTTAGAAATTGATTTAAAAATCTAATCAGAATTTTTATTCATATTTAAAACATTTTCGTTGTGTATTCATGGGTATCTATCTATCTATCTATCCCCGTATGAGACCTCAAAAAATCAAATCAAAACACACCAAAAAGTAACGTTGAAAGTAAGAAAAGTTACATCAGTTCCCAGCAACCCCTCAAAACACTATAATCCCAACCAAAAAGAAAAAAAACCCAGCTATCAGCACCTTCTTAGATCAAAAGAAAACAATCGATCAGAACTGATATCCAAATATAGGCCTGAAAACAAATTCTTTCAATACCACCTGGAAACTATCGATTCCAGAAACTAATTAGGAACAATTCAAGAAAATGAGGCGCATAAAGTTCTCCGGGATTTCGAAATATAAACGGATCACCTAATCTCGGCGAGAAAAACAGGCCGAGTGTTTATCAACTTGAAAGAACTTACCTTCAAATAGATTTTTATATAGTGAAAATAAAAGAAAATGAAAAGATATAGAAATAACTGAATCTTGCCAGAAAGCTAAAAAAAAGTTGTGGAACACGAAGGTGTAAATGATACCAATTGTAAGTGCTTCCCGAAGGCTAAGAAAAAAGACTAGAGGAATTGGAAATCAAAGAAAGAATCGAGGCCTATTAGACAACTGAATTGGTAAGATTGGCTGGAGACCTGAGGAAATTTGCTGTAACTCATCCTTCACTGAAAGACAACCAGCTGGAGTGAAAAACGCAAAAAGAATGAAATAATAATCAAAAACACATGAGAATGATGAATTGAAAATAGTAAATTAATTAACCAATCACAAAATTAATACAACGTGGCTGCGTAAACAACCACACAATATAAACTAGACGGTCTTTCGAAGAATGCCTTACAAAGTAGATCAAACTTCACAGAATGTCCCACAAAGTAGATAACACTTTACAGAATGTCCCACAAAGTAGATCAAACTTTATAGAATGTCCCACACAGTAGATCACATTTCACAAAATGTCCCACAAAGTAGATCATACATTACAGATTGTCCTACAAAGCAGATCACACTTCACAGAATGTCTCACAAAGTAGATCACATTCTACAGAATGTCCCACAAAGTAGATCACACTTCACAGAATGTCCCATAAAGTAGATCACACTTCACAGAATGTTCCACAAAGTAGATCACACTTCACAGAATATCGCACAAAGTAGATAACACTTTACAGAATGTCCCACAAAGTAGATCACACTTCACAGAATATTCCACAAAGTAGATCACACTTCACAGAATGTCCCACAAAGTAGATCACACTTCACAGAATGTTCCACAAAGTAGATCACACTTCACAGAATGTCCCACAAAGTAGATCACACTTCACAGCATGTCTCACAAGGTAGATCACCCTCTTCAGAATATCCCACAAAGTAGATCACACTTGACAGAATGTCTCACAAAGTAGATCACAGTTCACAGAATGTCCCACAAAGTAGATCACACTTCATAGAATGCATTACAAGGTAGATCACACTTTACAGAATGTTTCCCAAAGTAGATCATACGCCACAGAATGTCTCACAAAGTAGATCACACTTCACAGAAAGCCTTACAAGGTAGATAACACTTCACAGAATGTCTCACAATGTAGATCAAACTTCATAGAATGTCTCACAAAGTAGATAACACTTCACAGAATACCCAACAAAGTAGATCACACTTCACAGAATGTCACACAAAATAGATCACACTTCACAGAATGCCTCACAAGGTAGATCAAACTTCACAGAATGTCCCACGAAGTAGATCACAGCTCGCAGAATGTCCCAAAAAGTAGATCACAGTTCACAGAATGTCGCAAAAAAAAAGATCACACTTCACAGAATGCCTTACAAGGTGGATTACACTTCACAGAATGTCCCACAGTGTAGAGCACACTTCAAAGAATGTCCCACAAAGTTTAACACACATTAAAGAATGTCCCACAAAGTAGATCATAATTTACAGAATCTCCCACAACGTAGATCCCACTTCACAGAATGTCTCACAAAATAGATCACACTTCACAGAATGTCTCACAAAGTAGATCACACTTCTCAGAATGTCCCACAAAGTAGATCCTACTTTATAGAATGTCCCAAAAAGTAGATCACACTTCACAGAATGCCACACAAAATGGATCACACTTCACAAAAAATCTCACAAAGTAGATCACACATCAAAGAATACCTTACAAGGTAGATCACACTTAACAGTATGTCCCACAAAGTAGATCACACTTCACAGAATGCCTTAAAGGTAGATAACACTTCATTGAATGTCCCACAAAATAGATCACAGTTCACAGAATGCCTCACAAGGTAGATCAAACTTCACAGAATGTCCCACGAAGTAGATCACAGCTCACGGAATGTCCCAAAAAGTAGATCACAGTTAACAGAATGTCTTACAAAGTAGATCACACTTCACAGAATGTCCCACGAAGTATATCACAGTTCACAGAATGTCGCAAAAAAAGAACACACTTCCCAGAATGTCTCACAATGTAGATCACACTTCACAGATTGTCTCAAAAGTAGATCATACTTCACAGAATGTCTCACATAGTAGATCACACTTTACAGAATGTCTTACAACGTCGATAACACTTCATAGAATGTCCCACAAAGTAGATAACACTTCACAGAATGTTCCACAAAGTAGATTACACTTCACAGAATGCCTTACAAAGTAGATCACAATTCACAGTATGACCCACAAAGTAGATCACACTTCACAGAATGCCTTACAAGGTAGATCACACTTCACAGAATGTCTCACAAAGTAGATCCCACTTCACAGAATGTCCCACAAAGTAGATCATAGAATGCCTTACAAAGTAGATCACACTTCAGAGAATATCTCACAAAGTTGATCACACTTCACAGAATGACTTACAAAGTAGACACACTTCAGAGAATGTCCCAAAAATAGATCACACGTAACAGAATGCCTTCCAAGGTACATTACACTTCACAGATTGTCTCACAAAGCAGATCACATTTTACAGAATGTCCCACAAAGTAGATCACACTTCACAGAATGTCCTACAAAGTAGATCAAACTTCATAGAATGACGCAAAAAGAGCTCAAACTTCAGAGAATGCCTTACAAGGCAGATCACCCTTCACAGAATGTCTCAGAAAGTAGATCTCACGTCAGGGAATGCCGCAAAAAATAGATCACACTTCACAGAATGCCTTACAATGTAGATAACCCTTCACAGAATGTCCAACAAAGTTTATCAAACTTTAGAAAATGTCCCACAACGTAGATTATACTTTACAGAATATCCCAAAAAGTAGATCAAACTTTACAGAATGTCCCACAAAGTAGGTCACACTTCACAGAATGTCCGACGAAGTAGATCACACTTCACAGAATGCCGCAAAAAATAGACCACACTTCACAGAATGCCTTACAAGGTAGATCACCCTTCACAGATGTTTACAAAGTAGTTCAAACTTCACAGAATGTCCTACGAAGTAGATCACACTTCACAGAATGCCGAAAAAAATAGATCACACTTCACAGAATGCCTTACAATATAGATCACACTTCACAGAATGTCCCACAACGTTTAACACACTTTAGAGAATGTCCCACAACGCAGATATACTTACAGAATAGCCCACAAAGTAGATCACACTTCACAGAATGTCCCACAAAGTAGGTCACACTTCACAGAATGTCCAACGAAGTAGATCACACTTCACAGAATGCCGCAAAAATTAGATCACACTTCACAGAATGCCTTACAATATAGATCACACTTCACAGAATGTCCCACAAAGTTTAACACACTTTAGAGAATGTCCCACAACGTAGACATACTTACAGAATAACCCACAAAGTCGATCACACTTCACAGAATGTCTCACAAAGTAGATCACACTTCAAAGAATGTCCCACAAAGTAGATCACACTTCACTGAGTGACTTATAAGGTAGATCACACGTCACAGAATGTCTCACAAAGTAGAACACACTTCACAGAATATCCCACAAAGTAGATTACACTTCACAAAATGTCCCACAAAGTAGATCCCACTTCACAGAATGTCCCACAATGTAGATTACAGAATGCCTTACAAAATAGATCACATTCATAGAATATCTCAAAAAGTAGATCACACTTCAGAGATTGTCCCACAAAGTAGACCACACTTCAGAGAATGCATTACAAGGTAGATCACATTTCACAGAATGTCTCACAATGTAAGACACACTTCATAGAATATCTCAGAAAGTAGATCAAACTTCTAAGAATGTCCCACAAAGTAGATCCCATTCACAGAATATCCCACAAAGTAGATCACACTTCACAGAATTTCCCACAAAGTAGATCACACTTCAAAGAATGTCCCACAAAGTAAGCACACACTTCACAGAATTTCCCAAAGAGTAAATAACACTTCACAGAATGTCCCACAAAGTAGATTACACTTCACAGAATGTCTCACAATGTAGATCACAATTCAAAGAATATCGCAAAAAGTAGATCACACTGCAGAGAATATCTACCAAAATAGATCACACTTCACAGAATGTCGTAAAAAAGTAAATCACACTTCACAGAATATCCAACAAATTAGATCACACTTCAGAGAATGTCTCACAAAGTAGATCACACATCACAGAATGTTCGAAGAAGTAGATCGAACTTCACTGTGTGTCCCTCAAGGTTTATCACACTTCAAAGAATAACTTACAAGGTAGATCACACTTCACAGAATGTCCCACAAAGTTGATAAAACTTCACAGAATGCCGCAAAAAATAGCTCACACTTCAGAGAATGCCTTAAAAGGTAGATCACCCTTCAAAGAATGTCGCAGAAAGTAGATCACACTTCACAGAATGCCGGAAAAAATAGATCATACTTCACAGAATGCCTTACAATGTAGATAACACTTCACAGAATGTCCCACAAAGTAGATCACTCTTCACAGAATGTCCCACAAAGTTTATCACACTTTAGAAAATGTCCCACGACGTAGATCATACTTTACAGAATATCACACAAAGTAGATAAAACTTCACAGAATGTCCCACAATGTAGGTCACACTTCACAGAATGTCCGACGAAGTAGATCACATTTAACAGAATGCCGAAAAAAATTGTCCACACTTCACAGAATGCTGTACAAGGTAGATCACCCTTCACAGAATGTCTCGCAAAGTAGATCACACTTCACAGAATGTCCCACGAAGTAGATCACAATGCACAGAATGCCGCCAAAAAATAGACCAGAGTTCACAGAATGCCTTACAATGTTGATTACACTTTACAGAATGTCGCACAAAGTAGATCACATTTAACAGAATGTTCAACAAAGTTTATCACACTTTAGAGAATGTCACACAACGAAGACATACTTTACAGAATCTCCCAAAAAGTAGATCACACGTCACAAAATGTCTCAAAAAGTAGATCACACTTCACAGATTGTCCCACAAAGTAGATCACACTTCAGAGAATGCATTACAAGGTAGATCACATTTCACAGGATGTCTCACAATGTAAGACACACTGCACAGAATGTCTCAAACAGTAGATCACACTTCACAGAATGTCCCACAAAGTAGATCACACATCACAGAATATCACAAAAAGTAGATCACACTTCACGGAATTTCCCACAAAGTAGAATGCACTTCACAGAATGTCCCACAAACTAAATCACAGAATGCCTTACAAAGTAGATCACACTTCACAGAAAGCCTTACAAAGTAGATCACACTTCACAGAATGTCACAAAAAGTAGATTACCCTTCACAGAATGTCTCACAATGTAGATCACACTTCAAAGAATATCGCAAAAAGTAGATCACACTGCACAGAATATCTCACAAAGTAGATAACACTTTACAGAATGTCCCACATAGTAGATTACACTTCACAGAATGTCGCAAAAAAGTAAATCACACTTCACAGAATGTCCCACAAAGTAAATCAGACTCCACAGAATGTCCAACAAAGTAGATCACACATCACAGAATGTTCCAAGAAGTAGATCAAACTTCACAGAGTGTCCCACAAAGTTTATCACAATTCACAAAATGTCCCACAAAGTAGATCACACTTCACAGAATGCCTTACAAGGTAGATCACACTTCACAGAAAGTCTCACATTGTAAATTACACTTCACAGAATGTTCCACAAAGTAGATTACACTTCACAGAATGCCTTACAAAGTAGATCAAACTTCACAGAATGTCCCACAAGGTAGATCACAGAATGCCTTACAAAGTATATCACAGTACAAAGAATGTCCCACAAAGTAGATCACACTTCATAGGATATCTCACAAAGTGGATCACAACTCACAGAATGTCTCACACAGTAGATCTCAGCTCACAGAATGTCCCACAAAGAAGATCATACTTCACAGAATGTCTCACAAAGTAGATCACACTTCATAGAATGTCCCAAAAAGTAAATTATAGAATGCCTTACAAAGTAGATCACACTTCAGTGAATGACTCACAAAGTAGATCACACAATGTCTTACAAAGTAGATCACACTTCACATAATGTCCCACAAAGTATATCACACTTCACAGAATGTCCCACAAAGTAGAACTCTATTCACAGAATGTCCCACAAAGTAAATCAAAGAATGCCTTATAAATTATATCACACTTCACAGAATGTCCCACAAAGTAAATCACACTCCACAGAATGTCGCACAAAGTATATCACATTTCACAGAATGTCCCACAAAGTAGATTACGCTTCACAGAATGTCTCACAATGCAGATCACACTTCACAGAATTTCCCTCAACTTATATCGCAGAATGTTCTACAAAGTAGATCACACATCAAAGAATATCTCAAAAAGTACATCACACTACACAGAATGTCCCACAAAGTAGATCACCCTTCACAGAATGTTCCACAAAGTAGATCACGCTTAACAGAATGTTCCGCAAAGTAGTTCACACTTCACAGAATGTCACACAAAGTAGATTACAGCGCGCAGAATGTTCCACAAAGTAGATTACACTTCACAGAATGTCACACAAAGTAGATCACAGCTCACAGAATGTCCCAAAAAGTAGGTCACACTTCACAGAATGTCCCACAAAGTAGATCACACGTCACAGAATTTCCGACAAAGTATATTACCCTTCACAGAATGTCTCACAATTTAGATCACAGGTCAAAGAATGTCCCACAAAGTAGATCACAGAATGCCTTATAAAGTAGATCACACTTCACATAATATCACACAAAGTAGATCACATTTCACAGAATATCTCACAAAGTAGATCACACTTTACAGAATGTCCCACAAAGTAGATAACACTTCAGAGAATGTCTCAAAAAGTAAATCCCACGTCACTGAATGTCCCACAACGTAGATCACACGTCACAGATTGTCTTACAAAGCAGATCCCACTTCACAGAATGTCCCAAAATGTAGATCCCACTTCACAGAATGTCCCACAAAGTAGATCCCATTTCACAGAATGTCCCACAAAGTAGATCACACTTTACAGAATGTCTAGCAATGTAGATCACACTTCACAGAATGTTCCACACAGTAGATTACACTCCACAGAATGACTTACAAAGTAGATCACACTTCACAAAATGTCCCACAAAGTAGATAACACTTCACAGAATGTCACACAAAGTAGATCACAGCTCACAGAATGTCCCCAAAAGTTGATCACACGTCACAGAATGTAACACAAAGTAGATTACACTTCACAGAATGTCTCACAATGTAGATCACACTTCACAGAATGCCCCACAAAGTAGATCACAGAATGCCATTTAAAGTAGATCAAACTTCACAGAATATCGCACAAAGTAGATCACACTTCACAGAATATCTCACAAAGTAGATAACACTTTACAGAATGTCCCACAAAGTAGATCATACTTCACAGAATGTCACAGAAAGTAAATCCCACTTCACTGAATGTCCCACAACGTAGATCACACTTCACAGAATGTCTCACAAAGTAGATCCCACTTCACAGAATGTCCCACAAAGTAGATCAAACTTCATAGAATATCTCACAAAATAGATCACACTTCACAGAATGTCAAACAATGTAGATCACACTTCTCAGAATGTTCCACAAAGTAGATCACACTTTACAGAATGTCTTGCAATGTAGATCACACTTCACATAATGTCCCACAAAGTAGATCACACTTCACAGAATGTCTCAGAAAGTAAATCTCACTTCACAGAATGTCCCACAAAGTAGATCACACTTCACAGAATGTCCCACAAAGTAAATCACACTTCACAGAATGTCCCACAAAGTAGATCACACTTCACAGAATACCTTCCAAGGTAGATCACACTTCACAGAATGTCTGACAATGTAGATCACCCTTCACAGAATGTCCCATAAAGTAGATTACACTTCACAGAATGTCCCACAAAGTAGATCATAGAATACCTTACAAAGTAGATTACACTTCACAGAATTCCTTACAAAGTAGATCAGACTTCACAGAATGTCCCACAATGTAGAACACACTTCAAAGAATGTCCCACAGAGTAATACACACTTCACAGAATGACCCACAAAGTAGATTACCGTTTACAGAATGTCTCACAAAGTAGATCAAACTTCACAGAATGCCTTACAAGGTAGATCATACTTCACAGAATGTCTGATAATGCAGATCACAGTTCACAGCATGTCCCACAATGTAAATCAAAGAATGCCTCATAAAGTAGATCACACTTCACAGACTTCCTTACAAAGTATATCACACTTCACAGAATGTCCCACAATGTAAATCACACTCCACAGAATGTCGAAGAAAATATATCACATTTCACAGAATGTCCCACAAAGTAGATTACACTTCACAGAATGTCTCACAATGTAGATCACACTTCACAGAATTTCCCACAACTTAGATCGCAGAATGTTCTACAAAATAGATCACACATCACAGAATATCTCAAAAAGTACATCACACTACACAGAATGTCCCACAAAGTAGATCACTCTTCACAGAATGTTCCACAAAGTAGATCACCCTTAACAGAATGTTCCACAAAGTAGGTCATACTTCACAGAATGTCACACAAAGTAGATTACAGCTCACAGAATGTCCCAAAAAGTCGGTCACACGGCACAGAATTTCCGACAAAGTAGATTACACTTCACAGAATGCCTCACAATGTAGATCACAGGTCAAAGAATGCCCCAAAAGTAGATCACAGAATGCCTTATAAAGTAGAGCACACTTCACAGAATATCACACAAAGTAGATCACATTTCACAGAATATCTCACAAAGTAGATCACATTTTACAGAATCCCCCACAAAGTAGATTACACTTCACAGAATGTCTCAAAAAGTAAATCCCACTTCACTGAATGTCCCACAACGTAGATCACACGTCACAGATTGTCTTACAATGTAGATCCCACTTCACAGAACGTTCTGCAAAGTAGATCACCCTTCACAGAATGTCCCAGAACGTAAATCCCACTTCACTGAATGTCCCACAACGTAGATCACACTTTACAGAATGTCTCACAAAGTAGATCCCACTTCACAGAATGTCCCACAAAGTAGATCAAACTTCCCAGAAAGTTCCACAAAGTAGATCACACTTTACAGAATGTCACACAATGTAGATCACACTTCCCAGAATGTCACACAATGTAGATCACACTTCCCAGAATGTTCCACAAAGTAGATCACACTTTACAGAATGTCTCGCAATGTAGATCACACTTCACAGAATGTCACACAAAGTAGATCACAGCTCACAGAATGTCCCCAAAAGTAGGTCACACTTCACAGAATGTCCCATAAAGTAGATCACACGTCACAGGATTTCCGACAAAGTAGATTACCCTTCACAGAATGTCTCACAATGTAGATCACAGGTCACAGAATGTCCCACAAAGTAGATCACAGAATCCCATTTAAAGTAGATCACACTTCACAGAATATCTCACAAAGTAGATCACACTTCACAGAATGTCTCACAAAGTAGGTCACACTTCACAGAATGTCCCACAAAGTAGATCACACTTCACAGAATGTTCCACGAAGTAGATAACACTTCCCAGAATATCACACAATGTAGATCACAATTCACAGAATGTTCCACAAAGTAGATCACACTTTACAGAATGTCCCACAAAATTTATCACACTTCACAGAATGTCCCACAAAGTAGATCACACTTCACAGAATACCTTCCAAGGTAGATCACACTTCACAGAATGTCTGACAATGTAGATCACTTTTCACAGAATGTCCCATAAAGTAGATTACACTTCACAGAATGTCCAACAAAGTAGATCATAGAATGCCTTACAAAGAAGATCAAACTTCATAGAATATCTCACAAAGTAGATCACACTTCACAGAATGTCCCACAAAGTAAATCACAGTATGCATTACAAAGTAGATTACACTTCACAGAATTCCTTACAAAGTAGATCAGACTTCACAGAATGTCCCACAATGTAGAATACACTTCAAAGAATGTCCCACAGAGTAATACACACTTCACAGAATGTCCCACAAAGTAGATCACACTTCACATAATGTCCCACAAAGTAGATCACACTTCACAGAATGTCCCACAATGTAGAACGCACTTCACAGAATGTCACATAAAGTTGATTACACTTCACAGAATGTCCCACAATGTAAATCACAGAATGCCTTACAACGTTAATCACACTTCACAGAATTCCTTACAAAGTAGATCACACTTCACAGAATGTCCCACAAATTAAATCACAGTATGCCTTACAAAGTAGATCACACTTCACAGAATGTCTTTCAAAGTAGATCACACTTCAGAGAATGTCTCACAAAGTAGGTCATAGAATGCCTTACAAAGTAGATCACACTTCATAGAATGTCTCACAATGTAGATTTCTCTTCCCTAAATTCCTTTCAAAGTAGATTGAACTTAATCATCCCCTACACAATATTATATAAAGGGATACCTAACATATGAGAACCACTTGGTTTGATGATTACATTGGTGAGAAACTTGCCGTCACCAAGCGCCGTTGACTATATATATATATATATGGAGGTAAATAAAGGAGATGAATCTGGTTGTATGAAGAAAACGGAAAAACA
>OY757932.1:2372870-2477870 GCA_963585895.1 Sepioteuthis lessoniana
TCAATGATTCTCTCTCTAATTATAGGTAAACACTAGGGCAGACTGGACTCTTGAAACTTGGTTGGTATCCAGTCTAGGATAAGGAAGACTATGAATTCAAACCAGTTAAACTCTGCTTAAAAAAATTGACCTTGTGCGACATTCTGCTAGTGCAGTGGGACTGCATATATATATATATATATATATATATATATATATATATATATATATATATATATATATATATATATACAAAAATTAGAAATCACATGGATTCATTTCCAGTTTTTACTGATATATATATATATATTTCGTCCTGATGATTGTCGTGTAAAGAAAGCATGAAACCGATGATCGCAGATAAGCATTCATGCAATTGAACATATATAAAAACTAATATATATTTATTTATCATTATATTATATAATAGATTTATATTATATTGAGCACTCTCCAAATTATACCACATTTAGTTTACAACAAACCCAACAAGTGAGATAGTGACAACCAGAGACTGCTGTAATATATATATATATATATATATATATATATATATATATATATATATATATATATATATATATATCCGTACTAATCATATATATATATATATATATATATATATATATATATATATATATATATATATATATGATTATTACGGATAATTGATCATCCGATATCATTGCATATATCGAAATCACACAGATCAAACCTAAAAACAAATGGGAATTATTATAAGGAATCCTTGCCCAGTTGGCTGAGGGGCTGTAAAATACACCGACTGCTTCTCTGCAGAGGGGTAAGACGAGTGCCCTGATATATGACACTAAACAATCTGATGGGGAGGTTCCAGTAATGCTGGAGCTTTGGGGAATGCAGAGTACCACTTCATTGCCATTACTCCCAAGTCCACTCTGGCCCGGAGTGGTAGCACCTGATAGGATACTATCTATGGGTCAAATAGAACTAAACTGTGTACTTATGCTAAACTGAATTGCTTGAAATAGAGCTATTTTGACATTTAAACAACGTACTTATGCTAAACTGAATTGTTTGAAATGGAGCTATTTTTGAATGCTAAATTGAATTATTTGAAATAGAACTGTTTTGACATTTAACTGAGTGTAAACAAAAACTATACTTATGCTAAAATGAATTGTTTGACTATACTGAATAGTTTGAAATAGAAATGTTTTTGACAACTAAACTGCGTATTTATGCTAAACTGATTTGATTGAAATAGAATTGTTTTGAATAAAAATGGATTTGGTATTAAATAACCTAAAAAGGTTAATATGCCATAAAATTTAAACAAATATAATGAATCTTGGAAAATGAATTTTTTTGTACCAGATAGTGAGGGGAATATTCGTAATTGTGTCTTAAAAGATACTCTCTATATTCCTACGTTTAAATAGGATATATCTTCCGTGCAAGCAGCTGCCAAAAAAAAAAAGATGCTTTTATTTGCTTTTCTCACTGAACAATCTGTACGTATAAATTTGTATCTATTTTAGCGTTTAGTATGTCACACCTTTCACGAAATTCTAATTAAATCTTAAACCGATGATTGTGAACACTTGTGGCGCAATGACTAAAGTGTTGGCAGTAAGTAAATGAGTTCGAATTCTCTTGTATTATTACGTTAACTTTTGAATTCATTATCTTAGAATGGTATGAAACTACTTATTCTTCCCGCCTAGTAGAGTCATTGCTGTTTTTGTATAAGGATGGCTTTGGCATTCAACAATCCACCAAGGTTGATGTGTCAAAAAAAGAAACCAATTTAAAATGTTTACTACGATTTTGAAAAATAGAGTTTTTGTAAAAACTGAATTCAAATGAAAAAATGACAACTAATATCTACATCAACCCGAATCTATAATTTTTTTTCCTTCTTAGAAAATAGTTTTAAAGATTTGGTAATTAAATATAATCTCGAGACAATTTGGTGGTGAATTTCTTATTTTTTATGAGGTCAGTGATCTGACCAAATCAATCAAATTGTTTATGAGGTGAGACCAGCCAATCAAATTATTTACGAGGTCGGAGATCAACCAATCTAATTGTTTATGAGGTCAACAACCAACCAATGAAACTTTGTTTTAAGCTTGCAAGGAAATTAGCTCACCAATTAAATATTTTCATTTGAATTTGATTTGCTGTGTTTGTAAATTAGTTTTATACTCAAATGAAATTTTCAACATTTAAAAAACTAAATGAATAAAATAAAAAAGGAAAATATTGTCATTGAATTACATTCTTTTCTTTGTCAAAAGTTTAACATATCTATCTATCTATCTATCTATCTATCTATCTATCTATCTATCTATCTATCTATCTATCTATCAAAAGAGTGGTATGTAAATATCTGCTAAGGAGTAGATAATCTGTCCTCTGAATTGATTTGGAGTGCCGAAAATTTTGCAAATGCAAATGTAATTTTTCACTGTGGAGGCATCTTTTCTCTGATTAGATGAGTTAAATAATAGGCTGGGAAGCTTCCTAGCAATGTTGGGCAACCGATATAGGAGAATGATAAGGCATTCCGGCTGATGATGTCAGACCTCTAGCGAAGTATATTAATTCTGGTTTTCCAAAATCTCTCTTATATATATATATATATATATATATATATATATATATATATATATATGTGTGTGTGTGTGTATTATGTTATACCCCCCTCCACAAGGTAAATTTTAAGAGAAGTTTAACTGGTTTGAATTCAGAGTTTTCCTTTCCCAGATGGATTTTCATACAGTTGTAATATGCTCACTCAATATGAATCGTCTTTCTGTGATTAGGGATCAGCCACATCCTGGTTCAAGAGGCACACATACGTAGACCCTATAGAAAGATCATGGCAAAACAAAAGAAGACCCTATAGAAAGATCATGGCAACACAACAGAAGACCCTATAGAAAGATCATGGCAACACAACAGAAGACCCTATAGAAAGATCATGGCAAACCAACAGAAGACCCTATAGAAAGATCATGGCAACACAACAGAAGATCCAATAGAAAGATCATGGCAACACAAGAGAATATCCTATAGAAAGATCATGGTCACACGACAGAATATCCTATAGAAAGATCATGGCAACACAACAGAAGACCCTATAGAAAGATCATGGCAACACAACAGAATATCCTATAGAAAGATCATGGCAACACAACAGAACCCCAATAGAAAGATCATGGTAACACAACAGAATATCCTATAGAAAGATCATGGCAACACAACAGAAGACCCTATAGAAAGATCATGGCAACACAACAGAATATCCTATAGAAAGATCATGGCAACACAACAGAAGATCCTATAGAAAGATCATGGCAACACAACAGAAGACCCTATAGAAAGATCATGGCAACACAACAGAATATCCTATAGAAAGATCATGGCAACACAACAGAAGACCCTATAGAAATATCATGGCAACACAACAGAATATCCTATAGAAAGATCATGGCAACATAACAGAAGATCCTATAGAAAGATCATGGAAACATAACAGAAGATCCTATAAAAAGATCATGGCAACATAACAGAAGATCCTATAGAAAGATCATGGCAACACAACAGAAGAACCTATAGAACGATCATGGCAACACAACAGAGGACCCTATAGAAAGATCATGGCAACACAACAGAAGACCCTATAGAAAGATCATGGCAACACAACAGAATATCCTATAGAAAGATAATGGCAACACAACAGAAGATCCTATAGAAAGATCATGGCAACACAACAGAAGATCCTATAGAAAGATCATGGCAACACAACAAAAGACCCTATAGAAAGATCATGGAAACACAACAGAAGATCCTCTTGAAAGATCATGGCAACATAACAGAAGATCCTATAGAAACATCATGGCAACACAACAGAAGATCTTATAGAACGATCATGGCAACACAACAGTATATCCTATAGAAAGACCATGGTCACACGACAGAATATCCTGTAGAAAGATCATGGCAACACAACAGAAGATCCTCTTGAAAGATCATGGCAACACAACAGAAGATCCTATAGAAAGATCATGGCAACACAACAGAAGACCCTATGGAAAGATCATGGCAACACAACTGGATACCCTATAGAAGGACCATAGCAACATAACAGAATATCCTATAGAAAGATCATGGTCACACGACAGAATATCCTATAGAAAGATCATGACAACATAACAGAAGATCCTATGGAAAGATCATGGCAACACAACTGGATACCCTATAGAAGGACCATGGCAACATAACAGAATATCCTATGGAAAGATCATGGCAACACAACAGAAGACCCTATAGAAAGATCATGGCAACACAACAGAAGATCCTATAGAAAGATCATGGCAACATATCAGAAGACCCTATAGAAAGATCATGGCAACACAACAGAAGATCCTATAGAAAGATCATGGCAACACAACAGAAGACCCTATAGAAAGATCATGGCAACACAACAGAAGATCCTATGGAAAGATCATGGCAACACAACAGAAGACTCTATAGAAAGATCATGGCAACACAACAGAAGACCCTATAGAAAGATCATGGCAACACAACAGAAGACTCTATAGAAAGATCATGGCAACACAACAGAAGACCCTATAGAAAGATCATGGCAACACAACAGAAGACCCTATAGAAAGATCATGGCAACACAACAGAAGATCCTTGCACAAATAAGTTGATAAATTTATTGTGATACGTTAATGTCGGCGTCCAACGTTCTAATTGAAGTAACACCTAACGCCACCCCACAAACGAATAACAGAACACATACCATGGTTCTTACCAAGAATATAGTCTGCCCTACTATTTACTCATAACGGGAGGGAGAATAGTTGGGTTCATGCCTATCCCATGGGTATCAGTTCAATGGGAAATTCAAGCAGTTTCGTCTAGGATTTGAACTCGAGTCACCGTGTCCAGTTCTTACGACGATAACCATTACACCACGGACGTTATATATGTATGTATATATATGTATGTGTGTGTGTGTGTGTGAAAGTGAAAAAAGGTTAAGGAAGACTGTATGGAAAATCATATTGACATGTTTTGTTAGAGGAACTTGATTTTCCAAACTAGCTCTCTCTCTCTTTCTCTCTCTCTGTCTCTCTCACACACATATTACATCATAAATATCAAATTCACTCACTTCAAACACACACACACACACACACACACACACACACACATATATATATATATATATATTGAATGAATCTAGAGTTTATGAAAGTATTTATCATTTTGGTAGGCGTGGCTAAGGCTTCGCACACCCAGAGTTATATTTTTTATAGATTTATTTTTAGAATTGAATATAAAGATGGAGAAAACCAATTTTTGTCGGAGAGAAGGTATCAGTTTAACATCGAGTGAGTCTTTCAGGCGAGTATAATAATTAATATTTGACTCTCAACAGAGTGAACACTTCTACTCTCCCAAGTAAAGTCTTTTACTCTCTCAAGTAAACTCTTTTACTCTCTGGAATGGACTCATTTACTCTTTAGAGTGGAATCTTTTACTGTCTCGAGTGAACTCTCTGTAGGGTTACCATTTACCATAAAGAGTATACTCTTTTACTTTCTCAAGTAAACCTTTTTACTCTCTGTAGTTGAGTTTTTCCTTAACGGTACATCAACTCCCAAAGGTTATTTAAAGCCAAAGCCATCTTATTAAAAAGAACTATAGCGATAGTTTTAAAGTAAAAGTTGAGGAGTAATGAGGTTCGTGCCTTTCCTGGGGGTATTAGTTCGAAAGTTAACGCGATAGCTCGACTGGAGTTCGAACTCACATACTACGATCTCGCTGTCCAGCACTTGAATCATTATGCCATGAGGACCTGCCCTTCTTTGTGCTTGATACATTTACTTTCTGGACTGGACTCATTTACTGTATTTTGCTCCCTCAAGTGAACTCTATCCCACGCAATCATTTACCTTCAAGAGTAAACACTTTGGAGTGTAGTCTTTTACTCTCTGGAGTGGACTCTTTTACTCTTTGGAGTGAAATCTTTTACTGTCTTGACTGAACTCTCAGCAGTACAATCATTTACAATCTAAAGTAAACTCTTTTACTTTCTCTAGTAAACTTTTTAAAAACTTTCTGGACCCATTTACTCTCTGGAGTGGACTCTTTTACTCTCTGGAGTGGACTCTCTTAGTCTCTGGAGTGAACTCTATTCAGTACAATTATTTACCCTCTTAGAGTAAATTCTTCTAGTCTCTTAAGTAAACTGGATGAGTAGCGCTAAAAATCGCTTTGGTCCATCAACGTTCATCTCTTTAGTGGAAATGAGTAGTTATTTTCCAAGCTTAGCTTAGATGTGGCAAAATGTCAGGTAAGTATCTGGCATGAACCTGACTGTAGAGTCAGGTCATATTTAAGTGACAAAAGAGTACAGGTAGCCTGTGAGTGATTGCTACCGAAAACTTACCCCATTTCATTTACCAACTTCATTGGTAAATTATTCAAGACTTATTCTTATTTCTTATCGACCCTGCTTACTTAAATGTGCTGTATTAGTTGCAGTATTGATATTATTCAAATTCCTATCACACAAACACACACACACACACACACACACACACACACACACATATGCTGCGGTCTCAGTTGATAAGGTGAGAGATTGTGGATATCGCTCAGCACGTGAACGACGAAAGTGACTTGACAAAAAAAGGACCAACAGACCACAAGTTGTTCAGTTAGTACCATCGCATAAACCATCAGAAGTATGTATGTATGTATGTACAGCTGTAAACACACACACATACGTGTGTGTGTGTGTGTGTGTTCATGTGAGTGTAGAGTAGACCTGTTGCTTACTCCCAGACATATGACTCCACGTGAGCACGATTAATATCCGGGTAAGAAAGAAAACGGGTAGGTACGGCGATAACTGTTCTATATTGCGTGGGAACAGAGGCTTGCCTGAACAGGTTACTTGCTTTTTCATTGCTCTCTCTCTCTCTCTCTCTCTCTCTCTCTCTCTCATACAATCGTACTCTATCGCAACCTTAAGCTATCTATCTATCTAACATTTCATATCTATCTATCTATCTATCTGAACCTGTTATACTTTTGCTATAGTTTTGTGCCTTGGCGTGTATATGTTTGGTGTGACAAAAATTGTAGATATCTTATGTGCTTACCATAGTTTGAAACATGGCCAAAATAGCTGAGCTCTCAAAGTGGACCTGGGAGTAATGGCAATGAAGGGCTACTCCGAACTCATCAAATCTCCAGAACTGCAGCTGCCTCATCAGGTGCAGTTTAGTATCATACCCAAGACGCCCTTTTTGTAAGTGAAGATCTTTCCGCTCTGCAAGGGTTACAGTCTATCCCTACGTCTTGCCGACGGGGCTTCCTGCCGCAAGTAAATAATGCTTAAAGCCGATCAATGTCTCATGCCACTATCGAAGATTCATAGCTAGCTGTAGTTACCCATATTACACTCGGGTTGTAATTAATTCCTTCCTTCATTTTTTCTTCACACTGGCATCCTAATCTTTCTTGTTTTTATCACATCGCTTTTTTTAAAGATGAGATCAATATAGGGACGAGCTCTTACTTGTCAGAAATTGGTACAAACAAAAAACAAAAGCAAAATAAAAAGAAAAGAAAAAAGAAACAAAAACAAAAAAAGATTAACTTACCGTAAACTTCGGTGTACAAGTCGCTTTTTTAAAACATCTTAAAAAATCTTTACAAAACTGGGAGTCAACTTCTACGGCAGATCTAAAATTAAACCTTGACCACAGTGTAGCCAACCAGTGCACCTAATAATCGATATGCGACATTTACCAGCAGATTACCACAAATATTTCCAACTGAAACTCTTGTTTGGTGAACATATGTAACAAATTAATACAGAGATTAATATAAAATAATAAAACTGGAATAAAAATTCGGTATTATATTAAATCTGCACCACACACTGTTTTCAACAGTTGATGATGCACTGACTAAAAACACAAACTGGAATATTTGTGGGGTTTGAGGGCTTTGAAGGTCAGGGGCTAAGGGCAAGGCTGTATTGCCGTAGATATCTGACTCCATATTTTGGTTATATTATTTTACCCCACGTTGACTAGCCGGTGCAATGCCTTGCCCAAAGAAAGTCCCAAAAGAAATATACAAAAAGAAAAGATAGAAATAGATAAGAAACGAAAACATTTCTTCCATACTTTCCCTTATTTACTGGGTGAAGGGACTAACCAACGCTACGTCCCAGGACGTAGCGTGGAGCCCAAAACACCAGACAGCAAAATGGTGTTGTTGGTTTGACGGACACTGCCTGAAAGAGAAAGATAATATGGTCTCCTTTATCAAGAGGAATGCCTTTTTTCTTTTACGAATGCGTCATCTTCTTTTGCAATAGAGACCTCTGGGAGTTTCTTCAAATTTAATAGTTTTCTTTTTATCTATTTATTTATTTATTTTTTAATTTAATTTTTTATTTATATATTCGTTCCCTACATAACAACCTACTGTATATCTGGTGGTTGACCTATACAGCAAGAAGAGGTCTAACCCAGAATTTTGGGACAAAATCTTACGGTCGACATATGCAAGGTTGAATATACGGTGTATACATAAAATTTAATCAGTTTTGATACATTTTACATCTTTGAAAAGAGGTCGTAGAGTAAAACTTCTTTTCTTATAGAAACGAGATTATTGACTTTTGAAATTTGTGTTCAAAAATTGGGCAACGATGTGATGTAGGGATTATTAAAACTATAAAAACTGAAACAAAAATTAAAACTAAAAAGGAAATACCAAAATAAAACCGATCATAAAATACAAAAAGAAAATCAAAAATAAAATACCAAAATAAAATAAAAGAAAGTAAAAATATTCCATAATTCCATTTTCGCTAAAAAAAAAAAAAAAATGAACACAGACTCTATGGTGCCTTGCTAACCTACTAGACTATACGTGCGTTTGCAGCCTCCGGAAATGAGCAGTCCTTCATCTGTAAATTTTATGATTACAAGTTATAGACTGAACGAAAAAGAAATTCCAGAAGCGAAGCCCAAAAAGATTTAAAAATCATTTTCTTACATTGTATAGAAACGAAGTTTTTTGGTTTTGAAATTTGTGTTTGAAAGGATAAAAATAAATAATTGGTATATATACAGATCCAAATACATTCCCATTTTAAAAAATCAACAAATAAAATTAGCAGTACTTACCCATATAACATTCAGGTTGTGAGATAGTTACGAGTTGCCTTCAATAAGTTTCCAGACTTTTTTCGTATGGGCACTTTTATTGATAGTACACATATGAAACTCTAGTCCCCTTCAAGTAATCTCCTTCGGCTGCAATGCACTTGTTGTACCGTTCCAACAACTTCTGCAAGGCCCCATGGTAGTCCTCTTGTGTGAGCGTGTCAATGACCTTCGTCACAGCCTCTTTCATCTCCTCAATTGTCTCATAACGACAGCCTCTGAGCTTAGGGAATAACCAAAAGTCACTGGGAGCAAGGTCTGGACTATAGGGAGGCTGAGGAACTGTCTTGATGCCCATCTTGGTCAAATAGTCTGTGACAAGGATAGAGTTGTGGACTGGTGCATTGTCCTGGTGGAAATGCCACTGACCCGATTTGAAGAGTGCTGGTCTCTTCCGGCGGAATCTCTTCGTGAACTCCCTTAAAACCTCAACATAGTATTCCTTGTTGATTGTTTGTCCAATGGGAAACCAGTGCATGTCGATGATGCCAGTGCTGTCAAAAAAAAAAAAAAAAAAAAAAGAAAAAGAAAGAAAAAAGATCATCAAAAGTTTGTGGGTGGATTTGCTCTGTCTGACCCTCTTGGGTGTGGGATATTCATGCAAGATGCTCGAAAAGCAGTCTAAAGCGTTCCATATGTTTCTGTGTCATTTTTTCCAAGTTTAAAACAGAACTTTTTTGCATATCATTCTTCTAAAGTGTCCTCAAGTCCAGATTGCATTTTCGAAATTCACCAGCCGTGACAATCAGGCTTTAGTAGGGTGTATTCCAATTGCTACTATTGGTGTTCATTTGAACCTGAAATCATAAAAATTAATCAGTCATCTCATAAGATGTATAGCAATAACATAGTGAATTTTCAAGAGTCTACGACAATTTTAAATGCCTGTACAAAAAGGTCTGGAAACTTATTGAAGGCACCACGTATTATTAAAAATAAAGGACATAGAGTCGCTTTTATTAAAGTTTAGGATAATTATTCATATCTAAAAGAGTTAAAATGTACACATATTTAGGTGCAATGATGTATGTGCGAATGTGTTGATATGTGTACATATGTGTAAAGGCGTGGCATGTATGTATATATATGAAAGGTCGGGTAAGTGTAACCGTATATGTGTATGTAGTTTCTATGTATGTAAGAATGTATGCATGTATATATGTATGTGGTAGTGTCGAAAGGATATCTTATGAATTTTCTGACAATCTATTACCCAGACAATAGCGGGACCTATTACTATAATTATAATTATAAGATTACTATATGAGATTATTATAAAATTACTTCCAATTACAAAAAATAGGTATATTTCTATTTTTCTATATATATATACACAGTCATTATTTACTTGGTATATATATAATCCGAGCAGAAAATCCAGGGGGTAAGAGTATTCAATTTGAATACTCAATGCCAATGGCTATCGACATATAAATTTGGGATTAAGAATACATCAAAACTCAACGTGCTGGGCGAAAAACATTTTTAATATTTAATATTTAATTTATTTATATTATAAGTTAAGAATTATTAGTGACATTTATAAAATATTTATTACATATTAATTCATTTCTTATTACGATTAACTTAACAATTGATATGTTAATTTTTCTTCCTAATGTAAATAACATGGATTTTTTAACGACAGTTTTCATAAGAAGAAATTGAATTTTATAAATGAATATTCGTGCTGAATTATTATTTCCGGATAACATGGATTATGTTAAGTTTAATCGGAATTAGAAATGCATATTTTATCTATAATTTTAAGTCACAAAGCCACTATTTAATTTTTCCAGATTTAGAGGTTTTTTTTTTAATTTTCAGTAGTATTTTGATTAGAGGTAACGTTTTATTTTAAAGGAACGTATAAACATTGTATCAAATAATAATAGATATCATAACTCCACTATGAAAATTTTTCTTGATTAAAAAATATAAAAAATAAATATAAAAAACTATTTCAATTAAAAAACTATTTTAATTAAAAAATGTAAGAACTTTTTTCAAATTCTATTCTCGCCGGAAGCAATGTAAGAACCCCCAAAATAATTCTTTTCGTTTAGCATCTGATGAGGGTCTTCATAGAATTGAAATAAATTTCCAATGACACCGAAGAAGTGAATTTTTCCTTTATATATATATATATATAATTCTGTTGTAGTATCACCTCCCTTACTAAGGTCAGTAAATGGGCAGTCAATACCACCTTAACAGAAATCTTGGTCCTTACTTCCACCTCGGCCAAGGAATGCTATCCCAGAATCCATCGCCTCTCACTCTTCTCTCTTTCCTTCTCTCTCCTTTTCTCTCTCGCTCTCCCTCTCCCTCTGGGCAATCAGCGGAGATAGTAGCAGTTGCCGAAGGCGACCCAAGACAGAAGAGGAGGCAGTCGCTGAAGAGATTCCAAACACTAAACACACGTGTTGACCGCCGGACATTTTCTAGCCAACACGTGGCGTTGTATACGAAGAATAAAATTCCTCTTTTAAAGTTGATATTTGTACTTCTCATTTATTATCTCAAATAACATAACCCAAGTACATATATTACAATGGTGACCCCAACTAAAAGGATATAAGACGGAACTTTTGAAAATTCCAGGATAAATTCAACCAATTTTTCAACTTCACGTCGCAAACGTTTCAAGAGAGAACCTTCGACGTAAGTAAATAAAAAAAAAATTATTTTCCTCTTTTCTTCGTCTACAACAACAACATATATATATATATATATATACACATATAAAAATATACACACACACACACACACACACACACAAAACAATTAAAAAAATAATTAGATAAAAATGGAAGAAGCTTCTCTACAGCAAATTAACATAAAGACATCAGAATTCATGGAAACGGCAGTGAATGGCTGGTTTTCCATTCTGGAGGCACAATTCCACCTGCGCAATATAACGGCATCTACAACAAAATTCTACACGGTAATATCATCTCTGCCTGCAGAGGTGGTAGCTAAAATACCGATAACAATTTTAGAATAAAAAAAATACAAGGAAATAAAACAGTCATTAATTGAGGCCCACGAAAGGACAAAGCCGGAATTGCTGGACAAATTAATGTCAACAACAACTATTACAGGCCGTCCTTCAACATACCTGCAAGAAATGCTATCGATAGCAAAACGGATAGGTATCGGAGAAGAAATAGTAATACACAAATTTCTTCAGGCCCTACCAGCGACAATTTCCCCCGTCATTGCTTCACAAAAGGAATTAAGTCCAACTCAACTTGGAAAGCTAGCGGATGAGCTTATGCCTCTACTTAACAATATCAACGCGACAGCGTTCACCGCTCAGCATAGGACACAAAAAACTGAGAAAAGCAAAGACAATATTCTCATACCGACAGGTATTAAACCTTTCTTCCCGGAACAAAAAGCCAAAATATGCAGAGCACACCTCTACTTTGCCGAGCAAGCAAGAACTTGCAAACCTTGGTGTAGATGGCCGAAGAAGCAAAACACAAAAATACTACCAAGCTCGCGTCCCCCTACACCAACTCCAACAGACTCGGAAAACTAACGGCGCGAACCATGTCTGTCCCCTTGAGTTCGCCACTATTACAAATCAATACACGATTAGGGACAACTACATTAAAATTTATAGTGGATACTGGTGCAAGTATCTCAATAATACCAGCGTCTAGATTAAACAGCGTCACGTTAAACCCAACACCGGTATCACTCACCACCGCTAATGGAGAGAAAATAAAATGCCACGGACAAGCAAACCTAGAGATTGGGATACCAAGTTTGAAAAGGTCATTTTCCTGGAGATTTGTGGTCGCAGATATCACCAATCCACTCCTTGGATTTGACTTTTTAAATGAATTTGGTCTCATAATCGACTGCAAAAATAAAACAATTTACGACCCGTTAACAGCTACCAAAAAGGAATTAATACTAAACACGACATCTCCAGTAAACGTGGTCATTAACAAAGTAGAACTACCATCATTTATTCAAACCAGTCTGGATAAATACCCAGAAATCATTTCTACTCATATAAACAAAAATAACTACTGCGGTGTTTATCACAGAATTGATACAGGTAGCCACTTACCGGTTTTTGCAAAATCCAGACAGCTATCAGCGGAAAAACTATCGGCGACTAAAGAAGAGTTTAAAAGACTCATAAACGAAGGCGTGATAACTCCTTCAGACAGCGAATGGTCAAGCCCACTACATGTTGTACCTAAGCAAAGTGGAGGATACCGCTGCTGCGGAGATTACCGTGCATTAAACAGCATCACTAAAAGTGATAGATACCCCATTCCCAATATAAATTCATTCACAACAAAACTCGCTAATAAACAGCGATTTACAAAAATTGATCTGATTTCAGCGTACCACCAAATTAAAATGCACCCAGATGATATTCCTAAAACGGCAATTATCTGTCCGATGGGTCTTTTTCATTACGAATTTATGCCGTTTGGGTTAAAAAATTCGTCGGCAACATTTCAAAGGTACATGGACAGAATCTTTCGACAGATAGACTGTGTCTTTATATATTTAGATGACATCTTAATCTTCAGCGACGACGAGCCTTCCCACAAGAAAGATATAGACACAGTTTTTAAGATTTTACAAGAAAATAACCTGAAAATATCACTATCGAAATCTATTTTCAATGTAACATCGCTAGATTTCCTAGGTTTTAGAATTAATTCAAATGGAATCACACCAACTGCTAACAAAGTAAAAGAAATAGAATCTTTTCCGTGTCCTACAGATGCTAAAAGCTTACGCAGATTTCTTGGTATGGTAGGATTTTACAGGAAATTAATACCAGGATTTGCGAAGTTAGTCTTACCTTTATCCGAAAGAATGAGATTAACACCTAAAGGATTAATTACCTTGAATAATTTGGAAAAACAATCCTTTTCTAACATTATAAAAACACTTAGTGAGCTAACAGAATTATCTCATCCTCAACCAATTTGTACACAGTATGAACTAGTCACGGACAGCAGCAAATATGCAGTAGGTGCTGCCTTACATCAGGTCATAAATGGAAATCTAATACCAATAGGATTCTTCTCAAAGAAACTGACGGCAACACAGACGAGATATTCCACTTTTGACCGTGAACTTTTTGCAGCATATTTGTCAGTGTTACATTTTCGCCACCTCATAGAAGGTCGTGAAGTATTACTTCTGACGGATCACAAACCAATATGCGGTGCATTCCACTGTCTAAAACCTGCCAAATCAAATAGACAACAAATACAGCTAGCAATTATTACAGAATTAATTTTAGATATAGCCCATGTGAAGGGTAACCAAAATGTAGTTGCAGATTGTCTGTCTCGCCCAACATTTGCTGTACAAATAGATATATACGATCTGCCAGCACTTGCAGATGCACAAAAATCAGGCACCGAAATACAGTCCTTTCCAGAATTAAAGAAATTCGCATTATCTGGAAAAGATCAATTTGTGTTATAGGATACATCAACGTCATACCCCAGACCTTTTGTACCGTGCACACTACAAAAATCTATCTTTGACAGCTTGCATGCAATATCACACCCTGGAATAAACTCATCTATCAAAATGATTAAGGCTAGATTTTACTGGCCACATATGGATAAAACCATCAAAGAACTATGTGCATCATGCACATCTTGTCAACAAGCAAAAATATACAGACATACTAAATCGCCTGTACAAACGTTGGAAATACCATCATCAAGATTCCATACTGTACACATTGATATAATTGGACCACTACCACCAGCGAAATGCTCCAACAATCCTTACATCAATCCATGTCGGTATGTTTTAACATCTATAGATCAAACCAGTCGATGGATTGAAGCCCAACCTATATCGGATATTACAGCACAAACCGTAGCAGAAGCTTTTGTAAACACGTGGGTTACGCGCTTTGGTGTTCCACTCCATGTCATATCAGACAAAGGCAAACAGTTTGAGAGCGAACTATTCCTTGAACTATCAAAAATTATTGGATTCTATTGGCTACGTACAACATCCTATCATCCACAATGCAATGGACTTATAGAAAGAGCCCACAGAACCTTAAAAGCAGCTATTATGGCCCGAAAAGAATCTTGGATTTCAGCCCTACCAATAGTTCTCATGGGAATTCGAAGTATGCCCAACTGCTCCAATTTTTCCCCTTTTTATGCGGTCACAGGTGCACAAATGTTATTGCCACAACTAATGATAAATACGGAAAATACAGAAACAGTTACACAAAATTTTACAAGAAAACTGCACAAAACTATGTCCAAATTCGATCTGACAGACTTTTCAAACAGAGAAAAATCAACAAAAACATCATACGTGCCAGATCAACTTCAAACTTGTGATAAAGTTTGGATTAGGATAGACCGCTAGAAGCACCCTATTCAGGTCCTTACATGGTACTCGAACGAACACCAAAATATTTCCTAATAGAAACTAACTCAAATACGCATACACAAGTTTCAATAGACCGTTTAAAACTTTACATTGAAAACAAACAAAAATGTACACAAAATGCAACTACCAATACAAATAAGAAGTCTGAAAGTTTACCTCCTGAAAAAGTGCAGGAACATAAAATGAAAACAAGAACTTCAGGTAGAACGGTTACATGGAAAAAGGATAACGAGTATATTTATTATTAAAACAAAAACAAAAGCAAAAAACCCCCCAAAAAACAAAACAAAAAAAAACAAAACAAACAAAACCAAACAAAAACTCCGTTTACTGGTAGGGGAGTATTGTAGTATCACCTCCCTTACTAAGGTCAGTAAATGAGCAGTCAATACCACCTTAACAGAAATCTTGGTCCTTACTTCCACCTCGGCCAAGGAATGCTATCCCAGAATTCATCGCCTCTCACTCTTCTCTCTTTCCTTCTCTCTCCTTTTCTCTCTCGCTTTCCCTCTCCCTCTGGCCAATCAGCGGAGATAGTAGCAGTTGCCGAAGACGACCCAAGACAGAAGAGGAGGCAGTTGCTGAAGAGATTCCAAACACTAAACACACGTGTTGACCGCTGGACATTTTCTAGCCAACACGTGGCGTTGTATACGAAGAATAAAATTCCTCTTTTAAAGTTGATATTTGTACTTCCCATTTATTATCTCAAATAACATAACCCAAGTACATATATTACACTGTTAAGTAATTAATTACATAGTTCCCAAAAATACCATGTATTGTTTATATGACTAAACAGAATTTGATCAGTGTACATATATATATATATATATATACTGTGTTGTTTGTATATATAACACTATGTTGTTTTATATATATATATATATATATATATATATATATATATATATATATATATATATAAAGACAGCGGTCAGTAAAGGTGTTGCTGACCGCCTTTCTGGGACCCTCAAAATTTCCTAGAAAAAACTTCAATCCTAAACAGTCCATACAATTTACTTGAGCAAAATTTACCTCTTTTATTGAATGATTCTCGTAAAGATTAATATTTTTTTTAATACCAACATTGATAAATATGTTCGAAAAGTAGTTACGTATTTCACCACAACGGATTATGAGTCAATTTGTAACACTATAAGCTCTTCAATTTCTCTGTGCATATATTTTGGTTCAATAAAAAAAGTAAAAGATTACAGTAACGGAACGGGAGAGAGAGAGAGAGAGAGAGAGAGAGAGAGAGAGAGAGAGAGGAATTAAGATTATCAACTTTTCCAGAAAGATGAATGAGATGTGAGCTAATTGAAACTTCCTAAATGATTAATGGAATTTCTAATTATGGAAGACTTTTTTCGAGATTTCACCTCAAACTAGAAATTCAATGTCAAAACTGATTTAAAAAATTGAGTCTATTAAACCAGTTGGATATATACATATATATATATAATGATAATAAATAAATATTATATATATATTTAATCCATGGAAAATATTGTTCTGCAACCTAAGGTTTCATGAAGTTTATAACAACATTCATCAGGAAGTTAAGAAGATGGAATGAAATTGAAAATCGAAAATGCGACAAAACACAGACAAAAAGCCGTTAAGATTTCGTTTACGTGTGGTTGCAAGTATGTGTGCGTATATGGGTGTGGGTGTATGTGTGTGCGTGTGGATGCGTGTTTTTAAGTTAAGTCAGGCCAGGAACGTAAAGCGTTGGTTATAGCAGAAATGGGTTACGAATGTGTATACATTTGTTTCGATATATTCTTTCGTTGACAATGGGACAAATTATCATCGCTGCAAGTTGTGGGGAATGAGTGAGAATCTGATTTGTAAACGTGTATGGTGGGCAAGAGTTACAATAGGTATAAGTAAGGTTATATTGTTTCGTAAATATGTTGGCGTAATATATACGGGGGTGGGGAGGATTGTATAATAATAATAATATATATATTATAGCGTAAGACGACCAACACTTTCATAATATATATATATATATATATATATTTCTAATAGAGTAATATATTTTTGGAAAAAAATGGCTACTCAAATCAAAAACAGTAACAGTGTGAAAAAAAAAGAACAAATAGAAAGATTTTAGAAAAGATGGCCAGGAAAAAGTATTTAAGAGGGCATTTTGGAAAATTATGGAATTATAAATCACTAAGCTGAATTTGATAGTTTATCAATATATATTCTGTGCAAAGATTTTTTCAAGGTTTATGTGAGAAGATATTAAAAAGGGGAGACGCCCAAGGAACATAAGCAAATATTTTTTCTTTTAAAGGTTGATATAAGAAGATAGCAAAAAGGGGAGGTGCTGATTTTTAGATGGGATCTATTTTTCACCCTCTGTATGTTACGGTCTCCATTCACTGACTAGTCACCTTCGAATCGTTACGTGAGGCAGATTGTTCTCTCCCTTCCTATAATGTATTTAAACTTTCCGTAAAAGCCAGATATTAGGCAACTAAGAGGAATTTAATTACCATTGATCGCTCGGCAAAAAAAAAAAGTGGGGGGGGGGTGCAGAAACACAGTCCCAAGATTTAGTTGATACTAACCGTCCAAGTCAGTAAAATAAAACAGTAAAATATTATTTGACATACCTATTAATCTTTAGGGTTTTCAATGGTATCTGATGTTTTCGAACAAACTCGAAACCGTCTTCCGTACACCACATTCGATGTAAACAAGCAATCCGTGGTAAATAAACGATAAAAGCAAATAAAACGTCCTTTAAATGCGAATAATTATCCTTAATTTTTATAAAAGTTTCCTTTATATTTTGTAATGATCATCTTGCAATCTGTATTTGATATAAGTGTAGGTTTCCCCTACCTATGTTGTGTTTGTTTTCAACGGGCACCGAGTTTAGACGAAACTGTATAAGCCGCGGGTTAGCTCCACAAAGAAAAAAGAAATAAAATGAACTCGTGAATAAAATCGTATGCCCATCTTTATTGGTGACAACCTTGGAGCAGCGTGTGAGCCACATTGCAATTTAGACTTGAGGGGCGCTGTTCCCTCACTATAGAGATATAAAAAGTAGACGAAGATTTCGTCAGTTTTCTATCCTATTCTGTCTTACGGCCAGCTCCTAACTTTTTATATTCTTCATGTGAGGAATTATTAAGGGCAGGGTGAAGGCCTCCAGTCCAGCAGTACAACCACTATTGCCCTGAGCCGCACCTCATCTGTCCATTTCTTGACTGGTTCAACGAATATGTAGGTATTTGACTTACGCAAAAGAAAAAAAAAGTTTTTCGCGCGTAAACTAAAATACTTTTAAAAATAGTCTACCCGCCACACGTTCTTTTGTAGGGGCGCATAGAAGAACGTTTTTTTCCTAAGGGCATTTGTCCAAAAGGGAATACAACAGTGCGACTGGAATTCGAAATCGCTTACCACGATGTCAAAGTCCAACACGTTAACCACTACGCCACAGAGATTACCGCTGCAAAGTTTAGTTTGTTTTAGATAGATATTTACCAAACCCCTCCGCTCGGGCAGGATATGACACAAGGTCAATTTTTAAGCGGAGTTTAACAGGTTTGAATTCAGAGTTTTCCTTCTCCTAGACTTCTCACCAAGGCTGAAGAACCTAGTCTGCCCTACTATTTGCCCATAGTAGCCGTGTAATGTTACAACTGTCGATTTGGTGTAACAATGGTACACCGAGGAAAACCAGCTGACGTTGGTGTGAAGAATTCTTATATGAGTGTATCAGTTAGTCATTTGAAATATGAAATGTTTTTAAAGATTTATTGAGTCAAAATGGATCAGAATCCTTGTATATGGAACTTGAGAGAGAGAGAGAGAGAGAGAGAGAGAGAGAGAGAGAGAGAGAGAGAGAGAGAGAGTGCAGTGAGCAAATATTTTAGTTGGTTCATCTCTGTTCATTTAATTAAAGGTGTTTCTGATTTTTTTTCTGCCGACATACTCATGTGTGTGTTACAATAACCTTCCCTTATCTATTCCAAGATCCCCAGAAAATACCAGAAACTGAAGATCGTGCCAAACCTTATTGTCTCATCTTGCATAAACAAAACTTCAATCAATTCAACAAATGAAGTTTTATTGTCAGCCAGGGCTTCTCATCAATAACAAGTCGGTTAATGTTTTATTTCTACAGCATATGGCACATAAAGTATGAGAGTTCATATCTTGTTGGAAGATACTTTATACTGTTTTCATACCGTTTACCTAAATTCTGGGTGACCCATTATAATAGCCAGGTCTTCATAGTTGGATACCCAAAGAGGATTGAACTCACATGGAATAGTCTGTATGACATTGTTTTATGACAAATAGTTCGTTTTGAAAGCTAAACAAGAATTTTTATTTCATGGTATCTTACATTTGTCTTTCTTTTATTTTTGGATGTTTTCCATTGAGGTTCCTTTTATGCCTAGAGGCGGGCGAGGGGTTCATAGTTTTCCCTTGGGTATTAGTCCGAAAGGGAATATAATAGCGCGACTGGATGACAAAATATCGAGATGAGGGAGAGAATAATTTCCCTTTTCGCAACGAGGACCAAGAGAGTGGGCAAGTGCTTAGAGACGGACAAATTTTATTCTCTTCTCCAGGGGTTTTTGTGGACCACTTTAAGATACCCTGGTCTGAACCGATGAATATCAAGACAATTTTTCACTATCTTAAATTAATGTAATTTTAATTAATTCGTTCATACCCACTATGTATATAAATAGCAAAGCAATTTTTCGTATTTGATACAGTATATTAATTAAATAGGTTGGCGGTGTGGCACGCAGGTACATTGGGTTGGGGTGGGAGAAAATGTGAATCACCTTTACCAACCATCCATCAGGTATTTCTGGTTCTGGGGAGAACTGCATCAGGTTTGTGTTAGAAAAATAAAATCTATCTAAATTTGATTGTTTTTTTTTTTTTAACTAATTTACAATGAAGTAGACGAGCAGCTTCGTCTGTTTCGTACCCCTCCCACCCAGTAAAAAAAAAAAAAGAAAGCTGGTTGGTTTCTTTGTTCAATGGAATATCAACCTATGTGGGTTATTTAATGCCCTAGCCATCCATGTAGAAGAACAGATAGCTTGGTGGGGATAAGTGGGGTTCAGTATATTTCCTTTCGAGGCCGCTGTCCAGTACTTTAGCCAATGCACGACTGAAAGAAGAGTAAAATGTGGAGAAGTGCAATATACATTAAGATAAAATATATTTACAACATTCAAAACTTATACATGAAAAACAAAATACATACAATCGTTTTTATATCGACAACCAGGAGGTCGTATTAAACACAAAAATATCATTCGAGCTTTTAACATATGAAAATTGGCGTAGATTATACACGAAGATAAAATTCATGTTTTTTAACCCAGTGTTGTCGCATTATGCGCCAAATAAAAACAAATCCACGTTTTTATCTTCAAAAATAGAAGGTTGCATAATAAACGAAGAGAGAAAACCTGGGTTTTTTTAAAACTTAAATTTTGGTTGTGTGAGTATGTGTGTGTTATAAACGAAGATAAAAAAGCCCCACCTCTTTTATTAACAAAAGTCTGGTGTCACATATATACATATAAATAAATGCTTTTTTTTAAATACACGAAGCGGGGCGAGTGAATCGCATTTTACACGAAGAAAAAAAAAAAAAAATTCAACCAACAAGGATCAGAGGGGGAGTCGCACAATAAACGATGGGGTTGTATGACTCATGAATTACACACACACACACACACACACACACACACACACACACACACACATTCATGTATATACAAACAAACACACACACATATTTATTGCGAGCATATAAACAAACTTGATACTGTTTACACCAGATATTTGGAATAAAGCCAAAATGACGAAATCATGAACAGCATTATCCTTAGGAATGGCAACATTTCAGTGATGGAAATGTTATTAATTAATATTCAACTGAGATAGGCAGGTCACCAGCTATAATGGGAGATACAAAGCTTCCAAAACAACTATTCTATGACCAACTTAAGAACAGTCACTGTCCTGAAAGTCGACCCTTTCTTCGGTATTAGGGTTAAAGGATTTACACTCCTATATTTTAAAATGACCGTGATACCACTTGTTCCCGAAACAAAGACAGTGGATGTCGGTAAACTCAATCTCAGGAACCTATTGGTGAGGAAAGTCACGTGATTTGTGCTCACAACTACGTCCGCAGCTTTGATTTTATCCCGCACATTTGGAGCTGACCACATGACAAGGATTGCCTATATATACTCTCATCTTCCAAGAACTCATGCTCTCACATTTTGACTTCCAAAAACAGCTCTCTCTCTCTCTCTCTCTCTCTCTCTCTCTCTCTCTCTGCTTAACCTTGCCAGTTTGTAAGACATAACTCAATACGCGTAACATGGGTGCGTATACATTCTGCGACATTTTTCTTTCCTCTTCTGCCTTTTCGGTTAGACTTGACCCAGTCTCGAACACAGCCTCAGAAATTTCGTCAAACCCCGAAAGAAACAAACAACCAACATAGGAGAAGGCACGTTCCTCCTAGAATACATTGCTATATTTCTGTATATTGATACCTCACATGAAATACTTTGTCAACATACATTTTATAGTCTACAGGACACTTTTAATATTTAGTCTTTCACCATTATATTCGTGTTAGTGACATAAACACACATGCACACACAGAGAGGAATATTTAACAGACTATATAGAATATTCGTAATGTTTTGTAATGTTTCCTTTTTATGTATTTGTTGATATATAGATTTAATTTTGTTTGTATTGCTTTGTTTTGAATGTTCTTTTGTCCGCGTCGTTTTACATTGTTTGCTTTTCAATAATAAGTCAACATAAATTGTGAGAACCAAACTATTCACCAAACAACATCTCCCCACAGGGTAAACATAAAGATAACCTTAAATAACAATTTTAAAATTGAAAATTGACTTGAAAGATGCAAATATTCTTTCATAAAAATGAAAACCTTAAAAGGAAAAACGGGATGAAACATTTAGAAAACTGAAATTCAAATTCTTGTTTCTGCGACAGACAGACATCACTACAATTCATGTGTCTTTGTTTCACACAGTAAGATTGGTATTGTTCCTCATGAAACAAAAAAAAAAGCATGACAGATGAAATTATTGAACCCTTATCCATCTTTCCCAATGAGTGAGTCCACTATATATATATATATATATATTGTCATCCACAGGCAGACTGTTTCGTTGTATCACAACTCTTCAGTGTGGCTAGACACGCAGGACACTTCAAGCTGGGATGGAAACCCGCTAACTTTTCGCTTGACTTAGTATCATACCGCACAGCCATTTAGACGACATACGTCAGCAAAGGATTCATAACACATGTATTAGTCTTCGTTTGTTCACATTTTGCGCTTCGGATACCAAAGGGCTCAATTCGTTAAAAGGTCTTTGCATTATGTGGGTGGCAGTCGTCATTTCCTTCTCCAGAGTGCTCAACCCTCGGGAAGGGAGCGTATATATATATATATATATATATAGACCTTTTTTTACATACAGCAAATATAGAGATGCATTATTCAAGAAAAAGTAAAAATAGGGAGTCGTATACATTGTATGTAAAAAGTTCATTCCTTCAATAAAAGAGGCCTTTGGGGTGTAAGGGTTATCGTCGTAAGAAATGGCCATGGTGATTAGAGTTCAAATCCTGAACACACCTTTTCGAGTTTCAATTAGCAGTAATACCTGTCGTCTTAATTACGCAAAAAGGAAAAAACAGACACCACTATTTATCAGATATATTTACCCAAACAACATGAAAACATCTTGAAATACTATGAATTAAACTTATTCAAAGAAATCGCCTCTGGTTTTGACCACAATTTCCAGAATCTCCCGCAAGCCTATCCGACAGTCTTGTTTAAATTGATAAATGCTGCCATTATCTTTGCCTTCAGTTTCTCTTTGGTGTTGGATGAAGTTTTGTTGGTCTTTTGTACAAAGTTACATCACACATAAGGGGATTGAAATTTGGGGAGTCAGGTGGCCAGATGTTTGGGGTTACGTGGTCGCATACATTTTCACACAGTTAAGACTGGGTTCACCTGATTGTGGCATGGTGCAAAGTCCTGTTGCCAGACATAGAGTCTTCCAGCAGCCACCCTCTCGATTCAGGAGAACACTATCACTTCCACAAACTTGATGTAGGCCTCCATGTTGAGTATGAGGTCATGTAAGACGATGACTGGAGGTATAACGTCACTATCGCTAGTGACTAACCCAAACAACATAATGTGGAATGGATGTTTGGTTTTCATCAACATGAGAATAAAACTGTACACAGATCGTCACCTAAACACACTGAAACTTCCTGTTAAAGCTTTCGCCGTGAATGTCAAACAGTACAGCATGCTTTTTCCAAATTCCTGGATGATTGAATTGTGTCATAGCATTTCTTTCTTCACAGACAGTGCCCAACTGTCTCTAGTTTGCTGTACAGTAGGGAAAACCTGAAATAATTCAAAATGTTGACAATTTATTCATTGCATTATATATATATATATATATATATATATATATATATAAACACCAGGGTGCGATTGGTAAATTGTCACCGTCAAAAATTGTAATTTCGCTCATTTTTTTTATTTGTTCACATTGCTTACGAGTAAAAATTGTCGTTTCTTTCTGGACGTCTCATGAAATGGACTGAAAAAACTGAATTAATATAGGCCTTATATACACACACACACACACACACACACACACACACACATATATATATATATATATATATAAGGCCAATATATATACATATATATATATATACAAACGAAGACCCCTGAAGACGACCAAAGTATGGTTGAAAGCACTTGGGAAAAATCATGGGAAAATATTTACATCAACTTGACCCTGAAATACGGAAAGAACACAACTTGAGAAACTATAATAAAAAAAAAACTATAAATAAAAAGTATTCAATTATGTTCAACAAAACATGCCTTCGTAATAATTTGCTGCCAAATTATACAATATATATATATATATATATATATATATATATATATATATATATTAGTGTTAGTCTTGAATAGCCTGACGATGGTGAAGTTTGGTATTAAAAAAAAAAAAACAGTGAACAAGACAGATTTTTATCGATCAGAGCTGACTGAATGACTAATACCAGAGTCCGCTCGCTTTTATGCCCAATGATGATTAATCAATGCAACCTGATTCTTTCGGATTCTAGTTTTTAACAATGGTGAACTTATTTCACACGTCGTGATCTACGACAACAGTTCTAGATTCTTTAAAAGAATCCTTGATAATAGAAGGAATATATCATTATCGTCCATAAATGAATACGGAAATGGTCCACACTATGGTTTATGAAATTTTCAGATTGCCCAGTCGGCTGGGGCTGTAGAATACACCGACTACTTCTCTGCAGAGAGGTAAGCCCCCCCCCCCAACGAGTGTCCTGGATACGACACTAAACAATCTGATGGTGAGGTTCCAGTAATGCTGAGCTTTGGGGAATGCGGAGTACCCCTTCATTGCCATCACTCCCAGGTCCACTAGCCTGGAGTGGTAGTATCTGATAGAGTTGGTTGGTTGGGTTTATGGCATATAAACCTTTTTAGGTTATTTAACGCCAAATCCATTTTAATACAAATAATCAGTTCTATTTCAAACAATTCAGTTTAGCATGAGTACACAGTTTAATAGTCAAAAACATTTCTATTTCAAACTATTCAGTTTAGCCAAACAGTTCAAATTCAAACAATTTAGTTTAGTGTAAGTATAGTTTTGTCAACACATAGTTAAATGTCAAAACAGTTCTATTTCAAACAAATCAGTTTAGCGTTAGTACAGTTTCAATGTAAAATTAGTTCTCTTTTGAGCAATTCAGTTTAGCATAAGTACTCATTTTAAATGTCAAAACAGTTTTATTTCAAGTAATTCAGTTTAGCATAAGTATGCAATTTAGTTCTCCAGCATCACTGGAACCTCACCATCAGATTGTTTAGTGTCATATGCAAGACACTCGTTGGGTGGGGGGAGTCTTGCCCCTCTGCAGAGGTGCAGTCAGTGTATCCTACAGCCCAAGCCGTCTGGGAAAACTGTCAGTGGGGCCAAGAATATGTTGAATATATGCTCTACGGTGGGTGGGGCTGTAAGACACCTCCTTAAAAGACATGTTTTGGGTTTGACGATGAACTGGATCCAGAATGGTGCTCTGGAAAGTGTGGAGTCACCCCTTTGTTGTCATTACTCCCAGGCCCACTCTGACCTGGAATGGTAGTACCTGTTAGCGACCATCTATGTATCAAAGAGATTGAAAATTATTAGTATTGAATAGGAATGCTTGGAACTATATATCCGTATGCAAATTATTTTTATTAGATTTGAAGAAAGGAAACTATAAATCATATAACAGGGATATGATTATTTTTATTAGATTAAAATCATTGAAACTGTGTCTGAACAATTCTATATTAAAAATAGTTTCTCGAAGTTATAATTGATTAGTTATTTATTAAACTTTACTTAGTTGTTGCGCACGGTAAGAAGAATGGTGCTCCTTCTGAGACTCCAACTCACTATCAATGGTCTGCAAGTCTACCTCGCTAACTATTACACCAAGCAAAGTTCCTTTAAATTTATAATTCCTTACAAAGGATGGATATTATTAGTCACTTGAAATCATATAATCTCTGAAATTATTTATATTAACAGTTTATATTGAAGTTATTATTGTTGACAAATGATTATAATTAGTGGATATATTGATTGAAAATACTATAATACAATATATTGATCGCAAAAAGAAATAAATAAAGAAAAACAAATAAAAAGAAAAAGGAAAAACAATCAACTTCCATATTGTTTATTATCTTTTATTATGAGAAAATTTGATATACTAAATTTTTATAAAATGAAGACTTTGACAGTTGAGCGACTTATTTACTAAAGTAATGATGTCTAAACGTCTCGACATAATCAAGAAGTGTTAATACTGAACTAAAAAAACAAATATGAAGCGAGTTTCGGTAGTTTTGAACAAAAATCACACACACACACACACACACACACACACACACACACACACACACACACACACATATATATATATATATATATATATATATATATATATATATGCCACGCACTCACACACACACACACATATATATATATATATATGAATGTTACGTTTAAAAAAAATTACGAACACTAATTACGTCACATAGATTTGAAATAAAACGCTAGTCACAGTTATAAAATACTAAGACTTTTCTCACGTTTTTATTTCATTTTTAAGATTGAATAAATTAAGAAATAAGAACTTTATCCGAAGATGGTTCAATAGAAAAACCGAATCGTTTAGCGGTGGCACATTATTTAACTATAAATAAATTCATCCTCTGAATACCTCATTTTTCCGTACTTTTATATTCGCACACACACACACACACACACACACACACACACACACACACACACACACACACACTTATATATATATACTTTATTGATGCATTTGATAAGTACACAAGATTTTTTCTGAACGTATACACTGACAGAATAAACTGATTTCATCTCTGCATAGGGATAAGAATCTCCCTCAACAAGTAACCTGGATATGACACAAAACCATCTCCAGTAATGCTGGAGCTTTGGAGAATATGGAGTAAACTTTCATTGCCATTACTCCCCGTTTCCTTCTAACTTGGAATGGTAGCACTTGATAGGGTCCTATCAAGGGGTCAAATAGAACTACTTAACCATTCAACTTTGTGCAAATAAAGGATTAATATCAAATAGAATTATTTGTGTTAGACAGGAATACTTGAAACAATTTAATTGTGTACAAACGAGCACAGGCTTGTTTAAAATATTACCTACAAACTATTTATTTACAAATCATATATATAAAGAGGATTTGGCATTGAATAACCTATAAAGGTTGATATGCCATAAAATCCAACCAACCAACCAACTGATACACAGACTACTCTCTGTAAATGTAAGTGTAAATAACCTCTTAGTTCAGGGACTTGTGGGAAATTGATCAAAATCTCTAGGTAAACTTTCAACTTGTGATACTGACGTAGTAGAAAGGGAACACTTGCTCCGCCCGCAACCCCAATTATATTTACGCAACCCTATCCCATTTAGAACGAAAGGTCCGTCGGTCTCAACAAATATTAGTTTCCCCAACAATCAGTTTGATGAAGCAATCGCTACCCTGTTTTTTCCCTTCTTTCCTCTTTCTTAATTCGCTTCCTTTATTTTTTATTTGAAAAGAATTTGGTCCAGCTAAGCCAACTTTGCGATGCATTCTTTTATAGAGACTGGAGCCGAACATAGTGAGATATCCAGCGCACTTGAATCTTTGATCCTGGCCGTGTTCTGGGTATGACATTAAACTGTATCTGATGGTGAGGCTCCAGTTCTAGTACTCTGGGAAGTATAGAGTCACCCCTTCATTGGCATTATTCCCAGGTCCATGCTGACTATTCCGAATGCAAATAATTTGTATATGGTTTCAAGTATTCCTATGTAATACAAATAATTTGCACACAGTTATATAGTATCAAGTATTCCTATATAATACAAATAATTTGCACATAGTTATACAATATCAAGTATTTCTATGCAATACAAATAATTTGCACATAGTTTTTTGGTTTAAAGTATAACTATCAAATACTATTAGCAGTTATATATATATATATATATATATATATATATATATAACCCCACCATCACCACATAAGCAGGATGTGACACAAGGTCAATACTGAGCGGAGTTTAACAGGTTTTAATTCAGAGTTTTCCTTCATCATGACCAGTTGCTGGGTAAATACAGTTTTAATCTCGATACCTTTTGAACACTCCCGGTACTTTGAAGGAAATCAAAGTTTCATTCGTTGTTAATTTCTGTCTCGGTAGATACAGCTTTAGTTTCGGTACTTTCTGAACACACTTCATATAAAAAAGATTAATGAGAAAAATGAAACGGTGCAACAAAAACTTTTTATATTCAGAAGTATTCGTCCGGAAAAAAGTTTTAAGAAAAAGGAAAGTAGGTAAAAACATGAACAAATTCATAAATAGGTCATTTAAACGATTTTCGAAATATATCGGAAATAAAAACAGAACCAGACTGTCCGATTAGTTTTTCTCTTAAGAAAAATAAAATGAACAGCAAAATGGTCTTTTCTTCAGTGAGTCCTAAATCTGCACAAGTCCAACAAAAGGAACTGTGTAGAGAAAAAAGAGCATAGAATTGACTATGTCCCCTGCAGGAGGGGTGTGTGTGAAACTATTCTTCTCCCCCGACAAAAAGAAGGAGTGTCCTTGGTATGACCGTAAACTGCACACGGGGGTGAGGCTCCAGTTCTGAAGCTCTGAGTGTGTGTGATGTACTTCTTCGTTGCCATTACTCCCAGGCCTACTCAGACTCGGAGTGCGTGTATTTACCTAACCCCTCCCTTATTGGTGAGGATGTGACATAGGGTGAATTTTCAAAAGGAGTAAAGCTGGTTTGAATTTAGAGTTTTCCTTCTCTTAGACTGGTTGCTTAATCAATGCTAAAAATCAGACTGCCCTACAATCTAAATAAATAAAAAATGTAAATGTTTGTTACTAACCGATAATCTCCAGTTTTATACCACTAATTTGTTTAAAATTTTCAGAGAGTATTTTATTCGAATTCAGGAGTGTTTTTATATACTTATTTTCCAAAAATATTACAATAAATAAAGAAAATATTTTTAATTAGTCGTTTTTCTCCGAAAAGCTGAACCCGAAAACATAACTTCCGTTTCAAAGAATTTTATACGTGACTTAATTTTTTTCTGCTTAGTCACTTTTTTTTGGTTGAATTAAACAGAGACACTAAACTTTAAACCATATTTCGTTGGTTCAGTAGTAAGTAATTTTTTTTTATTCTTACGAATTGTTTACAAAATATATTTTTATGTTTAAATTCAACGAAAGACATCCATTCAAAAGTTTCCTTTCTTAAACCATATTTCGTTGGTTCTGTAGTAAGTAAATTTCGTTTTATTCTAAAAAATTATTCTTCACTTGCTGTACCCGGCCACGCGTTGCTGTGGCTCAGTTTGTTTAAATGGAAAAAAAGAAAAGAAAAGAGAAAATGCATGTTTCTAATATGTCTAATTTTCCAATACTTGGATAATAAGTATATAAAAACACTCCTGAATTCGAATAAAATACTCTCAGAAAATTTTAAACCAATTAGTGGTATAAAACTGGAGATTACCGGTTAGTAACAAACATTTACATTTTTATTTATATAGATTATCCAAGTATTGGAAAATTAAACATACTAGAAACATGCATTTTCTTTTTTTTTCCATTTAAACAAACTGAGCCACAGCAAAGCGTGGCCGGGTACAGCTAGTTTATCTTTATCTGAGGAAAAGAGAGAAAAGATAGATTCATGCCTTTCTCAAGGGCATTGATGCAAAGTGAAATGCAAACAGCCTCGTCTAGGGTTTGAACTCAGATCACCGATTCCATTTCAAGTTGGCGATAACCGTTGCACTAAACACGGAGAGTTTTTACTTGTTAGGGTCAAATATTGACGGAAATACTTGAAAGCATTTACCTGTGAGCAAACAAATGATTATTCTTATTAAATAGGAATAGTCTTGATATAAATATTTTGTTATATGGTTTCTAGTATTTCTATATAATAAAAACAATTTGCACACGGTCATATGGTATCAAGTATTCTTATCTAATATGAATAATATTCAAACAGACCTATTTGACCCATTGGTGGGAGCCTAACAGATACTACTCCAGGTCAAAGTGGATCTAGGAGTAACGGCAATGATTGAGTGACTTGATATTTTCCATTGCTTGAAAATTGGAGCCTCACCCCCGGATGCCATGAAGTTTCAACCAAGGATACCCATTTTATGTAGAGGGTCATATCTCTCTGCAGAGGATGGTGTCGGTATATTCTAAGCCTCGCAGATAGGCCTATAGAATTTAGTAACAACTAATAGCTAATAATAATCGTTTTGATTTTGTAATGTCCAATTAAAAATGAAAATATCATATTATCTTTGTTTGAGAAAGAAATTAATCTTATTTGGGTTTTGGCTTCTTTATTTAATGGCATATCAACCTTCCTAGGTTATTTAATTCTAAAGACATTCTTGTAGAAGAACAGCAGTAATACTATTTAGCCCATCGTTTGGTTTGGTTATTTGGGTTTTATGGCATATCAATCTTTGTGGGTTATTTAACGCCAAATTCATTTTTATGTAAATAATCAGTTCTATTTCAAACAATTCAGTTAAGCACGCAGTTTAAATGTAAGTAGAGTTTAACAGTGAAAAACATATCTATTTCAAGTTATTCAGTTTAGTCAAGCAGGTCTAATTCAGCTGATTCAGTTTAATATGAGTACAGATTTTGTTTACACACAGTTAAATGTCAAAACAGTTCTATATTAAACAAATCAGTTTAGTCTAAGTACAATTTCAATGTCAAAAAACATTTCCATTTCAAATAATTTAGTTTAGCATAAGCACGCAGTTTCAATGTAAGAACGGTTTAATTGTCAAAAACATTTCTGTTTTAAGCTATTCAGTTTAGTCAAACAATACAATTTAGCATAAGTATGCCATTAGTTCTATTTAACCCATAGACAGGGCCCTTATCAGGTACTACCACGCCGGGTCACAGTGGACCTGGAAGCAATGGCAATGAAGGGGTGCTCCGTATTCCCAAATGCCCCAGCATTACTGTGACCTCGCCATCAGATTGTTTAGTGTCATATACAGGACACTCGTTGAAGGGGTCTTACCCCTCTGTAGAGGTGCAGTCGGTGTATTCTACAGCCCTAGCCGACTGGGCAAATTTAGCCCATAGCAGTGGGGGATATAAGGGTGTTCATAAGGGTATTAGTCTGAAAGTGAATGCAATAACAAGATTAGAGTTCGAACTCGCTTACTTCGATTTAGCAGTCCAGCACTTTAGCCAATACGCCACTGAGGAGCCTTCAATCTTTATTTAGACGAGACGCTGTACATATTGTACATGTGGGCAAATATTTTAGTAGGTTTTTAATACTCTCTGCCTTATCAGCTTTAAAAAAAAAGTAAATCGTTCGATAAGATAAGTGTCCGTAAGAAATCTACATATTTATTTGCAATCAGGTTTACTTTCAGGAGTGTATACTTATCGTAGCATTAAGTGAAATCAACATGGCGGCCTAAAAGTTTAGACTTTGAACGAATGTAACGGAAGCGGCCATAGAATAAAGTACAGAGTTTAAAGAATGTAAAGTTAGTGACTTTACTGCTTGAAAGGAGTACAGTCGGTATTCACTTGGAAGTGAGTGACATATAGTGACTCGAAGATACACCGCATAAACTTTATGAAGGGCCCAAATGTTTTTAGCCCAAGAAACAAAAAGCTTAACTCAGAAGGGTCTGGGGCCACGATCTTAAAAGGATAAAAAAAAATACCCAGCAAAATTAACAAGGTAATAATCATGTTTTATTGAGACATCTGATGTTTGCAATCACAAAAAGATGTCATATCAGGATGAAATGAAAAGGTTGTCTGGGTGTGGATGATAAGGTTGGGGAATCGTCCAGATTGAAGCACGTGGATTTTTATAAAATTTGAAGATATGGCAAGTTAGAAACTTGGACTTCAAATCATCAAAATATTGAAGATCAATGACTTGAATCTGCATTTATAATAGTATTCCTTCACAGTCAACATCAAAAGGCGAAGAGAAAATTTTGAAAGTTAGGTGTAGGGCCGCACTAATAGCTCTCGAGGGGCACAGGTGGCTAGCGGCATGTGGTTTGGTTTCTCTCTTTTTCTTTTTTTTTGTTTGTTTTGGTTTCTTTGTTTAATGGCATATCAACACTTTTTAGGTTATTTGATGCCAAAGCCATTCTCCTAGAAGAACATTGGTGGTACTATTTAACCCATAGCTGGGAGGATAAGGGGGTTCATACCTTTCCCAAGGGTATTTGCCCGAAAGTGAACGTAATAGCGGGACTGGAGTACGAACTCGCGTACTACGATTCCGCAGTCCATCGCTTTAACCATTACACCACAAGGACACCCCCTGCGGCATGTGGATTAGGAAAGGATAGCAAGTAAAATTCAAAATGTGTCCATTGCTTGTATTAAAGTTTAACGCAGTCCATAAAACTGTACACATCTGAGATTTTACTCTATCAAAAATAATAAAAATAATAAAAATGAAACACTCAAATCAGGAAATACAATGCTGGTTAGTTGTTGGTGGGTTGGTTGGTTTTTACAGTATATCAATCCTCGTTAGCTTATTTTTACGTTGAAGTCAATTTAACAATTATGGTTACCATTTATATACAGGCTATGTCCTCCTGGTGTAATGGTTAAAGCGATGCACTGCGGAATTTTTGTAGGCGAGTTCGAACTCCAGTCACGTTATTACGATCACTTTCAGACACACACCTATATATATATATATATATATATATTTCAATATGAGTGTGATACTGACTATATAGTGTGACGTGGTATGCCACCGAGAGAGGAAAAGGGAAGATAAATTCCCCTACCCTCGGTGTAACAAGTCCCGAGGACTGACCGCTAAAGCAGTCAGAATGAAGGTCAAAAGCTACCAGCACTCCATGACCTATAATCGGTTGGACAGAGAAGGGAATGTAGGTCATTGTAGTAGCACGACCGGAGGAAATAGAGGAAGAAGAAGAAAAGGCCAAATGATTGGCCAGACCCTTTTGCGCCAAAATAATACCTTTTCGTCAGAGGAAACTTGGAAAAGGATCTTTAGTTTTACGACAGAAGTCGGCATGAAAGGATGTGCTGACGTATAGCAAAAAAGCTCCGGGGAGGCCCCGTAAAAAGCATACAACAGAATCTTTGGACAGAAATCTGCAGAAGGCTGATTCAGCCGATTCTGGGGGGTGGGGGGTGTCACTCGTCCGTAAGAGAAAGGAACCTGAGAAGTAAGCCCTATCAAAGATAAGTACAACTTAAACTGTTTTTTCTCCTAACCTTCCCAAATATTGGAAATTATATGTACTTAGAAAAAAAGAAAGAGAGAAATAGAAAGGACTCTGTTTCATAAACCTTAAATTAGTGAATGGACTAAGATACTTTCTCAAGTAAAAGAAAGAAAAGAAAAAAAAAAAGAAAGAAAGAAAAAAGGAGAAAGAAGAAAAGGACTGTAAGAGACATTCGTGTTTAATACAGCCTACTGGCTTGATATAGCTGGTATTTTAAAAAGAAAAGAGAAAAGAAAACGGAACTGTTTCTTGAACCTTATTATTATCTGTTTGGTCGCCGCTTATTAAAGCTTTGTTACATGTTAAATGCCTCCCTTGTGTTAAAATCTATTGGTTGTGTTATTTATCAATCGAGTCGCCTTCTTTTGCAGGTTCGTGTCGCTTTCATGAACTCTCGCTAAATGTCTTATTCACCTTAAAACATTATAAGGGAATTTTTGAAATTTGACAACAGAGAAATATATTTTGTTTTAACCTAGAAGTCCATACTTTCCGTTATCCGAGTGGGTAGGAAAACAAAGGTCTTGGTGGTGTATGTGAAAGTGAAATTGGAAACCCCCTAGCCAGCGTCGGAGATCAGTCTGGCCCCAAATTAATCCCCATATTATTTGCCAGTTACCATATGCCCGAAATAGGAGTCTTGACTAGGACTTATTTTGCGGAGGGTCAAGTGCCAGACTGCCCCCGATGTCACATACGCTTTCGAATAAACTCTCGTCCTAAGATGATCATTTATGCAACGTCACAATAGGTAGGACGACTCAAAGGCTGAATTATCAAGACGACCTCAAAACACTATATCCGGGTCTTTTCAGATACAAGAGTCGGCAATTGGCGAACAATTGGCCAGTCATTATATAAGTAGAACTTAACGAAGTCAACTGGTTACTCATAAACCAAACCAAACCAAACCAAACCAAACAAAAAAGACATTTCAAAGAAGTGATGAGTCCCTGATGTCGTCAGTCAATAGTTATCTAGGAACGAGTCGTTAAAGAACCAAATAGCTCCACACAGGACGTCTTTTTAAAAATATTAAATTCAACCGGTCAATCTAAGGACAGTCCTCAACTAATGGTCAAAATAGGTAGAAATAAAAAAAAATCGTCGAAGTAGTGGCAAATAGGCAGTTTGGGCTGGATGTCAACCAAGGGTGCGGGAGAAATCAGATTCTCTCCTGGTCACTCTACCACCGAAGCCTTATCAACAGCAGCTGCCCATGAAGCTCAAGGTTTTCCCAAAAGCTGACGTCCTGATTCCAGCCAGCAGACGACGCAGGAATACGACCAGCCGCAAACGACTCAGAAAATCTATTCAAACACCTCCTGACACGGCACAGTGCAACAGACACGACAACCAGCCTCTCAATCGAACAGACTTTTAAGGCCTGATTCTGAAAGTCTAACCTAATACCCTCTGAGAAGGCACCAGCAGTTACCTTCATACACCGGTGACCACTTTACTGCAGCAGCAACAACCAGCCCTGCACCAGCGACCACCTTAACGCAACACAGACCACCGACCAGCACCAGCAATTACCTGTCTTGCACCAGCAGCTGTCAGTCCTGAACCAGCGACCACCTTCCTGCATCAGCAGATACCAGTCCTGCACCAGCGACTAGATCCTTCTCCAGCGGCCACCATGCGGCAACGGTGACTGTTCGCTGTACGCTATTCCGATTTACGATTCGCCATAATAAAGTTTGGCCTTTCGAAGCAACACCCTTGTTTTGTCATTCTTGCCTAATTCGTTGTCAATCACTTATATATTTCAAAGGTTATCGGGACCGGTCTATTCATCGGCCTCTGCAACAAGCTAATTATTGGGATGACGGTTTCTTTATTTTGTACAAGGCTTTGGTCTAAACAATATCTTACCTTTTTAGAGGCTATAGATATTACGCTATATTGCATTACCTTGTGCAGCCCCCACAAAAGATTATTCGATGTTCTTTGTTTGATGAATTGGGGGGGGGGAGGAATCGTGGGAGTTGATCTTTTTTTTAAGTCTTCCTCCGCCACGTGATTTTAAACTACCTTTTAAACGATTCCGATGTATTTATTGAAAACGCTCCGGACGAAAGGGTCCCTCTAATTTGTTTTTTATTATCTTAATAGGTAAATAAATATGATTCCATTATTCTTCGTTATGATATATATATATATATATATATATATATGTTTGGACGCACACACACACACATACACGCATATATCGCTATAGAAGGAATGATTTTGGTTTTAAACAAGTTTTCATTATATATATATATATATGTGTGTGTGTGTGTGTGTGTGAGTGTGATGATTTAGGGAAGAGAACGTTTGAAATGGACACGGTGACGGGAGTTCAAATCCGAGACGGGGCTGTTTACATTTCATGTAGTGCTAATATCACTGGGAAAGGTTATGAATCCAAATATCCTTCTTCCTGCTATGAGTTAAATAGTAGGGCAGACTTGGCTCTTTACTCTTGGTAGAGGAACCTGTCTGGGAGAAAGAAAATTTTGAATTCAAACCTATTAACCTCGGCATAAATAAAGGCTTTGTGTCGTATCCTGCTCGTGTGAATGGGTTGGGTAAATACATAAATTACATTGATTTCAATGTGGAAAAGTACTGAAAATGAAAATGAAAGAGATTATCTGTGGTTAAAGATTAATAAAAGGATTATTGACAGATTAAAATTGCAACAGATCTGTAACCAAATATCATATTGCATAGTGGTATACTTATTTTTAGATGGTAATATATTCATACTTTTTGTGATAGTATTTCAATGCTGTAGAGTTTGGCAATAAATGATACCTAACGATATCCATAAAACATAAAACAAAAGAACAGAAAACAATGCAAAACAAAACAAAACAGAAAAAACCCTACAAACAATATGAAACAAAAATCAAATTTATATATATATATATATATATATATATATGTACACACAGAGATAGGATATATAGATATAGATAAATAGATGGACACGAATTTTAACCCGTGATTCCATGGTGTCGCCATACTAAAAACGGCCAAGACCTTGGTAAATTATGAATATACATGAACAACGTGCTATGTGTATGATAACAAATGGCGTTCATCACAGTCATGACATATCTAATTTACATGATGATTTTAAAGAGCTAATTTATATATATATATATATATATATATATATATATATATATATATATATATATATATATATGCGAATTTCTGTGCGTGTTTCCGCAACCATGCCAATTTCAAAATGATATTCACCATGCAAATCGTTTATGCCTGATCAACGTTTAATGCGAATTAATATCTATCAACAAATGGCATTTATTAGTCTGAATCGTATAATGATTTTAAAAAAGCTGATTTTAATGGAAAGATAACACGAGTGTTATTTATTTGTTATTTGATTGTTTTATTTTCCCATTTATGAGCAATATTTTTGTGTAAGTAAAAAAGTAAAGTTGGCAACCATAGTCGAGGGCGACCAGAAGGCTCCCTTTTCAATAGCTACTACAGCGAGGTGTAGGGGAGGACGCTACTCCTTTCCCTGAATCGCTCCACTTTACCCTTGATACGTACCTTATATTGTTGAGTGTTAAGCAAGGAGGTATCAAGTACCATTTTAAAAGTCTTTGTTATGACGCGACCTGGGATTGAACCCAGGTCTCCCGGACCATTAGCGAACACTCTACTAACAAGGCCAATGAGCCGGTTTCAATAAGAAAGACAAAAAGTTATTTTGATTTTATTAACTATTAATGAAATGGCGCAATTTGCAACATACGTAATGTTGATTCTTTTTCATTGCTTTTGAAAAATACATCGTCTACACAGGTGCGTGTGTGGGTTACCAGACACAAAACGAGAATAGCCCAATCAGCTGGATTGGTTGGTTGGTTGTTTTGTTTTTATGGCCTATCGATCATTTCGAGTCATTAAATTTTAAACAATTCAGTTTACAATAAGTATAGATTTTGTCAATTAAATGTCAAAACAGTTCAGTTGAATGTCAAAACAATTCTATCCCAAACAATTCAGTTTAGCATAAGTACACTGTTTAGTTATATTTAAAAACAGTTCTATTTCAAAGAGTTAAGTTTAACATAAGTACGCAGTCTAAATGTCAAAACAGTCCTATTTCAAGCAATTCAGTTTAACATAAGTATGTAGTTTTGTTCTATTTGACCCATAGATAAGACCCTATCAGGTGCTACCATTCCGAGCCCGAGTGGACCTGGGAGTAATGGCAGTGAAGAGGTACTCCGCATTCCATAAAGGTCTATCATTACTGGAACATCACCATCAGAGTGTTTATTGTCATGTACAGGACACTCACGGTGGGGGGAGTTACCCTCTCTGCAGAGAAGCAGTCAGTGTATTCTACAGCCCCAACCGATTGGGCAACAATCAGCTGGGGCAGTAGAATACACCGACTGCATCTCTGTAGAGGAGTCCGAACCCTCAGCGCCACGTGTGTCCTGGATGTGACACTAAATAAGCTGATGGTGAGGCTCCAATCCAGGAGCTTTGAGGACAGTGGAGTACACTTTCATTGCCATTACTCCCAGATCCACTTGGACTCGGAGTCGTAGTACCTGCTTGGATCCCATCAATGAGACAAATAGAACTGTTCAATCATTTATGATACATAAAACCATTTAACTGTATGCAAACAAATGATTAATATTATCTTGAACTTTTAATATTAGATAATAATACTTGAAACCATTTACCAAAGGGAAAATAGAATTATTAGCGTTTGAAAGCAATACTTACAACCACTTAACTGCGTGCAAACAGTAAATAGCAATATCTGAAACTATTAAATTGAGTGCCAAAAATGAGCGCTGGCTCGTTTAAAAAAATGATGTTACAAATTATTCACATAAAAATCATATATAATATATGTATAAAAAGAATAACATATGTATAAAAAGGATTATACAAATATAAGAAGGATTTGATATTAAATAACCATCAAGAGTTGATATGCCATTAAATCAGACAATCTAATCTAACCTAAATTGGATTGTTTTGTGACGACTCTCCTCAAAAAGAAAACTATAAACACCCATAAATCCATACACTGATAAAGCTGTAGACTACACTGACTGCATCTCTGCAGAACTCCTCCCACCCCCAACGAGTGTCCTCGATACGACGTTAAACAATCTGATGGTGAGGCTCTTGTAATGCTGGAGCTTTGGGGAATGTGGAGTACTCCTTCATTGCCATCGCACCTTGGTCTAATCTAGCCCAGAGTGGTAGCACCTGAAAGGGTCCTATCCGCGAGTCAAATTGAATTGTTTGACATTTAAACCGTGTGCAAGCAAATGAATTATGCTAAATTGAATTATATGAAATAGAACTGTTTTTACATTTAACTGTGTGAAAACAAATAACTGATGTTTAATTGAATTGTTAGAGATACATAGCAGTACTTGGAACCATTTAACTGTGTGCAAACAAATGAGTAATGTTGAATAGAATTATTAGTGTTAGATAATAATTATTGAAACCATTTAACTGTGTTGAAACAACAGCAATTCTAGTGTGTAGAAAATAAGTTCCAATCCGTTTAAAAATGAAATTACCGACAAACTAATCTCTTACATATCATGTAGATCCATTCAAATGTGTGCAAGCAAATGACTTACGTTAAACTGTTAGTGTTACATAGCAATACTTGAAACCATTTAGCTGTGTGCAAAAAAAAAAAAAATGAGCTCAGGCTCGTTTAAAAATTTTATCAAGAAAATGTGTTAACAAATCAGCTATTTTATATATATGCATAAAGAGGATTTGGCATTAAATAACCTACAAGGGTTGATATGCCATAAAACTAAACCAAACCAAACCAAATACACAGATAAATGATCACAATCTTCCCTTTCATATTGAATCACTCAATTTTATTTCAATTCGGACTGGATTTCTATTAAAATTTCTGAAACAGAAATCAGTAAGGATCATTTATTTGTTTATATTTTTTCCTGTTTGCAAATTAAACCCCTATCAATGATATATTAACGTCACAACACATTCACATAACGCAACGGTACGTTCACATATCTTTTTCCGCGTTTCAAAAACTCTTCAGTTGAAAAACGACGAAAAGCAAAAAAATCTTTTACAACAGGAAATAAAAAGAACAGTTTTTAATAAAGAACTTTTGAGTCCTATTTCTCGCTCTGCCACACACACACACACACACACACATACAGAGGTTCGTTCAACAAATCCTAAGCCAAACCCAGAAACCAGAATCAGAGCTGAACATTTTTGTTGCGGTGACACATTATCACTAGAAAACTAATTTAGATTTCTGTCCTAGTTTCTGTACCGGTGAGGCTCACACAAAGACGAAAAGTGTACAATAAATCTACAGTATTAGTAAGGCTTATAACTTTTTGAACGACACTCGTGTCATTATATATATATATATATATATGTAAGTAAGCTCCTTTTTCACCGGACATTGGTATAATGGTTAGAGTGTTCGCCAATGGCCCGGGACACCTGGGTTCAATCCCAGGTCGAGTTATACCAAAGACCAAAAAAAAAAGAAAAAATGGTACTTGATCCCTCCTTGCTTAAGACTCAGCATTATAAGGTAAGGATCAAGGGTAAAGTGGAGCAATCCAGGAAAAGGAGTTGCGCCTTCCCCTACACCTTGGTGTAGTAGCTATCGAAAAGGGAGCCTTCGGGTCACCCTCAACTATGGTAGCTAACTTTACTTATATATATATATATATATATATATATATGTATTTATTCTGTGGTCAGCCAGGGCAACAAAGTCCACATTATTATTATTATTATTATTATTATTATTATTATTATTCCATTCAATTTTGAGATTTACTTTCGTTTTCTTACAATCCTTTATATGCTCTTTTTTTTACCCATGACCTAGGAAATAGGTGGATGTTATATGTGCTCTGTGTATTTTTATTTTTTTCTGTGTCCTTGGCGTGATATTTTTTAGTTGCATTGATAATACTCAAGCAAGGAGATGACCAGTTCCACAAAGTGCAATTTATTGTAATCCGTATAGGCTTGGACTACAAACTGCCTTGTTAATGTGTTTATCAGTTCTTTTCTGATAATACACAGTGCTCCCACTATTACTGGCACGGTGGTAGTTCTAATGTCATCCTCATCATCAAATCGTGCTGTCAGCACGGATTTCCCTAAGTCTCTGTCCCCATCCATCCCTATCATCCATTGTTCCCGGCAGGTCTTCCAAACGACATCCAGTGTCCGCACAGAGCTGATGCAAATAAGTTCTTGCTGGTCGACCAACACTAGCACGTAGTGGTCCTTAGAAGAACGTCAATTATGAGTTCGTCCTTGCTTCTCTAGCAGTTTCTTGTTCGTCTTACTTGAATTATTTGGGAAATGGGAGGTAAGTTGCCGAGCAACTTGTTTCGTGGGGCGTTGCTTCCATACGACATTATTATTATCATCAAATTACACTGGTTTGCAAAAATAAAATTTTGGTCTGAGTCAAGAATGGGGATAGGTGTTTTTGGTTAATTTTGGTGTACTGAATTCAAATTTATAAATAGTTTTGCTCTATCACCTCTAGTTTTCTGGCTTTTAAATAGTCTCATTTTAGTATAAACAGAGAATATATGTGCATATTTCAAGAGTTGCAGCAGCTTATAACAGATAAAACAGGATAGATAAAGAACACTGATTGAATCAATATACTTGGATGGCACAATTACACAATTCATAGTACCACAGACAATCAAAAGTGTGTTTTCTTAGATCTGGTGTATTTTGCCTCCGGGATGTCACGCAAGAGCATCCAACAGAAGTCTCCCATCATGCTGGGGTTCCATTTGCCTTGATAATTGCTCTCCATCTTCGAAATGTCTTGGTGGAATCTTTCTCCATGCTCATCACTCACTGCTCCAAGTTTTGGCGGTAAGAAGTTGAGGTGGGAATGGAGAAAATGAATCTTGAGTGACATTCGGCACCCCATATCCTCGTAAGACTTTAGCAACTTCTCAATACAGGCTTGGTAATCTGGTACGCGTGTGTTACCAAGGAAGCCACTACAGACTGACTTGAATGCTTCCCATGCTCTCAGTTCCTTTAAGTTAAGAAGCTCCTCAAAATCAGTATCCTTCAGCACTTCCCGGATCTGAGGTCCGACAAAGATGCCCTCTTTGAGCTTAGCAGCACTAAGACCTGGGAATACAGTAGACAAGTGTTGGAAGGCAGCACCATTTTTGTGCAACGCCTTCACGAAATTCTTCATCAAACCGAGCCTGATGTGAAGAGGAGAAAGAAGCACCTTATTCATGTCCACCAGAGGATTCTCCTTGAGGCTGTGTTCGCCAGGAACAAAAGTGCTTCAAGACCTGCAGTCTTTCTGCTTGTAATGCTGGGATACAGCTCGACTATGCCAGAGACAGAGAAAACAGCAGTACTTTGTGAAGCCCGCTTGCATACCCATAAGAAGACCAATGACCTTATTTGTTCCGATTCCTGAAAGTGGTGATCCTTACATCTTCCTGGACTAGGTTCCACTGTTTAAGCCGAGAAGCCAAGAGCTCTGACTGCTGTTTTGACAGATACAAATCACGAGCAAGACCATTCAGGTCTTCTTGCGTGATCCAGTATGGCTCATTGCCACTTGTTCCTGAATATGTAGACTCAATATCTTCCAAAGATATTGACTCGGCAGAATCCTCCCTTGAAGGCATTTCTTCATCTGATGAGGAAAGAAGATCCTTATTTACTGGAGGCGTGGGTACAGGAAGATCATCTGAATGGGGAATGGGTCTCATAGCAGATCGAAAGTTGGGATATTTGATTTTTTCCTAGAAGATGCATTGAAACCAGTTATATTAGTTAAACAAAAATAACAATCATCTGCGTGGTTTTGCGGCTCTCTCCAAACCATCGGGACTGCAAAGTTGAAAGCCGCTTTCTTGCCATTAAACCATGCAGTTAGTCAATTGTAGCAGGGTTTATAACAGATGTGTGGAGCCCAAGACTTGTCCTGATCACCAATTTTACAGTCAAAATAGTGAAAGTAGGCGGTTCTGAGGAGGGAAGTGATGGTTCGACGCTGTGCAACTGTTATGAAGTCCCCACACACGTAGCAGACAGAATTGGCCTTGTTGAGGCATCCTCGACATTTTGACGTGCTTGAAGCCATTGAAGAATCTGAAAATATAACAAAGTAAAATTAATGTGCATTTGAAAATGTAATACTAATATTTAGTAACCCAAAAGATGTGTAACACGATAGTTGAGGGACACCAACCTCCTGCGCCGCCTGCGAGACAACCTCTTCCAATGACTGCCAGAGTGTGGAGTGAGACCTGCTGCCTTAACTGTCAAAATCCGTCTTGATATATATATATATATATATATATATATATATATATATATATATATATATATATATATATAATGTAATGCTATCACTTACATTTAGTGCATAATAACTAAAAAATAAGCCGTAAGTCTCACAATATTAGAATTAACCCTGAATTCATATACACCTTTATGTACCGTATATGCACAACATACACACTATGCATATCTAGAAAAAAAACTAGAGGTGATGAGTAAAAATGGATTTCAAATTTGAATTCAGCACCCTCAAATTATCAAATCAAAACGGGTATTTTTGTGCTTGCCTCAATTTCTTTGTAAACCATAAATAAGTACACTCTGGACAATTTAAAAATAAAAACTTAATTTTCTTCTAAATCAAAAATTACTAGTATTTCATTATTTCTAGAAGACCATCATACAATTAAAACAGATAGAGTTAGATATTACTTATTATCAAACTCTACTCATTGGATATGCCTGTGGTGTAATGGTCATCGTCGTAGGAAATGGACACAGCGACACGAGTTCAAATCCTGGACGAGACTGATTGCATTTCACATAGCACTAATACTCTTGGGAAAGGTATGAATCCAATTATTCTCCCTCCAGCTATGGGTAAATAGTAGGACAGACTGGGTTCTTCAGCCTTGGTGAGGCAACTAGTCTAGGAGAAGGAAAACTCTGAATTTAAACCTGTTGAACTCGGTTTAAAAAATTGACCTTGTGTCATATCCTGCCCGAGCGGAGAGGTTGGGTAAATATGATTATCAAACTCTACAACAATAAATGAATAAATGGAGTTTCTATATTCATCATTGAGAATATGTATTTAGTCAAACACATCGCCAGAAGTAGAATGTGATACAATTGAATTCAGAGTTTTCCTTCTCCCAAATATGTTGGCTAAAGAACCAAGTTTACCTCAATTTTTTTATCCAATGCACTTCAAAAGAGTATTAACGCAAAGTGAAACACGCCGAGCTTCGTAGATTATTGAGAGTAACTGCATCCCCCCCACCAAAAAAAAGAATTTGTGTTCTCTATATCCAAATCAGTCTTGAAATAAAGGAACACAAAAACAAAAGAAGGAGTAGTACGACATCACAGGAAGCGAGTTCGAACTCCAGTCACGTTATTCCGTTTGCTTTCGAACTAATGCCCCCTTGAGAAATATATGAAGCCCTCTTATCCACCACCTTTGGCTATGGGTTAAATAGTACCACTAATGTTCTAATAAACCATCCAAATCAAACGAACAAGACATGCGGGGTACTGTTGGAGAAGTAAGGACGAACTCATAAGCGACGTTCTCTTATGGACTCCTACACGTGGACACACCAGTGTTGGTGGACTAGCAAAGAGTTACATACATGAACTATGAGCAGACACTGGACGCAGCCTTGAGGGTCTACCAGGAGTGATGGATGATAGGGACGGATGGTGAGAGAGAGAGTCAGGGAACTCCTATCAAAGTGACTCGCAATCCATCCCTATCGTCCACCACACCTGGTAGGCCCTCTAGACTGCATCCAGTATCCACAGAGAGCTGATGTAAATCAGACCTTGCTGGTTGGTCAATACTGGTGTGTCCATGAGTAGGAGTCCATTGGAGAACGTCGCTTATGAGTTCATCCTCACTTCTCCAGCAGCGCCCTATCATGTATTGTTCCTTTTACTTGAATAGTTTGTGAAATGGGGGGTAGGTGGCTGTATAGATGCTGTTTTGAGGGATGTTGCTTCCAGGATCTGTTCAAGACTGTATGCAGCATTTTTATGTTGCTTCTATCTAGCCTTTTCTCTATTCATTTTGTTATTGTTCATAAGGTGCATCCATATAGTTGTGTAGACACAGTCGCAGCTGGTAAGAAATCCTGTTTTATTTTATCACATAGATTTCCATATGATCGATAGCCTATCGATAACAATTCTCGTCTTCGCTAGGCTTATTTTGACATCACTTTCAGTCGATGAGATGTTGCTGCCAAGGTATGGTAACTGATCAACTAATTTTAGAGGCTTGCTAGTTAGAGTGGAAATGACTCATTTTTGTTTAAAATATATAAACTGTGTTTTATTTGCGTTCACGTAGAGACCAAAGTCCTCTGCTGTTGGCTCTAGGCTATGCAGTAAAGATTCTGCTTGGGCTGGTGTATTTTCGAGAAATGCAAAGTCATCTACGTAGTCTGTGTCTGCCATAGTTAGTAAACAAATAGTTTGTTGGTAACATTTTCAAACGAGCCAGGGCTCATTTATTTATGCACCATTAAATGGTTTTCAAGTATTGCTATCTAATAATTTAATTTAATTTGTTTGCACACAGTTAAATAGTTTCAAATTTAGCAAGTACTTAAAAACATTACAACTTGACTCATAAGGGGGTCTTTGGGGGTAATGACAATGAAGGAGTACTCTACATTCCCCAAGGCTGCTTGATTCGAGTCTCATAATGGTCATAAAAAGAACACTCGTTTGAGGGGTCTTACCTCTTTCAGAGATGCAGTCAACGTATTCTACAGCCCCAGCTCACTGGGCTTCTGTTAGTTTTGAGGGATTAATAAATGCATATAGGTTAGATTCTACCTCTACCATTCTTCTCCAAGGATAGCTTTGGCACTAAATAAACCACGAACGTTGATATGCCATAAAATAAAGAAACCAAATCAAACAAAAATGAAAAACTGTTTAGTGCTATTGTTGAAATGAGAAATATAAAAAAAACAACCACACATAATTCCGGAATTCAACATAAAAGAATTACACTGCCATAAATAATGGAAATGCGCAGAGTGTAGAATCTGTTTGCTGTCAGTTGACATTAGTCGTTTCGTTTATATTCCTTAATATCAACTTTTGTTATCTAAAGTTCACTTTTAAGCTGCACTACGTTTATCCCTTTAGATAAGCCCTAGCGATTACCCCGGGGTGGGGGTCGATATCAACTCTTCTGAGAGGCGCCCTGCTCAGCGTTTGGTGTTGAATGCAACGCATCATTTTGATGCGTCATCTTTTGATTATAATTTACTTAGCTTTTGCTTAGAGGTTGCTCGAGACTGCATGAATGGGCCACCCATTGAGACTCAAATTCACTCGTGAAGGTTTGCTAGTCTAACTTACTAACCATTACACAACCAGAGGTGCCCATGCGTCATCTTATGTTTGGAAGTCTCGCGTCCATATCGGTCAGCCATCAAGGCAACGGAACTGACGAAATACGTCTTACGTAACCCGGATGTAACTGTCACATTTCGATCACGCTTTTTTTCCTCATAAACAGGCAACGAAAAGACAAGTAAATGTTAATGAATTAACGATGAAAATTACCTGTTTGTTTTTGTTTATTTGTTTTTTGTTAAATTGTTTGTTTCGTGTTTGCGAAATCATCCCCCGAAGACAATTTCTTCAAGGTTATAGCTTTGTTTTTTTTTTTCTTTTTTCTTTTAGTCATTTCATTGTTTAAATTATTTTTTTATCAACTTGTGTTAGTCATAAGATGATGGACTAGTCAGACCTGTAGGTATTAGGACAGTCAAAATAAGATTTGTTAAACACTATGTAGTTTCTCACATAATCTTTCAAGGTAATCATCAACGGTAAAAAGTGAGAATGAGCCCATTCATTCTCCCGCCCCCTAAAAAGACCACCCCTATTTTAAAGATTGGCTAGTTTATTTGGTTTAATGGCATATCAACCCTTGATGGTTATTCAAAGGTAAGTCCTGTTTATACATATGATTTATAAGCAAATATTTCGAGGTAACGTTTTTTAGCTCATTTGTTTGCACACAGTTAAATAGTTGCAAGTATTGCTATTTAATATTAGTAATTCTATTTATCAAATATTCTTATCTTATACGAATAACTGGCACACAGCTCTGTTTTCAAATAATTTATAATAATAATCCCTAGCAAAAGAGTGAGCAGTTTTATTTGACCCTTAAATGGGACCTCAACAGATGCAACCATTCCGGGTCAGAGTGAACATGAGAGTAATAGTAATGAAGGGGTACTCCACATTCCCTAAATTCCCAGACTGGAGCTTCTCCATCAGATGCTATTAAATATCAAACCTAGGACACTTAATGATTACAAGTATTTTGTTATCTAACTCTAAATTCTCTTCAAGATTTTTAATTTACTTGCATATGGATAGTTTCATGGATTGCTATCTAATATTAATAATTCTATTTAATATTAATCAATTGTTTTCACACGGTTAAATGGTTTCAAGTCTACTATTTGATAGAATAGTTCTATTTAAACCGTAAATGGGACCTTAACAATTACTACCACTCCGGGTCAGAGTGGACCTGGGAGTTATGTGGTCGGCGTATTCTACAGCCCCAGCCAACAAGGTGACCCTCACTTTCATTTTAAATTGTTTGGTTGAGATTGATGTCATATCTTTCTTGGTTATTTTATGCCAAATCTGGCTTTGAAATATATATTAAATATATGATTTTAAACACATTTTGTACATACACACAGTTAAATGATCAAACAGTTCTATTTCTTACAATTCAATTTAGCATAAGTCAACAAAGTTAAATGGTCCCAAGTATTGCTACATATCACTAACAATTCAATCAAACATCGGTCATTTGTTTAAACATAGTTAAATAATCAAACAGTTCTATTTCTTACAATTCAATTTAGCATAAGTCATTTGTTCAGACTTAGTTTAAATGTCAAACAGTTTTATTTGACCCATAGATAGGACCCTATCAGGTGCTACCACTCTGGGCCAGAGTAGACCTGTGAGTGATGGCAGTGAAGGGATACTCCGCATTCCCCAAAGCTCCAGTATTACTGGAGCCTCACCTTCAGATTGTTGGATGTCATAAACAGGACACTCGTCGGAGGTGGGTTTTTTACCCCTCAGCAGAAAAGCAGTCAGTGTAGTCTACAGCCCTAACCAACTGGCCTATTTTACTTTAAAGCTTTCGATCCGTCGATATTAGACACTTGAGTATCCTTGTCGACAAAAATACCATATCGGTGAGGCTTAAAATATGCTGCAGAGGGGTTAGACACCTCCCCATCAAGAAAATGTATCTAGGGTATGTTACTAAACTGCATTTTTATGGTGTGTACTTTACAGGGTCTCATCTATGGATCAAATAAGTCTTTTTGAAAATTCTTCATATTCAATAAGAATACGATGGATTATTATTATTATTATTATTATTATTATTATTATTATTATTATTATTATTATTTCTCATTTGGTTTGGTTTGTTGGGTTTTATAGCATATCAACCTTTGTAGGTTATTTAACGTCAAATCAATTTTTTATGTAAATAATCTGTTCTATTCAAAACAATTCAGTTTAGCATAAGTACACTGTTTAATTGTCAAAAACATTTCCATTTCAAACTATTCAAGCAGTTATATGTAACAATTCACTTAAGTGTAAATACAGTTTTAATGTCGAAAAACAGTTCTATTTCAAATAATTCAGTTAAGCATAAGCACGCAGTTTAAATATAAGTACGGTTTAATTGTCAAAAACATTTCTATTTCAAGCTATTCAGTTTACTCAAACAATTCATTTTAGCATAAGTATGCTGTTAGTTCTATTTAACCCATAGATAGGGCCCTATCAGGTGCTACCACTCCGGGCCAGAGGGGACCTGGGAGCGATGGCAATGAAGGAGTACTCCGCATTCCCCAAAGCTCCAGCACAGCTGGAACCTCACCATCAGATTGTTTAGTGTCATATCAGGACACTCGTTTGGGGGGTATTACCCCTCTTCAGAGGTGCAGTCAGTGTATTCTACAGCCCCAGCTGACTGGGCTATATTTCTCATTTGAAGCCATTGAACTGTGTGTAAACAAATGACTATTATCAGAAATAATTACTTGAAACCATATAAACATTCACATTAGAAATATTTTAAACGATACAACTGTGTACGAATTATTTGTATTTGGTTGGAATACTTGATTAATTGATTACCTTTGTGCACCCCCCCCCAATAAAAAACAAAACAAAAAACCTCAACCAAAAATGTAAATATGAACGTAAGTCTAGGCATAAAATTTCCCTGGACGGGATGACGTGCCGTTAAATCAGTTAATAAAAAATGATGGCTTAAATGAAATTATCTTATCCTAATTCAATAAATTATCTCTTCGTGGTGAAGTGGTTAACGTGTTGGATTGTGACTTCGTTGTAAGCGAGTTCGAACTCCAGTTGCGCAACCCCGCGCAGCAATGAATTAAATAGTACGATTACTGTTTTTCTATTAGAATGGCTGTGGCACTGAATAACCCACGAAGGTGGATATGTCATTAAACAAAGAAATTAGTACCTGTCTACCCTTCCGTACAGGTAAAGCTACACCAAGCTTTCGAGATGTGTTAGGTATGCCTTGAAATGTTATAAACTCCATCAGGAGATCCGGCTCTGATGGTCTTTAATATTCTATTTCAAATAATTTTTCTTTATTAAAAAAAAAAAAAAAATTATGAAACTGAAGACATAAAAAAGTCACCCACCAAACGCATCGTTCCTCTTAGAAAATTAATTTAACTAAACATAAAGTGTTTCCCTGTTTAAAATGATTGTGAACCTTTATTAATTCATTGCCTCTTAAAACATTGATATTACAATTAACTAAAATGATTGTGAACGACATTAATAGATTAGTCCTTAAAACACTGGTATTTCAACTAAACATGTCTATGCCTGATTCCTTTGTTACGAGCAGGATGTTACACAATGTCAATTTCTAAGCGGAGTAAAGTTAGTTTAAATTCCCTTTGTAACGTGATATGGAGAGTCGAAGTTAGAAAGAGAACGGGGGGCTAATTTCTGGGGAAGGGGAGAGAGAGAGAAAAAAATAGGAAGAAGAAAAAGCTGGTAGAGAGTCAACGGAACGACCAGCTGATCTGAGTGAGTCAGGCCAAAGCATTCGTGGTCGGTCAGCCAGTCACAGGTGAATGACGACGTTAATTAAAAATGAGTAGAAAAAACCGGATGTCCCAAATCTTTTGTGCAAGTGTGGAACCACCGGAAACGGATATGTCCTCATTCAGACATCATGCAGAAGTTAGGGGACGATTTGGGTTTGAAAGTTACTCGGCTAGAAGACGTAACGGGTTAAAGAAGACAGTTGAACACCACGAAGAGGTAAAAACAAACGAAAAATATTTTCTTCCTAACCAAACAGTATGAACCTCCTTATTCCCCCAACTATGGGTTAGATAGTACCAGAACTGTTCATCTACAAGGATGGCTTTGGGATTAAATAACCCACGAAGGTTGATATGGGGTTAAACAAAGAAACCAAACCAAAACTAAAACCAAACCAAAACTAAAACCAAACCATTTTATTCTTTCTGGTGAAGCATTATACAAGGTGCAAAAGAAATATCTCCCAAATTCTAAACAGTTATCAGCGAGGTGCAAGTGAAGTTAAGCAAATGATAATAGTAGCTCCATTTAGCCAATGTCTTATCATTTTACTTTAGTAACGGTGAGTTACAATCATAAAGGTTGACGAAAAGACCAAGGTAACCGATTAAAAAAAAAAAAGAAAGAATTCCCAGTTGCTTAAAAAAAGAGCTTCACTTTTCTTTTAACCTGTGTTTCAAAAATTTCAATCGATAACAATATTCATTTTCTATCCGGAACATCATCATTCAGACGTAATATGAAATGAGCATGAGAAGCTCTCTGGATAGCAATTACACATTCATCAGTCTTAAAAAAACGTTTCAACAGCAAACGCACAGTGTACACCAGTCCAAGCCATGATTGTAACTGATCGTATCTAACTGGTGCATTGTCCTGGTGGAAATGCAACTGACCCGATTTGAAGAGTGCTAGCTTCTTCCGATGGAATCTCTTCCAGAACTCTCTTAAAACCTCAATATAGTATTCCTTGTTGACTGTCTGTCCAGTGGGAACCCAGTGCATGTAGATCGAGCCAGTGCTGTCCAAAAAAGGGGACTATTTGTCGCTGCCTCCCACCAGACAGGACTTGACACAAGGTCAAAAGCCCAAAGGCCGATTAAAGTGTGCTGTCAAAAAAAAAAAAAAAGGGATTAGCAGAAGTTTGTGGGTGGATTTGCTCTGTCTGGCCTTCTTGGGTCTGGGAGACTCAGCATGCTTCCTCTAGAAACTCTGTCTCTTGGTCTCTGGGTCATAGAAGTAGATCCAGCTTTCATCGTATGGCATTTTTTCCAAGTTTAAAACAGAATTTTATGGCATATCATTCTTCTAAAGTCCAGATTGCATTTTTGAAATTCACCAGCTGTGACAATCAGGCTTTAGTAGGGTGTATTCCAATTCCTGCTGTAGCAGTTCATTTGAATCATATAAGATGTATAGCAATAACATCCTGAATTTTCAAGAGTCTACAACAATTTTAAATGCCTGTACAAAAAAGTCTGGAAACTTATTGAATGCACCACGTATATATATATATATATATATACCAAATCCTCCACACAAGCAAAATGTGATACAAAGTTAAAATTTAAACTTTTAATAGGTTTGAATTCAGAGTTTTCCTTCTCCTATAAAGGTTGCTACCCCAAAATTAAAGAGCCCAGTCTGTCCTACTATTTACCCATCACCTGGCGGAAGAATAGTTAGATGCCTACCTTTCTCGATAGTATTAACCCTGTGTGATATTCCAACTGACTCATCTGAGATTTGAACTCGATTTGCCGTTTTCATTTTCCTATTACACTTCGGGCACCTTCCATGAATATATGTGCAGAATTATGTATATAAGGAGGGAAATTTTGGTTTCGCCTAGTGAGTAGAGTGTTCGCCAATGTCTCGGTAGACTAGGGTTTAATTCCAGGTCGAGTTATACCAAAGACTCCAAAAATGGTACTTGATGCCGCATTGCTAAACACTCAGCATTATAAGGTACTAATCAAGGGTAAAGTGCGGCAATTCAGAGAAAAGAGTAGCACTCTCCCGTACACCTCGTTGTAGTAGTTAATGAAAAGAGAGCCTTCGGGTCGTTCTCGGCTACAGTCGCAAACTTTACTAGCATATTCAAATTGTTGGTTACAAAGTTTTTGTGCTGTAAAGTTTTTAAATAAATAATACCTAATAATATCCATTTTGACTGTGTAATGTTGCAATTGAAATGACAAAATCCTGGTATTCTTAGGCTTAGAAAAAAATTAACTTTTATAAAAACATTGCTGGGGCCAGGGAACTTACAAATAAGTGATACTGTAAATATTCTCTATTTTTGACTTTACTGGAAGAAAATGTTTTATCATAACAAAAGATTGAACGTTACGGACAATGACAATCTAGTAAGCAAGTTCAAATTCTAGTTGCGCTATTACGTTCACTTTCAGACTAATGCCCCTTTGGAAAGGCATGAACTTCCTTATCCCTCCAGCTATGCATTAAATAGTATTACTACTGTGATTCTACAAGGATGGCTTTGGCATTAAATAACCTACGAAAGTTGATATGCCATTAAACAAAGAAACCAAACCAAAATCAACCATTTTGATTTAATAATATTCCACTAGAAATAATAAAACCCCATATCTTTGGTCTATAAGAAAATTAACTATTTACAAAATGATTGTTTAGGATATATATATTTATGGGCTATACTGTAAATATTCTTTGCTTTTTTAAAAAAATTATTTTTTATCATACCGAAAGAAAATGTTTTATGATACAAAAAGATTTAATTATTTTTCTATTCATGCTATTAAATATTTTCCCCTGCTGAATGAATTAATTCACTGCTCAACTTGCCTCCGTCTTTTTTGCGATTTCCAAATCTCAGATGTTAACGAGTTAGGTTCTATGTTGTTGTCTATCTTTTTTTTCTTAAAAGTTTTTTTTTAAATTTAAGTTGTCAGGTTGGTTTAACAACAAGTAGTTTGTGCCAGATCTTTGCATAATTATTCGCTATCTCATGACCAGACGATTTATATGGCCTAGTCAAGCAAGAGATGACATTCAATGAGCAAGAAACGTATTAGTTAATTGCCACACAAATAATAATACAAGTGTCAGTCGTGCCGGATTGGGCGCTCGAAAATGTTTGGATAAGTGATGAATCTGATGAAGGAAGGCCGGTAAAGATCGCTAGTTGAAACGTGTTTAATATCACCTAGATATTACAAGTTATAAACAAGAGTCCCGTTCTAAAGTGTGTGAACAAGTCATAAATCTGATGAAGGAAAGCTTGTAAAATCACTTATCGAAAACGCAGAAAATGAAATGCATGACTGAGTAGGAAAGGTAATCCACTAAGAATTGTGCAAGAGATTAAAATTTGACCATGCTAACAAATGGTATATGTACAAACCAAAATCTGTCCTAGAAAATGGGATGCATAAAATTCACAGGGACTTTGGGATACGAACGGATCTCCCAATATCGGCTAATGTTATATGCTCATCTACAGGATCATAACGACACAATAATAAAGAGACGCAAGAAGACTTCTCTACAAAATATATGTACCTCTCACTTTATTGCAAGGGTTCGAAAAGGGTTACTTAAGGTTTGCGTGTGAGAGGGAGTTGGAGACTGAACAGAACTGAAATATTTTGACCCCCACTCTTATGGCCGTCAACGTTTCTCGTTCTCCTGATGCTCAACCGGAGGCCCTGGGGTCCACTCTGCTGGGTGCCGGCTTTCTTTACTGCATCTTATCAGCATCTTCTCTGGACCCCAACTCATCAGGGATTCCCGAGGGTCCCTTCGGCCGGGTGTGGCTTTCCTTACCACATCTCGTCTATAACTCCGTCCCCAACTGTCTGCAACTCCAACTCGTCTTGACTTCTGGTTTGAATGAGCTATATAATAGTTCAACGCCCACTCGATCGCCCACTCGATCTTTGAAATCGCATGTTTGATCGTCATCAAGCGGAAATAACTGTCATGCAGTTCACAGGTCACTCTCTTCCGGTGCGTCAGTCTAAGAGTGTATCATGGGAATTTTTTTTAGCTCGTCCCATTTCATCAGCCAATTTCCACCCACGCGATTTCCTCTCATAACTGCCATTAGAATGTGTCACCTCCTTCCGGTGCATCACCTTGGAATGGCATTTTTGACCGGGTCGAAGGTCAAAATATAACACTAAAAGACCAGGCTTTGTGTTATTTGAAAAGAAAAATGAATAACTTGTCATTCAGTAAATTTTGCTGTTCCAAAAGACAAGAAAGTGAAAATAAGAAAAAGTGAAAAGATAGACAAATACCTGAATCTTACCAGAGAGCTGAAATACCCGTGGAATATGAAATTAACGGTATTACCAATAGTATCTGGAGCCATTGGAACTGTCCCGAAAAACTTAGTAAAAAGACTGTGTGAACTTCTAAAATCAGCGGGCATACCTGGAAAAGTTCTGGAGATCCGTTGAGATTTACTGTCTGTTGCGTTCTGGTTAGTGAACGCTTGTAATATTAAATAAAGGACAAATCACGATATGAGAGGAAATAGAGATATATTCTCAGGAAACAGTATATACAATAGAGAGACTACTAGTAGACAAGAATATAGGATTAGTGAATACAGAATAAAGATATAGTCCAACGATAGTATTTGGCTTCCGTTATTACGGTAGCAAGTAAGGTGATCTAGTGCGATCTCCAGTCTCCAACACTCTAATACTATTCATATAAGAAGCTGCTCTTCACCTTCTAGTCTGCCCAGGTATTAGTAGCTACTGCTATATATGACAGATGGACTAGTTCATTGTGTAGAAAAAGGTGGGTGACACTGTCTCTCAAAGTCCAGTGAAAAGTACGTCAGTGCTGAGGGGGAAAACTCACAGGAAGAATAATATTCGCGGATTGTTCCCTGTAGAGCAGAAAGGATGGTGCAAAGGATCCAGAGGTACTGAAGAGTTACTTTACATAGATCAGAACATCCTAAATGAGAGCAAGACCAGACGGAACAATCTAGCTATGGCGTCGATTGACTACAAAAAGGCATATGATATGGTTCCGCAAAGCTGGATAATAAGCTGCCTCAAAATGTACAAAATATCACATGAAGTCATAAACTTAATCGAGAAAACCATGAAAACCTGGAGAGTGGAATTGACAGCAGGAAGAAGAAGCTTAGCTGAAGCAAAGATCCAAAGAGGTATATTTCAAGAAGATGCACTATCACCGTTACTATTCATAATTGCCATGATGCCACTTAACTACATATTCAGAAAATGCACTGTCGGATACAAACTTAGTTGATCGCAAGAAAAGATCAATCACCTAATGTACATGGATGACATCAAACTATTTGCAAAAAAGGAAAAAGGACTGGAAACTCTAATACACGCAGTTAGAATATACAGCGAGGACATAGGAATGGAATTTGGCATAGAAAAATGTGCCATGCTAGTAATGAAAAGTGGGAAACGACATCTGACTGACGGAATGGAACTACCAAATCAAGGCAATATTAAAACTCTAGGAGAAAAGGAAACCTACAAATAATTGGACATCTTAAGCAAATGAATCAAAGAATAAGAAAACTAATGACTATACATAATGCATTACATCCCAGAGATGAAGTTGACTAAATGTATTAAGAAAGAAGAGAGGAAGAGGACTTGCCAGCTTTGAAGACAGTGTTGACGCATCGATGCAACGACTCGAGGGCTACATAGAAAAGCACAAAGAAGGACTGATTACAGCCATTAAAAACGATACTGACAATACGATGGCCAACAGAATGACAATAAATAGGAAACAAGAATGAGAAGAAAAACAACTTTGTGGCCGTTTTAAACGACTAATAAGCAACATCTCATACGAGAAAACATGGACGTGGCTAAGAAAAGGAAATTTTAAAAGAGAAACAGAATCTCTCCTAATAGCAGCACAAAACAACGCCATAAGAACCAATCACATCAAAGCGAGAATTGATAAGACGCAACAAAATAGGAAATGTAGGTTATGTGGTGATAGAGACGAAATCATCAATCACATAATAAGCGAATGCAGCAAAATAGCACAGAAGGAGTATAAAACTAGACACAACTGGATGGACAAGGGGATCCACTGGGAGATGTGCAAAGAAATTGAAATTTGACCATACGAACAAATGGTATATATACAACCCAACAGCTGTCCTGGAGAATGACACACAAACAAAATCCTCGGGGACTTTAACATACAAACGGATCACCTAATCTCGCCCAGAAGACCACACCTTATAATAATCAACAGAAAAAAAAAAGAAAAAAAAAAAAAAAGGAAAAAAGAAGAGAATTTGCAAAATTGTCGACTTTACTATCCCGGTTGACCACAGAATAAAACTGAAAGAATGTGAAAAGAAGGATAAGTACCTCGACCTTGCAAGGAAGTGAAAAAAAAAAAACCCAACAAAACTAGAGAACATGAAAGTGACAATTATACTAATCGTGATTAATACTTTTTTTTAGAGTCACCAAAGGATTATTAAAGGGACTGGAGGATTAGGACGTAGGAGGAGGAGTGGAGGGCTTTCAAACTACTACATTATTGAGAACGGCCAGAATAATGAGAAGAGTCCTGGGGACTTGAGGAGATTTGCTGTCACTCAAACTTCAGTGAAAGACCATCAGCTAAAACTGATGTGAAAAAATCTCAAGGAGTAAATAATAATAATAATAATAATAATGAAAGGATTCTAAGAACCGAAAGTAAAGCTGATAATTGAATAACAATAATAATAATACTCGGCAGAGCACAGAGTAAAATTAAAAGAAAACGAAAAGAGAGATAAGCTCCAAGACCTTGCTAGAGAACTTTAAAAAACCATGGAACATGAAGGTGACGGTGATACCAATTGTATTTGGTGCACTTGGAACAATCCCTAAAAGATTTGGTAAGTAAACAAGCGGAGACTATCCAGATGACTGCATTATTAAGATAGGCCTGAATACCGAGGAGAGTCCGAGAGACTTGAGGACACATGCTGTCACTCAAACTCCAGCGGAAAAGCGTTTGTTAACTCTGATGTGAAAAACTCTTAAATTAATAATAATAATAATAATAAGTTTGCCAGTGGATCCTGGAGTGAGAATAAAAGAAAGCAAAAAAATAGACGAAAACTTGGATCTTAAAAGAGAGCTGGAAAAGTGGCAGAACAGGAAGGTGACAGTGATATCATTTGTAGTTGGCACACCTGGAACGGTCTCAAAAGGCTTGGAAAAAAGATTGGGGAAGTGAAGATCAGAGGAAGGATCAAGACCATCCTGACCACAGCACTGTTAAAAAAGAGACTTGATGAGAATTGCTGTCAATCAGCAATTAAACCTGGTGTGAAAAAACACACAGAGAGGAAAATAATACGTAAATAGCTAGAAATTTTTTTAAAAAGAATATAGCATTCAATAAAATCTTTAAGTATTACAACCCCGGGCAAAATTATTGAATTGTAAAACTTAGAAGATATTCACTCAGTCTGAATGAATTAAGACTGTCGTAAAAGCTCGTGAAAAGGCAACTAAGAATCAAATCTTTTTTTTCGGTCTCAGGATTTCAAAATATTTTCTCTGCTTGGATTGAAAAAAGAACAAATATATATACCTTTAATCTAATATAATTTTAATCTAATTTGTTTAACTTAAATTTTATTAAGCCAGAATGTTCAGCAATTAAATAAAAAGTTTTGCGTCATATGTTGTTATTAGTTCATTTACTGCAATGAATGAATAAATAAATAAATAACAAGGTGAAAATCTTCTAGGAGTGTAAATTCCAGAAATTTTGGCATTGGTAGTAATCTGCTTTTGAAAAGCTTTTCACAACAATAACAATATTTATAATAAAAAAATTAGTTGCGGTTTATTATAATATCTTATTTATTATGGTTTTCATATGAACAAGATATTGGTTTTTCGAGTATTTAAAAAATGCTTCATTTAATTTCTTAACATACATAATAATACTATTTTTAAAACGGCAAAGAGCAAACGATATCCAACAGAAACTATTACCGATGCTGACTACGCAGATGGGCTAGCGCTTCTTGCAAATAGACATAGTTAAACCGAATATCTGCTGAATTGTCAGGAACAGACAGCAATAGGCTTTGGTCTCTACGCGCACTCAGAGTTTCTTTGTTTTAAACGAGATGAAGATCCCTCTCCGCATGACTAGCCTCTGAAATTAATAGGGCATTTCACACGCCTCGCAAGCAATATCTCCTCTACTGAAAGAGATGTCACATAGGAAAGGTATGAACTGCTATTGATTAACTGACCACTACAAGGAAATCTAATCTCTCGGACAAATCAAAAGGGAATTCTTTCAAGTTGTAGCCGTGTCTGTAATACTGTATGGCTGCACCATTTGCACTGAGGTTGTAAGTGGTGTGATCATCAATCTCATTTAATTATTCAGCAAGATTAGAAATCTTTGTCCGTTCTAGATATGAAATTTCCGTATCTAATCAGATATTTATAATATCTATTGATTAACCTTGTGATTATCATTTAATGTGTTAAAATGAATATTTTGTATCATCTAATCAATCATTTAATTATAATCAATATAATAATTTATTTGCTGAGCTTTTGTTTTAACAGGTTCACATTTCTGTGAATATACGATCTTGAAATGTTAGCATATTTTTCCTTTGGACTAAATCTGTAAAATCCTGACTTCGAAATACAACAAATGTTTTTTTTTCATGTTCAATGTATACATTCTATCATAACGGGTGTTTTAAAGGAGATGTGACTCATGTGACTCATGCCCTATTATTTCTGCCCACTCAGTATATGTATATATAGAGGCTGTCTCAATATACATGTGACTGCTAATCCCTCTACTAATAATAATGTTGTGTTCTTTTTTGTTTCAGATTTGAAAATAGTATACTATTATAACTATTAATCTTTGATCCCAATGCCTTGGACAAGAGAGGAAAAAATACTTTGCATCACTACTTATTTGGAGACAAAATCATTCAAAACTGTCTCAAAATAGATACAACCCATTAATATGATTATGATTTATTACTGTGACAAGAAACTCAAAAAAAGATTGCATATTATGGAAGCTGATATGATAACAATTTTAAAAAATACTGATTTGATGTCTCTACCTAAAAGAATGCATTTTTACCGGACATGTTCCAAATGACCACCATTGTGCTTGTCTCAGTGATAAATCATTATCATATTAATGGGTTGCATCTATTTTGAGACACTGTATAAAAGAATTTCAAATTGAAACTATTATTGTCTGTTCAGAAGAGAATTTTTAGAGTATTTCTCAGATAAAAATATTGTTACAACATGCCGTTATTCTGGGTTACGATTACATATATATACAAGGATAATAGGATTTTTTGTAACCCATCCACACACACATACACACGCACGCACACGCACGCACACCTATCCACACATAGATGTGTGTGTGTGCGCGTGTGTGTGTGTGTGTGTGTGGGAGGAATAGTCTTAGATAGAAAGATGGGCAGAAAGATAGATAAGATAAGACGGGGAAGAAATTACCAAAACCAAGTTTAACAAATAAGTTACAATATTGATCATATTTAAAGGATTTCCTAATTATTCCGATAATATATATATATATATATATATGCACACACATACATACATGCAAGCGTCCTGCCTCCGCTATTTATATTTCATATTGTCAAAAGTTAAACTTAGGCTCTTAGCAAGCAATCCCGAACATATTCGTTTTTACGGAATTTTCAAAGATTTTCTTTACGCAAGGAGGCAAGTTTTCCCATTATACTTAAGAGGAAGTAGTGTAACGAGAAATCTGTTTGAGACAAAATTTGGGGGTGGAGGAGAAGAAGAAAAGATTGTTTTAGAAAATTTAATCAATGCCGCTATTCTTCTGTGCGGGAGTGTCCGTTGTGTTGTGGTTAACGTATTGAACTGCAATATTGTAATAAGCGAGTTCGAACTCTTGTTACTTTCTTGTTACAATATTTTCCCGAAATTTTCGGGAAAATATTGTTGGGAAAGATATGAAGCCCTTTATCCCACCAGCTATGGGATAAATAGTACCAGTATTATTCTTTTACAAGGATGGCTTTGATATTAAATAACCTACGAAGGTTGATATAACATTAAACAAAGAAATCAAATCAGTAGTTTAGTGAAGTTAGCAGGTTTTATTACACATCCTGGGACCAATTTATGACAAATTCTTTATACTTTGTTATAGTGGAAAGTGTATTTGTTCTTTTTTTTCTTCCATTTCTCTGTCTCCATTCGCTCCAATGCCATTTTTGTATCATGCGAGGAATATTCAGTATTTATTTGTCCTTTTTAATCCATTTTGTCAGCATGTTTCATCTGAAGATTGTAATTTTTCAAAATAAATGAAACTTCTGAATTTATGGCTTGGCGCCTGAAGTGCACTGCACTACCAATGGGGATAAGCATTTTTTTTACAATGTCCATGCAGGAGTTTTGATTTGTGTGCACTTTCAATCAATAAAATGACCTCATATCAAATCTGATCTGATGGGGGTGGTTGGATGAATCCATACATGGAACTCGCAGTCATGAAACTTGACATGAAGAGGGGTGTGAAGACGATTTATTTATCTTAAATTTTATCCTGCTCAGCATTTTAGAAAATTTTCCGATTTATGAAAATGATTTTTTTATGATTCCTTCCTCTCATATAAATATATATGTGACCGTTTTTAACGGCTTTTAAGCAAGTTAAAGTAGAGGTATAGTTTGTAAGCGACATACCTTATTGCGGGGGTTGCATTTTATAACTGGAGACTCGATAGGTAAGGAGTTTATTATAGCCCTAATTATCATTTCATGAAATTTCTATCTTATATAAAATTTGAAAAATCAGCCATTTTTAAAAATGAAAAAAAAAAAAAATTTTTCATCGAATGAAATTTATGTCTTTTTTTAGATATTTAATTTGATTTTAAGTTAATTTTTATTAAAGTAAAATTCATGTCGAAATTAGGAAAAGGAATAAAATACGTTTAAGTTAAAAAAAAAAAAACGAAACAAAAATAAAACAAACAAACAAAAAACGCACTGGACAAAATATTAAATTTTCTGATACTTCCGGCCACACATTGGCTCCCCGTCCTAACATAATAGTTGATGAGCCAGACTAGCAGACTATAGCCAGTGAATTAAATTCTCACTTAGTGTCCCATTTTCCTGGCCTTGTAACACAAATGATCTTGGTAAATAATTACTACCACTCACACTTATGTTTTGGACAGCCACACATTCGTATTTTTGACACACACACACACACACACACACACACACACACACACACACACACACACACACATATATATATATATATATATATATATATATATACATTGCCTCATTTTAAGAATTATTTTCAAATAAAAAAATTAAAAGAAAAAATGAGAAATTTCTTTGGATTCTATAGTCGTTTATAGCGTTCTGTTACAAAATGTATATGACGTAATTAATGTTCGAATATATATATATATATATATATATATATATATATATATATATATATATATATATATATTGAGTGATTAAAAATTAACTCTCTATTTGTAAATTCTTACATATATATATATATATATATATATATATAATGATTGAAAAGTAACTCTCTATTTGTAAATTCTTATATATATATATATATATATATATGTATATATATATATATATATATATATATATATATATTGATATCAATTTTTGCAAGAAAAGAATATATGAGAAGAAAGCATAACGAATTTCTTTTCAGCCATTCTATTTCTTAGTGTAATGGTTGACTATCTAGGCTATCGGATCCCATGCAAGTGAGTTAGCTTCTTACTAGGTGCCCTTATACGTTTGGCCTTGTATTGAATTAATCATCGTAAATAAGTAGAGCATACAAGTAAATGTCGACACTTTTTTCAATGTTGTGGATAAAAGCAAACAATTTTTACCCAATTTACCGGTCGCCATTTTAAAAATTTTGAAACATGATACAAGGATTTGAACATCTCCCTTCATCATCATCATCATCATCATCTTGTCGTGCCGCTAGCACGGATATCCCTCTCTCGCCACTCCTCCCTATCGTTCATCGCTTCTGGCAGGTCTTCAGGGCTACATCTCGTATCCTCACAGAGCTGCTGTATGTAGGTTCGAGCTGGTTGCCCTGCTTTTGCTCGGCCATGTGAGGGGGTCCATTGGAGAACATCACTTATGAGCTCGTCCCTGCTTCTCCAGCAGTATCCTGCATGCCTGGTTCGTCTAACTTTGATAGTTTTCGTGATGGGAGGTAGGTGGCCGTACAGCTGGTGCTTTGTGGGGTGTTGCCTCCAGGACTTGTTCAATATTGATCGCAGCATTCTTGTGTAGTTGCCATCAAGCTTTTTCTCCATCCGTTTAGTTAGCATCCATGTATATAGCAGTATCGATACGACCGCAGCTTGGAAGAAACTGTGTTTCATTTTCAAGAAAATAGAATTGATTTAGAAACACGAAGAATTTTAATATGTTCTTGTGCAAACCAAAAACAGGTTGCATTCTTTTCTAAATACTTTTTTATATTATGTGTAAGACTTGATAGTTTTACTTTAGTTGTTTATTTGCGGGATGATTGAAATATAACTCTCAATTCTAAAATACTTATAATTTATTGATATATTGTAATGACAGTAGAGAAAAAATGATAAGAATTTCAAAATAGGAACTTACTCTTCAAGCACCCTGTATATTCAGTAAATAAATACACCTAAACAATTTTGTTTAAAAAGTTATTTTTCTTCCAAATAGAAGATAGCAGGAGTTTATCAGTTCTAATGGCACGTTATAAAATCAAAACGGATATAAGTAGATATCATTTAATACCAAACTCTGCCGCAGTATATATATATATATATATATATATATATATATAGATATAGACATGGACTTATTTTTACTTGTACACTGTCATATTTTGGATTATATATATATATACATATATATATATATATATACACCAAATCCTGCACATAAGCAAGTTGTGAGACAAGGTCCTCACACATTCTGCCCTACTATTTACCAATAGCTGGAGGGAGAATAGCAGGATTCATACTTTTGCAAGAGATATTAGCACTATGTGAAATGCAAACAGCCTCATCCAGGATTTGAAATCAGGTCGACGTCCCCATTTCCTTCGACCATGGCCATCAGTCTTGTTGGAGAAAAAGTCAGAAATCAAACCGGTTAAAATCCGCTAAAAATTGACCTTGTGTTGTATTTTTCTCTCTGTGAGTGAGTGAGTGAGTGAATGTGTGCGTGTGTGTGTGTGCGATCTTCTATCCATATACGCTTATAAAAAATGACAAATTCCAAATATATTGTGAACTATTTTCTATCCAAGTCCTGACGATGGTTATTATAACCGAAACGTTAACGTCGACTTCACATCATGATATATTCACCTATTTGGATTATATTTTTCCTGCTACCTTCATATATATATATATATATATATATATATATATATATATATACAGATATTATTAGGCATAATTTATTGTCCGACTCTACATTATTGAAACTTTGTAAACCAAATGAAATTGCTTTAATTAAGACGTGTACTTATTGTTTGGACTGCTGCTTATTCATATATTGGGCTACAGTTTCAATTCTGTCGAGCTTAGTCATTAATAATACCTAACAGTAACCATTTTGATAGTATAATGTTCTAGAAATAATAAACTCCTGGTATTTTTGGTTAAGAAAAAATATTCCTGAGTGATACTATATATATATATATATAGTTTGTTGTTGTTGGTATAATGGCATATCAACCTTTGTGGTTTATTCAATGAAAAAGCTATCCTTGTAGAAAAACAACAATGATACGATTTAACCTACAGCTGAGGAAATAAAGAGGTTTATACCTTACCGAAGTGAACATACTAGAGTGACCGGAGTTCGAACTCACTTCGATATTGCAGTCCAGTACGTTTGCTACTACGCCACAGGGACAGAAGAACAGCAGCATTAATTGAATCCCCCCCCCAAATCAAACTTTTCTTCTAATCTCCTCACTAGCTTTTTTTCTAATAGATTTATCATTACATTTCTTCTTTTGTATTATGAGAAGACTCACCTCTTTGGGGGAATAAGATTTTTGAGGATTCCGTAAAAACAGAATATATTCGGGAATTACTGATAAGAGGATCGGTTTAATTTTTGACAATTTTTGATATAGATATTTTAGGATTATTAATAAACAAACTCCAAAGTAAAAGCGATAATAAAAGATTATCACAAAATTTATTTTCGATAAGATTTTCGAGTAAAAATTCTATCGGTGAAATATGATTTTAATCATAATAATAGAAAAATAAATTTCTTGTAAACACCTTGTCGATGAAACTTACTTTCGACAAAAAGGTTGTCGACGAAATATCCGTTCAATGAAATGTCTGTCGAGAAAAGTCGACACATCCTTTCAACAAATGCTTTTCGACGAAACAAACTTATACGAAAAGATCGTTGACCAAAGTTGACGAAAGTACTTGTCAACAAAACATTTTTTGACAAAATGCTTTTTGACGAAACATGCTTTCGATTGTTGATGAAATGTTCGTCGATGAAATGTTCGTTCGATGAAATGTTCGTCGATGAAATGTTCGTTCGATGAAATGTTCGACGATGAAAGAAGCTGTAATGGACATCTGGTCATTTCGACAAAATGTTTTTCGAAAAAACGTCTTCTCGACGAAATATCTATCAAAGGACACCCTCGAGGATCGAACCCATGCGAAATGAGGTTGTGATGATGTGATAGTTAGCATCGTAAGAAGTGGACACAGTGGGTCAAGTTCAAATCCTGGACTCGGCTGTTAGCATTTCGCATAATACTCTTTGGAAAAGTATGCATCCAATTATTCTCCCTTCGGCAATGGGTAAGTAGTAGGGCAGACTGGCTCTTTAACCTTGATACGGCAACCAGTATAGGAAAAGGAAAATTCTGAAATCGAACCTTTTAAACTCCGTTTAAAAAATTGACCTAGTGTCACATCCTGCTCGTGCGGAAGGGTTGGGTAAATACATATATATCTCACAGCTTAGTCTGACACAAGGATATTGTTGTAGGGAACTAATAAAGATGGGATGTACTCTAAATGCAAAAGATCGATAACGACTTGTTAATCATTTTTCTACGTCTGTAAATGTAAAAAAAAAAAGAGAAAGAAAAAGAAAAAAGAAACGACTCCACCCTTTGGAAAAAAAATGTTGTTTACGCTGATTGGCTCCAGAAAACACACTTCACCATGGATGGATGCTATGCTAAGCATAAATAAAAGAAGGTCAGTCAGGTTTTTTTGTTGTTTTTTTTAAAGTGTAGTCAACTTGAGAAGGAATCGCTCGTTGCAGATATTAAAAATGCACTATATTCTCCGGGCCCTGAACGTGAACAGGTCGGCGAGTCAGGACTGACTACTATAGACAGTTCAGGTTGATCAACCTAGTAGAGGCGCACATGTCAAGCTGCAACAATAGATTAGAGAGAGAGAGAGAGAGAGAGAGAGAGAGAGAGAGAGGCGGGTAGGGTGGATGTAAGACCGACAGGTAGGCTGTCTTGCTAGCCAGGTGAGTGAGCAATACGGTGGTTGCAAGAGTTGATTATCGTGAAGCAGCTACTATATTGAACCTATTGCATATTGTTATCGGACCTACAGAGAGAGAGAGAGAGAGAGAGAGAGAGAGAGAGAGAGAGAGAGAGAGAGAGAGAGAGGGGGGTAATGTGCTTAAAATACAAAGAAACGAGTGATGTGTATATGTTTTAGTTTTCGTTAGCTTTTTATAACGGGCTGTGACGATTACTAGCTTTTACCCGACAATAATAAGACACGGATATCTTTCTTGGGTACCAATCAACTTTTTAGGTGAGAATCCTGTCTCCTCCAGGAGAAGTTTACGTGTACAGACAACGGTAAGGATTCGTTTAATTCCACAGCCATATTTTTGATTATATTGTTCTTTTTTTTAAACGTCCGACTCACAATTTTCTGCAAATCCTAAACTCAATTAATTCATTACTTATATATATATGAGACACACACACACACACACACACACACACACACACACACACACACACACACACACACACACACACATATATATATATATATATATATATATATATGACACACATATATAAAAAAGCAAAACAAAAACCCCTCAAAACAAAAAAAAAAAGTAGAAAACTTCACCTCCCCTACAAGAATCAACCAACCAACCAACCAAACAAACAAACAAACAAAAAATAAAAACAAAGGGAGCCTTGAAGAATTTTATTTCGTTCAATTGATTAATTAAGTGATTGATTCTATCCGCATGTTAACCTGTTTAGGGTTATTTTATGTCTCGAGGTTAGGGAATCGTGTTCATTGTACATACTCAATTTTTTGTGTAGTTGTTTCTGAAGAGGTTTTATTTCTTTGCACACGGCCCTGCTGAATAAGAATGGTTTTGAAACAGATCGATTTGACTCATGGATGGGACCTTAAAATTTGACCCATGGATGGGAACCTACAATAGACAACCACGCCAGATCATAGAGGACCTGGGAGTAATAGCCATGAAAGGGTTCTCTCTAGTCAAGATTTTCAGAGTTGGAGTCTAACCACCAGATGCAGTTTAGTGTTATACCCCAATTTTTTTTGTGTTTTTTTAGGGATGCAGTCAGCGTATTTTTAGCCGACCCTGATGGGGCATTTGGGTTATTTTATGCCGAGAGGTCGACTATAGCGCCATATTATTATTTGTTTATTATTGAAAACCTCAGACATACAATTATATTCTTCCTTTTCTCTTGTCTTTTCGGCGAATCTTAACAAATATGGATAATCCTTATTTCCATACGAGGCACTCATACACTCCTAAAAAAAAAATCGAAACCCTCGAATTGGAATTATGGCTTCAGTAAGTTAGTACTATTGACTGACTGGTTTTAACGACATGTCAACCTGTCTGGGGTTATTTCATAGCTAAAGGTTAGGGAAAGAGTGTACATGGTGCATTTATATGAACATTTTTCGTGTAGCCTTTTCTAAAAAGTGTTTTTCTTTTGTAGTTATATGATATCAGATATTACTAGTCATTACAAATAACTTGCACACAAGGGAATCTTTTGTATTTGCGTTCAAGTTTTATTTTCGTCTATCTTTTAATAATATGTTTAGATTTCATTTTGTTTGCAGTATTTTTCATCAACCTTTGCCTTCTTAGAAAACATCGACGTTAGATTTTGTTTCTTTACTTCGAATGGCATATCAACCTTCGTGCGTTATTTAATGCCAAAGGGGTTCTTGTAGAGGAACGGTAGTGGTACGATTTAGTTCACAGTTAAAAGGAATTAGGGGGCTTCATAACTTTCCCTGGGGTATTTGTCCGAAACTGAACGCGTCCTAACTCTAGAGTTTGAACTTGCATATTTCGAAACTGCAATCAAGCAATTTAGTCATGACGTCAACGGGTCTCATTATAAGCCTGTTTTTTAAAATCGTTCACTAAATTCAAATGTTTGATTATATATGAATATTTGTCGAAAATAAGATAAATATATTTACTTACAACAGAGAATCTTTAGTTTTTTTCCCATTCAAGTTTTATTTTATTTATTTTTATTCATTATTGCATATTTATATATAAACTATTTTCGTTATTAATTCAGAAATTTTTAAATTGAAAATCGAAGTAACGGTTGTCAATCATTGTTTATATTTTTTGTGTATTTATTTTTAAAGAATTTTCCTATGCCCGGTTACACGGTTTTTAATATTTTTATCTAATAAAACTAATTTATAGATAGTTGTATTGTATGAAGTATTCCTATCTAATACAAATAATTTACACATAGTTGTATGGTATGAAGTATTCTTAATAGAAATGCTCTTTTAAACAAATCTATTCAGTCTATAGATGGGACCCTAACAGTTATTATCACTCTAGGTCAGAGTGGAACTGGGAGTAATGGCAGTGAAAGGGTATTCCACACTCCCCAGTATAATAACCTTAGATTGTACGAATTTCTTAGCTGAAACATTGTCATTATTAATTTTTGACTAGTTTTCCTTTCATTCTATTTTTGTTGCGCAAAAAGAAATGATAGATTGATTGATTTCAAGTTCGTGTCATCTCGTCAAGGGTTATTTCAGGCCTTGAGGTTAGGGAATCATGTTTAGTGTACGTTTATATTTACATTTTTTGTGTAGTTGTTTAAGATTTTTTAAAAAAATTTAATACATACAACGGACTCCAAGTAATTATTTCCATTTAATTATAATCATTTGTTCGCTCATATTTTGATGGTTTCCAGTAATTAATTAATTAATTATTATTGTTATTATTAATAATAATAATAATAATTATAATCCTTTGAATGTTATCAATTTAATTTCATGCTTTTATTAAGCATGTCTTTCAAGGTATTTCTACTGGTGCCGCTAATTTTCGGCTTACATATTCATCGACCTTTCTTTTATTTTTCGAAACTTTGGAATTAAAGTTTTTTTTTTATTTCATATATTATTCAGATTATTGTCTTATAATTGGTTGGTTGATTGATTTTAACGGCATCTCAACCCGTCTGGGATTATTTTAAGCTTAGAGAATTTTTTTGTGGATTTATATTTACGTTTTTGGTGTAGTTTTTTCAAAGAAGCAAATTCTGATAATTAATCACCACGGTAAAATTTGAAGCTGAGGAGAAGATTAAAAGAAAAAAAAAAATACCCCCCCCCAAAAAAAACGGGTCAGCTACACACAATATCGAAAGTGTTTCAAAGGTGCTTCGATTAATGAGAAACTCGCTGCCAAAAATAAATACACCGATGTATATATAAATCTTAGGGTATATTTACATGCCTATATATATGTGTGTGTGTGCGCGCTCGCGTGTGTGTGTGTGTGTGTGAATCTCTGTGTTGGCTTCTGGCTGGAGAAACATATGTTTGCGTAGTCACTTGCTAAGATTAGAAACATGGAGCATCCAGTGAGAATCGAATTCATTATTGATTGACTTTAACGGCATGTCAACCTGTTAAGAGTTAATTCGTGTCTAGAGGTTAGGTAATCGCGTACACGATTATATTTCCTTTTTTCTTGAGAGTTTTTCAAAAATCTAATTCTTATAATCTACAAACAACTATATGACTCCAAGAAATCATTTCTATTTAATAATCATCATTTCTTTGCAAACAGTTATATAATTTACCGTATTCTTGTCCATTACAAATAATTTTCAAACAGATGAATTTAACTCAGAGATGAGCCCTAAGTGGTACTACAAGTCTGGGTCAGTGTGGAACTGGGAGTAATGGTAATGAATAGATATACCACACTTTATAGACCTCACTTACAAATGCAATGGTGAGTCATATCCATGGTGTAGTGGTTATCGTAGTAGGAACTGGACCCGGCGACCAGAATTCAAATCCAGCACTAGGTTGTTTGTATTTCAAATAGTGCTAGGAAAGGCAGGAATCCAACTTTTCTCACTTCAGCTATAGGTAAAATAGGGCAGACTGGGCTCTTTAATCTTGGTATGGCAACCGATCTAAGAGAAGGAAAGCTCTCACTTTAAACCTTTGAAATTCCACTTAAAAATCGACCTTGTGTCACATCCTGTTCGTGTGTAGGGGTTTATAAATACATACCCAGGACACCTCTTTTTTGAGGCGTCTTATCCCTTTGCAATGGGGACAGTCCTCGTATTCTGAGATCTACCGATAGGGCAGATAAAAAAAAAAAAGATAGATTTATACCTTTGATATACCGATAGATAAAAGTATATTTTGATAGGTAGATATATAGAAAAATTGATAGATATGTATAAAAAAACAGATAGAATAGAATAGATAGATAAATAGATAGATAGATGGTTTCACGTATTCATATCTCGTAGTAATTGCTTGTAAGCAATTTTATGGTTTCCAGCAACTAACAATAATATTAATAATAATAATAAAAATCCTTCATCATCATCATCATCATATCGCGCTGGTAGCACGGATATCCCTGACCCTCTCTCGCCACTCCTCCCTATCGTTCATCGCCCTAGGTAGGTCTTCAGGACAACATCCTGTATCCTCACATAGCTGCTGAATGTACGTTCGAGCTGGTCGTCCCGCTTTTGCGCGGCCATGTGTGGGGATCCATAAGAGTACATCTCTTATGAGTTCATCTCTGCTTCTCCATTTTCTTAATACAAATAATTTGCATACATTAATAATTCTATTTGATGATAATCCTTTGTTTGCGCACAGTTATATGGTTTCAAGTATTCTGATCCTACACCAATAATTTACAAACGATTATATACTTGTAAGTAACTAATAATAATCCCTGGGTTTCAAATTTTCCTAACATTAATAAGTTTAATAGATAATAATCATTTTTTTGCACATAGTTACATATTTTCAAGTATTCATTTTTAATACTAATGATTTTTAAACTGATCTATTTGACCTGTTGATAGGATCCTTACAGGTACTACAACTCTGGGTCAGAGTGGACCTGGGAGTAATGGCAATGAAAGGGTACTCCACATTCCCCAAAACTTCAGAACTAGAGCCTCACCAACACATGCAGTTTAGTGTCATACCCAGGACATCCTTTTTCCTGGGAGTTCTTACTTCTCTGTAGAAGATACAACCAGTGTATTGTGTATCTTACCGACTGGGAGGTGTAGTAAGGAATTTAATTTGGTGACTATAATATAATAATGAGCTCGATCCTCACTGAGTTAAAGTTAGGGCATTTGGCAGGATCTTATGGTTTGGGAGTTAGGCTAACAGGTTCTTAGTAGCAAGTTCGATTCTCACTGTGTGTCTTTTACTCCTGTCTTGTAATAATGTAAGCTGAGCTTTATTAGTGAATTCGATTCTGACTAGGTGCCTTGTTCTTCCGTCCTTGGCCCACAACTAGGCGAACCTTTGAATTTCCTTATAGGTTTGATACAAACCAGATTGAGAAAACCTTTGAGTGAGTTCGAAGCACAAAGTAGTTTAGGGCGGATTACCATTGGACGGATTATCACCAAGTAGCCAGGAGAAAAAAGAAATTAGCGAAAAAATAAGCGGGGAGATTATCTTCTTCAAGTGTTTAGTAACAGTAGAAAAACAGTATTTTCAGTTTATACTTATTTATCGATATCAATCAATCAATCTATATATATATATATATACGTTAAAGACCAAGGAACTTTCCTTTTTTATGTTTTTCTCTGGCTTTCTCGCTAGTTTCTTTATTCTATGGTTTAATAAAAGGAGTATTTTCCATAAATGTTCCTCCCAAGCGCTTTCGCTCATATCGTTTAATCTGCTAAAATACGAAAAAAACCCTCACCAATAACACAAAAATCATCGATAAAAATAATAACAAAAACGCCTATAAATCTTTAAAGCCATCAGTATTAAAAATAAACAACCAAATATAAACACAACACGTAACACTGGCACTAATATACTAAATATCTTTAACAACTAATAATCTATCTAAAACACCACTACCAATAATAAACTATTCCCACAAAATCAATATCGCACCCTAACTAGAAAAAACAAACAATACCAACAAAAATAAATCCCTGAAAACGATCAATCAATTTAATCAAAAGTTCTCGCGAGAAGAACACAAAGCAAATTCTCAATCAATTCGATCCTGATTCAAACTTAGCAAGAAAGTATGAGAGAAACATAATCAAATCATAAAAAAGTTCCGTGGTCTTTGATCAAACTTGTATAAATGATAACTTTCAAAATATACACTATATTTATATATAATATATTGTCATTCACTGTTTCGTTGTATCACAACTCTTCAGTGTGGCTAGACCCGTAGGAAGCTTGAAGTGAAACCTGCCCAACTTTACGTTAGACTTCAGTTTGACAGCACAGCCAACAAATAACAACAATGAATAAATAGATATTAGATATATATATATTTAATTCATGCAATTTAGACTGCGAACCCTGGATTTCGTGGAGTTTTTTGCCAAACAACAATCATCAGGTAGTTAAGAAAATGAAATGAATCGAAAATCGAAAAATGGGTAGCGATATATATATATATACATGATTTCCTTTTTATTTTCTGTCTTTTCGTGTATTTTCAAAAGGGCTTAAAATGTGATAGAGCTGTTATTATATCATTATACTCTTCACAGTTTTGCATATAAGTCTGTTTCATATTCTTTAGATTTCATTCAAGAAATATGGGGAATTATTATTACAAAAAGGTAAATAAATTGTTATTTAAAAAATTTTTTCCCCATAAATGTAAAGTCTATATTTGGGGGAATTGGGTTATGGTAACAAATATTTTTATCCGACAGAAGTATTTGTTTTGAAGCCATTCAAAATGGTTGCAAATTAAATAGAGGGCTTGAACAGAAGTCTGTCATCAAACTTTTGATGACTGAGAAGTGTCTGCTATGTGAAATTTACAGAAAAATGGGTGATGGTCGAAAAGGCAGTCCATGAGGTAAAAACACTCCGACTCTTCGGTAAAGAAAAAGTTCCGATCGCAGTGATCAGTACAGAAGTTTATATATATATATATATATATATGTGTGTGTGTGTGTGTGTGTGTGTGTGTGTGTGTATAATGGTTAAGAAAATGGACACGGCTTCCAGAGTTCAAATCGTGGACGAGGCTGTTTGTATTTCACATAATGCTAATACTCTTTGGAAAGGTGTGCATCTAATCATTCTACCTGCAGCTCTGGATAAATAGTAAGGCAGACAAGGCTGCTTAATCTTGGTATGGCAATCGATCTAGGAGAAAGACATTACTTAATTCAAACCTGTTAAAATTCGCTCAAAAATTGATCTTGTGTTACATCCATCCTGCTTTTGTGGACCGGTTGATAAATACATTCGAGGACGCTCTTGGATGTCAATTAGCACAAAATTTAAAGATGAAAAAATATTCTTTTCAAATTATATGAAGAATGAAAAATATTTTGTCTAATTTTCTTAAAAGTGGGCTTATTGTTATTTAAAAAAAAACTTTACATATATATATATATATATATATATATATATATATATATATAATAAAATGTAATGCAGGTTGAAATCTCACGACTCCGACTTTCACAGTAAGTTTGACGGAGTCAGGATTTTGTACGCTGCCTCACATTTTTTTCTCTAATTCATAATATATATATATATATATATATATATATATATATATATATATAATGCTTAGATTATAAGGTTAAAAGTGTCTCAATGTGTGTGTGTGTGTGTGTGTGTGTAATTTTTCTAACTAGGCACCAATTGTAAAAAATAAAACTTACTGGAAATAAAACAAAACAAAAATAATAATGAAAATATTTGAAACCTTTCACCAGCACAAGGCGACTTATTTTTGTATATCATTTTAGATATATACTAAAAAAGAATAATAATAATTTTAAAAAAGTCAGAGAATAAAAAAAAAAGGACTTTCCATTTGAATTTATAGGCAAAATCTTTCAACTACCAATAAGGACAAATTTTTAATTCTAGGTAGAGTTTTCACCAATGGTCAGGGAGACCAGGGTTCAATCCCAGATTGAGTCATATCAAAGACTCAAAAAATGGTACTTGATACCTCCTTGCTTAACACGGCATTGTAAGGTATGTATCAAGAGTAAAGTGTAGCCATCCAGGGAAGGAGTTGCGCCCTTAACTACACCTCGGTGTAGTAGCAATCGAAAAGGGAGCCTTCGGATCGTCCTCGACTACGGTTGCCAACTTTACTTACTGACTACTTAGTTTATTCATCGCTTCTCCTTTTTTTTTTATCTCACTCACCGATGTTCATAAAATCCTTTTAGTCTGGTCACGGACCGGATACTTCTGCTAATATATATATATATATATATAAACACTGATCATCATCATCATGTCACGCTGCCAACTCGGATCTCCCTGACCCTATCTCGCCACCGGTCTTTATCGTCCATTGCTCCCGGGAGGTCTTCAAGGCTACATCCTGTATCGGTACAGAGCTGTTGGTTCTAGCTGGTTGTCCTGTTTTTGCTCGTCCATGTGAAGGGGTCCATAGAAGTATATCGCTTATGAGTTCGTCTCCACTTCTCCAGCAGTGTCCCGCATGTCTAGTTCGTCTAACTTGGATAGTTTTTGTGATGGGTGGTAGGTGGCCGTGTAGCTGCTGCTTTGTGGGGTGCTGCTCCAGGACTTGTTCAATATTGCTCGCAGAATTCTGAACAAATACAGCTAAAAAATTAAAAAATGCTAAGCTATATTAACTGCTTGGTCTTTCACTCAGGCTATATTGATTAGCTGTACTCATGCAGGCAATTTTAGTTGCTTGGACTCATGCAGGCAATTTTAGTAGCCTTGTTTCACATCGGCCATATCAACTGCCTGGTCTCACACAAGCTATATTAATTATCTGTCCTCATGCTGACTCTATCAATTAGTTGATCTCGCATAGACAATATTAATTACCATTCTCTCAAACAAGCAATACTATTTGCTTGATCTCGCAAATGTTCTATCAATTAACTGGTTTCCCACAAGTTATACTGATTCCCTGATCATGTAATTGTTTTATTAATTGCCAGGATTAACACTGATTATATTACACTAACTTGTCTTGCACACCTCTTCTCCCACAGGCGATAAGAATTGCCTTATTTTGCGCGGGAAATATTAATTACCTGCTCTCACACACTTTTTCGTATCTACGCTTTATTAATTACCTGGTCTAATATTGGCTATATTAATTGGATTGACTAACTCTGATTATTAATTGCCTGGTCTAATATTGGCTATATTAATTGGATTGACTAACTCTGATTATTAATTGCCTGGTCTAATATTGGCTATATTAATTGGATTGACTAACTCTGATTATTAATTGCCTGGTCTAATATTGGCTATATTAATTGGATTGACTAACTCTGATTATTAATTGCCTGGTCTAATATTGGCTATATTAATTGGATTGACTAACTCTGATTATTAATTGCCTGGTCTAATATTGGCTATATTAATTGGATTGACTAACTCTGATTATTAATTGCCTGGTCTAATATTGGCTATATTAATTGGATTGACTAACTCTGATTATTAATTGCCTGGTCTAATATTGGCTATATTAATTGGGTTGACTAACTCTGATTATTAATTGCCTTGTCCTGCGTAACTATTCTCACACGGGCTATATTTATTGTATGAGCTACTTTAATTATCTTGACTTACACAGGCTACATTAATACCTGGTCTCGCAATGGATATATATAATTGGCCTACTAGCACATTGACTATATAAATTGCATTGTCGGATACAGGCTATCTTAATTACTAGTCTTGCAATGGATATATTAATTGCCTGTTCTCGCACTGACTATGTCAATACGCTTATCTTTCCTCACACGGGATATATTAATCGCCATATATCACATTGGCGAAATAAATTGCCTGATATCACATTATCTATATTAATTTCTTGGTTTCCCGTTGGCTATATTAATTTTCATTGCCTAGTCTAGATGTGATTCTGTTTATTATCTATCTGACCGTGGCTCTATTTACTATCTGGTTTTTGCAGTGGTTTTATTAATTACCTGTCTCATACTGGCTATATTAATTACCTGATAGGCTATAAATTGCTTTATTCTATGCTTATAAACAAATATAGTCAATAGAAATTTAACATTATACATCCAGCATCATGCTGACAATATTATTTAAGTTTTTATGTATTTCTATGTAGTTCAGAGGTCGCGGCGTTGTTTGAATATGATTGTTATTGCTCTTAACAGCAGACGTATTATTTTTGTGGAGCGTTTCGCTCCTCATCTGACGAGCATTTTCAAACACAAGTGGAAAGTTATTGAGACCCTGATAAATATACTGATATTGTTGTTGTATTTATAATATGTTAACACAAGTTCTGCTAACACGACATCGTAATGAGAAATTCAGTTATTGTAGCACGTAACGTTTTAGATATTCAAATATCAATTCCCGGTTATTTTTGGGGTAGAATACAAAATTAATCTTCCTCTTTCTCATTCTCCCGTTCTCAACCACTGTAACTTTCTTCTTTGTTCACTGTATTTTCCTTCCTTCTTCTTTAACGATTTCTTTCTTTCTTTCTTTCTAAAAATAGTTTTCGTGTCTACGACGAGAAGAATATAAGATTTCATTACAAACTTCGAACAAGTTTTGTTGAATTAAATTTTATCATAATTCTTGTTTGCGAATAAAATGTCCCCATGAAGAACGTGTCCAAGATTTATTTTATCTTCTTTCGAATAGAAGAAAAACGGAGGCACTCTTAGCATAACGGTTATTGTCGTAAGAAGTTAACTCGGCCTCAAATATTCAAATCTCTAACAAGGCTGTTATATGAAAATTTTGGATGATTAAAATATGAGAACGCTGACATGACAAAATTACTATCAAATTACTAATTGGACTGGATATTGCTTTATTCTTTAAAAGCATTTTAGATATATTACTCGAACAAAAATCCAGCCAGAATGAGCCATATCTGTTGGCTCATATATATATATATATATATATATATATATATATATATATATATATATATATATATGTTTCATTAAAAACAACGAACAAATCATTTTAGTTAAACTTTTTAGTATTTTTTCTTCCTTGTAAATAAAGGGTACCGATTGGTTTTAGCTATGAAGTGACTGTGCAATGTTCCTTTAATTTTTAACTGAATACTTTTGAGTAACATTACTCCTGATCAAGATCTGGGATAATTAATATTTCTTAACATATTGTTTATTGTCCAGCTGCCTTATCAAAATAAATAACATTGTTGCTTTACCATCGGCATTTCAAATTTCCAACTTTCTCATTATAGCAGATCTTGTGGTTATTCCTTGAACTTGATCAACGTTCTTTCCAAGATAACAATTATGTTCCTTTAGTAATCGGGCGTTTGGAGAAAGAGGTTTGTCGGCATAGATTGTATTGTTAGAATATTTAAACGGCAATAGTTTTCCTGGATTATTAATCAGTTATTGCTGATGTATGGTAAAGACCACTGGTAGATAAGATTTACACTAAAATGAGTCGCCTATTTTGTACATGTGCTGGAGGTATGAACAACTGTAGAACTGAAGATTGAAATTGAAAGATTTTTTAAGATTTGGTCAGGCTAATTTAATGGCATATCAAACTTCATAGATTACTTAATGCCATAGCTCTCCTTGTAGAAGAAGTGGTTCTATCCAAACCATAGCTGAGAGGATAAGGAGGTTTATATCTTTCTTAAGGGTATTCCTCCAAAAGCGAACGCAAATAGGAGACTGGAGTTTGAACTCGCTTTTTACAAATGTCACAGTCAGGCAATTTAACCACTACACTGCGAGCACTCCCTCTTGACTTTTTAGAGTAACACACTTATGTAATTTATGTAATTTACAAAGCGCTTTGCTTTGATGTGGCACAAGGCCGAATGAATGGGGCGCCCAATGAGACTCGAACTCACTCGTGTAGGTCTGCTAGTCTAGCTTGCTAACCGTTACACCACCAGAGGTGCCCAGAGTAACACACTTATTACTTGTTGGTGGATTGGTCTTCATAAAAATTACTTCTAAAATTTGTACTCCTTTCTTGGAGAGTTATTTAATGGTTTCGTATTTTCTTTAAGAATCTTGTTGATATTCGTTTTAAAACGTGACAAAGACAGAGAAATGTTGGAAGAAATGTTAAAAAATACATTCCCATCTTTGGCTAAATATAAGTCTCTCTATATAAAATTTCAATAACAATATTTTAACCGATTGTTTATTGTCCAGGTGCTTTGTTCAAATAAGTAATATCGTTCCTTTTCATCAGGCATTTCAAAATACCTCCTCCCACATCACAGCAGATCTTATTTAAAGAAGGCTTCTCGTCCTTTATGAAGATTGCACAAAGAATTTACATTCGTTTCTTCCGTGTAGAATTACTAAAGATTCTTTTGCGATTTTAACGAGAATTTTGCAGATATTTGATGAAGACCCTGGGGTGTTTATATATGAAGAAAGACTAAATTTGCGATTCTTTAAGATGTGACTGATAAATGTCTATTTGAATTGGTCACTGCCAGAGGTGTCCAGGGTAGAGATTATATAAATGTAAGTTGAAAACAATTAGATACAAAAATATTCATTGAACGAATCGATTTACTACGCTACAAGTTCAGCTTTTATGGCTCCTTTTATTATAAACTCTTAAAAACATTTTCTAAAAAAAATTTCTTCACAAAAACTTTTCTCCTGGAAAATGTTCTAAGTCGAAACTACTTGGAAACAACAAAAAGTAAACAAGACAAACGAAACATTCCTATTTGTTTTATAATTTTTGATTCTCTTCCCCCTCTCCCTTCCTCTCTGCACTGTTTATGTCTGTGTCTGTATATCTTTGTCTGTCTGTCTGTCTGTCTATCTATCTGTCTCTGTCTCTCTCTATATATATTATTAGTAAAAAAGTATTAAAATATAAACAATGCATTTGCTACTCAAACTTTCACACCTAAAAAATGAAACTTTTAGCAGCTATTATAATAGTTTGTATTTTAATACATTTTCTTTTATAAGTAGCTTCATCGTCGGGTATAGAGCACTTTTTGCGTAAAAGCTGCTGACTTTCAGCGTCGGACTGCAGTTGTATATATATATATATATATATATATATATATATATATATATATATATATATATAAACTATATCGATGGGAGAGTTCATCTCTCTCTCTCTCTCTCTCTCCCTCTTTCTCTCTCTCTCTCTCTCTCTCTCTCACACACACACTTATATATATATATATATATAGCCAGCGGGAATCCAAAGTTTTAAGCAGAAGGGAAACCAAATTATATATATAAATATATATATATATATATATATATATGTGTGTGTGTGTGTGTGTGTGTGTGTGTGTGTGTGTGTGTGTGTGTGTGTGTGCCTTTTAGTATGTCAGCCTCATATATCTGACCAAGGCAAAAATTACTATCAACTTATACACAAGAAATAGTATTAGTTGAATTTCGAATTTCCGAATGGAAAAGGCAAGAAGCAAACCAAGTCTATAAAATTTAATTCCATCAATTAATGATTTTTTGACCATCGATCAAAAGTCGATTTATATCTGAAACAATTTTATAGTTTCGACCATAAACAAGTACACCCCTAAATATTTTGTTTAGAAAAAGTTAATTTTCTGATAAAGTATTTTATTGGATTTTATCATTTCTAGCAGATATTTTACAATCAAAACAGATATTATTAGGTATCATTTATTACCAAACTCTACAGCATTAAAACTCTGTAACTATATATATATATATATATATATATATATATATATAAGATGTGGACTTTTATATTGCTACATATTCAATTATTTTGGCTGTAAAGTTACTATGCTGTATTCTTCGTTAATAAATAATACCTACCAATATCCGTTTTGATGTATAATGTTCCACTAGAAATAACAAAATGTTGGTATCTTTAGTTCAAAACCCTATTCACTTCATAAACAATCAAAAAAAAATGACGAACAAAATAAACAGGAAGAAAAACCGAAAACAATCATTAAACGCGTAACCTCATCAATAAATGTCATAAATATTCTATAATCAAAACAGATATAATTAGTATCATTTATTACCAAACTCTATAGCATTGAGATTCAATAACCAGAATTAGTGTAAAAAAAGTTTATATGTACATTCAACAAAAATTTGAATACCATTTCATCAGAAGATCGGATCCGTGAAACTCGTTAGTTTTTACGCTGTTGTATCTTATTTCACAATTGAAAATATCGTATATATATATATATATATATATATATATAACTATAAAATATACCATACATACATACATATATATATGTGTGTGTGTGTGTAGTTGGGCAGCAGTCTTTCATTTAGGCATGTTTGATTAAATAATAAAGACACGTTTTGTCTATATAATTTTATGAAGATCCTTTCAAGTTTCCTGATAAGTGTCTTGGTTTCAGGTTGGAATAGGAGGATGAATTTACCAAAATAGTCCTGAGAGTTTTTGAACAATTTTGGTAAATTCATCCTCCTATTCCAACCTGAAACCAAGACACTTATCAGGAAACTTGAAAGGATCTTCATAAAATTATATAGACAAAACGTGTCTTTATTATTTAATCAAACATGCATATCTATCTATCTATCTATCTATCTATCTATCTATCTATCTATCTATCTATCTATCTATCTATCTATCGATCTATCTATCTATGATATTTTCAATTATGAAATAAAATAGAATAGGGCTAAATATGTATACGATATTTTTCAACTATAAGAAAAATAGAATAGGGTAAAACCTCACATCTTTCATTTTTGTGGCCCCGATCTTCAAGTGACCTTGTATTCACACGTTTGAGGTCTTGACTCTTACAGTTGAAAATATCGTGATATTGTTCTGCATTCTTAGAGCACTATGGTTTATTATTTTAGAACGTTGTTAGCGTCAAAATTTAATTATATATATATATATATGTATATGTATATATATATATATATATATGTGTGTGTGTGTGAGAGAGAGAGAGAGAGAGAGAGAGTATTGTCTGTAAGTTGTTTATACAAGTTTGGTTAAAGACTACATAACTTTGCTATTTCATCGTCTAATGTTTTTTTTTATCTCGTTTTCTTGCGAGTTTCTTTGTATCACGGTTCAGTAAATAGAGAAGTTTCTGTAAGTTTTCCTTCCAATCATATCGATTGATTATCTTCATGGGAATTGTAGCTATTATTTGTTTTATGTTTAGTATGGGCGTGATATTTATTTATTTGGAAGGGTTTATTATTTTTGGAGGACGAGGAGGACGAGGAGGAGGAGGTGCTTTGGTTTGCGTGTTTGATGTTGAAGATGTTGAATATGTTAGTGCCGTTGTTGAAATATTATTTTGATTGTTTTGAGTTGTTTATTCTTTTTACTGATGGCTTCAAGGATTTGTAGTCGTTTTTTGATTTATTTTTGATTTATCTTTGATTTATTTTTATTGATAATTTTGGTGAGTATTTTTCATATTTCAGCTGATGTGAATTTATTGGTGATATTACGATGTGCTGTATATGTTGTTTGATTGCATTAGAATAAGAGAAGTGGTATTTTAGACGCGACGAGAAAAGGTGTCTTTTGGTATGGCCAATCGATTGGACCCAGATATCAATCGATAGATAGATAGATATGAAAAGAATATAATAGATATAGAGACAGATATAACTAGATTAAGGTTGATAGATAGATAGATAGATAGATAGAAAAAATCAGTCTGGGATAGATAGATAGATAGATAGATATTACTTCGACACAAACATATAACGGTTAGTGTAAACAAAAATGCATCCTTTTAACTATGTAAATTTAAATGATTACTTTCTCTCTCTCTCTCTCTCTCTCTCTCTCCCTCTTTTTCTCCTTGCTTTTCTCTTTCTCTCTTTCTCCCTAAACACCCCCATATATATATATATATATATATATATATATATATATATATATATATATATATATATATATGATAAATCATGGAGATTAGAGTAATTTAAAACCAGTACACGTTTCTTGTTTATTCCCTTTCTACTTGACAAATATCTATATGTTGTTCCCAACGAAAATATATCAAAATATGAATTATGATTATAAGAAAAGGAACAGGAAGGACAGACTAGAAGAAAGGAATGAAATAGATCTCCATCTTGTGTACAGATATAAAAGAAGAGTTTTTCAGATCCCCAGTTGAGGATTGCTATCACTTTGTAAAGGTTTAAAAAATTCGATTTAGCGTTGAAAACAATCAAAAGACCCGATCAAGAATAATTATTTATAAAGTTTGGGTTAGTTGTGACACAAAGCCAGAAGTATAGTGAATCCAGTGAGAATCGAACCCACTAACAATTGTTTGCTGATAGAACTTGTAAAGCATTACACTACGTGAGGTGCTTTCGTTTTGAAGCGTCCACCAAAAGTAATTTACATTAAAATCTACGTTAATGAACACACACACACACACACACACACACACACACACACACACACACACACACACACACATATATATATATATATATATATATAGTAGGTATCATACAATAACTGATGTTTATACAACAGCATTGCTTCTAACAAAGCCTTCATCAGATGATGACTCTGGGTTCTGGCATAGTTTCGGGGCCGAAGCATCATTACCACTAGCTCAGAGCGCCCCAGCAGTATCTCACGACACCACCAGACTTTGTCAGATTGTTGTCGCTCTATAGGATTGCCAGATCCACGCTGATGCAGTTAGAGTCTTATCTTGGATCTTTTCAATGTATTTCCTCTTGTCTGATGGAGGGAGTCCAAGATTAGTTAAGAAAACTAATATATATATATATATATACACTTCAATTCATCATCATTCAACTCTTATAAGTCTGTCTAAACTTATAAATCACTTCTTGTTCATTCAGCTTGTTTCTTTGTTTAATGGCATATCAAACTTCGCGGGTTATTCAATACCAAAGCCATCCTTATCGAAGAACAGTAGTGGTACTATTTAATCCATAGGTGGGGGGATAAGAGGGTTTATACCTTTCTAAGAGTAACGTGATTGGAGTTCGAACTCACTTACTACAATGTCGCAAGGGAGCACGTAGGCCACTACACCACAAGGAGTCCACCACATGTTTGAAATATCTGATCAATATACAAATATCTGATCAATATACAAATCAATTGTGTAAAGCCTCTAAACGCGAAAATAGACAATCATGAAATTGAATTAATTTCCAATTCACATTATCGGCTGACCGGATAAGCGGGGTGTGAGTCTCCGTGGTGTAATGAGTAACGTAGAAAGCGAGTTCGAACTCTAGTCGCACTGTAACATTTACCTACGGACTAATACCCTTGGGAAAGGCATGAACTTCTTTATCCCTCTCAGTTTCTTGCTAAATTGTACCACTTGGCTTCTCTTACAAGGATGGTTATGACATTAAATAACCCAGGAAGGTTGATATGCCATTAAAACAAATTTCTTATTTTGTGTCTATTTAAACAACACACACACACCTGAGTAGATGGTATGGTTTTTGAAAGATTCAACTTTAACGGATGTTGCAAACAGTGACTCTTCATAAAGAATTATTAACAATAAGATAAATTTGGGGCTTTCTTATAATTTGTTTTTTTTTAAATAAAATTTGGGTTTTCTGATAGGTTTTGGACTTTTTAAAATAAAATTTGGGCTTTCTTCTAAAATTTAGACTTTCTTATAAAATTTTGGCTTTCTTCTAAAATTTAGATTTACTTATAAAATTGCTCATTTATATGAAAATAAAACAATAAAATTACGAATGAATAACACAGGATACTTCTTTATTAAAACTTGCTTTTTATAATTCATCCTGAGAATTAGATATCCCATGACTGATAAATAATATTAATCAGAAGATATCAGACATATTGCCTATTGAACCATCTATCTATCTATCTATCTATCGATCTATCAAGCTATATCACTAAGAGAGAAACAGATGATACCACCAATCACATAATAAGCGAATGCAGCAAATTAGCACAGAAGGGAGTTCAAGGATAGACACGACTAGGTTGGGCAAGGGGATCCACTGGGAAATGTGCAAGAAATTGAAATTTGACCATGCCAACAAATGTTATATGCACAACCCAGCACCTGTCCTAGAAAATGACACACAACAAACTCCTTTGGGACTTTAACATACAAAACGGATCACCTAATCTCGGCCAGAAGATCAGACCTTATAATAATCAACAACAGAAAAAAAAAAAAAAAAAAAAAGAAAATCCGCAAAATTGTCGACTTTGCTGTCCCGGCGGACCACAGAATAAAACTGAAAGAATGTGAAAAGAGAGATAAGTACCTCGGTCCTTGCTAGAGAATTGAAAAAACTGCGGAACATGAAGGGTGACAATTATACCAATTGTGATTGGTGCTTTTGGCACGGTAACTAAAGGATTGTTAAAGGGCCTGGAAGATTTAGAAGTTGGCGACCGAGTGGAGACCATCCAAACAAAAGCATTATTGAAAACGGCCAGAATACTGAGAAGAGTCCTGGAGACTTGAGGAAAACTCGCTGTCACTCAATCTCCAGTGAAACATCATCAGCTTACGCTGATGTGAAAAACTCTAATGAGTAAATAATAATAATAATAATAATAATAATAATAATATATATATTATATATATATTATATATAATATATATATTCACGTTGCTTTGCATTTAACTTCTTAACACTTGGAGATATTAAGTGTTTGCTTGATAGTTCGCTAGATCAATCGATAGATAGAAAAATAAAGAGAATTATATATATATATATATATTATATATATATATATATATATATATATATATAATATATATGTATTCACTCTCTTTATTATCTATCTATCCATCTATCTATCTATCTATATACGTATGTATCTTCCTGACTCTGTTGGAGATAATCTGATTTTTAATTACACTTTTTTAAATCCATTCCTTTTTTTTATCATTTAGATTTTGTTTGAATTTTACTCTTAGAAGAAAAAAAAAAGGTAATCCTCACCGTTTCAATTTTCGACATCATGACTCGAATCTATTTTTGATAAAGGATGCTAATGGCCATGAAAATATGATAAAAATCCAAATAAGGAAACGTCGCCAACGCAAAGGCATGTTTGTTTTGAGAGTGTTAATTGAAGCGTAACAAAAAAAAAAAGTTGTTGAGGATTATGATAAGGAGAATTGATTAATCCAAAAATTAAAAACGATTACGTTGTTCCTGAAATGTCAGATGTTTTTTCTCTCACCTTCTAATGTTTAATGTTACAGAAATGATAAGGAAAAAAAAAAATACAAATAGTAATTGTTTCTTCTGTTTCCCTCCTTAGATTGAATTTTTGTTTTCGAATTTTTTGAGAGCTCCAGTATGTTTTACGAAGCATATATAATACTCTATATAAGGTATTAAAAAAGGGGTAATGTCATTGACAATGCATTTTTATAGTAAAAAAATCATTTCCTATGCATTTTTATTGTAAAAAATCATTTCTAATGCATTTTACAGTAAAAATCATTTGCAGTTCATTTTTATAGTAAAAATCATTTTCTATGCATTTTTATAGTAAAAATGCTTTTTTATGGTAAAAATCATTCGCAATGCATTTTTATAGTAAAAATCATTTCAATGCTTTTTTTATAGTAAAAATCATTTCCAATGCACTTTTATAGTAAAAATCATTCCTAATGCTTTTTTATTATAAAAGATTATTTGCCATGCATTTTTATAGTAAAAATCATTTCCAATCCATTTTTAAAGTAAAAATAATTTTCTAACCATTTTTATAGAGAAAATCCTTTCCAATTCATCTTTATAGTATAAATCATTTCCGATGCATTTTTATACAATATCGCCCCAAATTAATTAAACTGTTAATTCCCATATTGTGAAAAAGAATCTTATATGATTTCTTAATCTTCAAAGAACACCTACCTCAATTTAAAATAGTAATATGGCACAAATCGAAATTCAAGGTCCATCACCGAATGCACAAAAAGGCCAGTAAGAAACATGGAAGTAGTTACTTTTTTTTTCTTTTAAGGGAAGATTAATTTTAACGAGTATTTTTTGATATGAAGATCATTAGTTAAAATTAATATTCTGCTTTCAGATAAAATTCTTTTTTTCTTATTACGTTAGAAGGAGATGAGAAAAAATTAGTCCTTATTTTTTTGGGTGACTAGTTGATATGCCACATCACAACATATTCCAAAAAGCGAACCCGAAATTCTGACTTAGACGGATAACATTTCAAATTTATTAGCGTAAATAAATAAGATGTAGTAACAGCATTTTTATTTGTTCTCTAACCATTACGAATAAATAAAGAAAGAAAAACAAAACAAACAAACAAACAAACAAAAAACAAAGAAAACATCCTCCCAAAAAAATAAAACCGAAGTGGCAAATATTGCAAAGTTTACAAAAAAACTCAAAAAAGCAAAAAAACAAACGAAAAATAAACACACACACACACACACACACACACACACACACACACACACACACACCACAAGAAAGGGGGGGAAAAAGAAAGAAAAAATGAGTGTCTTGTCGTCCCCTCGCGAAACTAAGAAATTTAAAATGTGTGGATGAAAGGAAAAAATAAGTCCAACGAAAACAGCATTTTTTCTCAGGTGTTGTCATCGATATTAGTGTGTCTTTCAGTGTGTTCTTCTGGCAATTTCTGTGCCTTTTTTCTCGGCTTGCTCTATACAGTGCCTTTCTGGGAAGTCGGCTCTCTCTCTCTCTCTTTCTCTCTCTCTCTCTCTCTCACACACACACACACACACACACGCGACACTCGAGGAGTAACGGTTATCTACACTAATATACACAAAACACTCCTTGATTTCAAACATAAATAAGGAGGGATTCATTATGGCTTATATGAACTGTGACATCATAGAAAGTGAGTTCGAACTCTAGTCGCGCTATTACATTCACTTACGGACTAATACCCTCGGGAAAAATAAGACCCCCTCTTATCCCTCTAGCTATGGTTTAAATAGTACCACCACTGTTGTTCTACGTACAAGGATGGCTTTGGCATTAAATAACTCACTAAGGCTAGTTGGTTGGATTTTATGGCATATCAACCGTTGCAGGTTATTTAATACCAAGTCATATATATATATATATATATATATATATATATATATATATATGTGTGTGTGTGTGTGTGTGTGTGTGTGTGTGTGTGTGTGTGTGTGAACGAATAGTTTGTTGGCAATATTTTAAACAAACCAGAGCTCATTTGTTTGCACACAGTTAAATGGTTTCAAGTATCGCAATCTAACACCAATAATTTATTCAATATAAATTATTTGTTTGCACACCGTGAATGCTTTCAAGTATTGCGATACAACACTAACAATTTTATTGGCACATAGTTAAATGATCTCAAGTATTGCTATTTAACACTAACAATTCAATTTAACATCAGTTATTTGTTTGCACACAATTAACAGATCAATTTGAGTTATAGATGGGACCCTAACAGTTCTATTTGAACCATAGATGGGTTTGGTTTCTTTGTTTAATGGCATATCAACCTTTGTAGGTTATCTAATGCCGAAGCTATTCTCCTTGAAGAACAGTAGTGGTACTATTTGACCCATAGCTGGGAGGATAAGGGGGTTCATACCTTTCCCAGGGGTATTTGCCCGAAAGTGAACGTAATAGCGTGACTGGAGTACGAACTCGCTTACTACGATTCCGTAGTCCATCGCTTTAACCATTACACCACGAGGACCCCCCCCCATAGATGGGACTCTAACAGGTACTACCACTCCGGGTCAGAGTGGATATGGGATGAAAGGTTAAGCCACATTTTCCAAAACTCCAGGACTGGAGCCACACTATCAAATTGTTTAGTGTCATATCAGGACATTCTTTGGAGGTGGGGTCTTATCTCCCCCACTGCAGACATGCAGTCGGTGTATTCTATAGCCCTAGCCGACAGGTCTATAACGATCGAAGGTTGATATGATATCGAACCAAGAAACCAAACCAAACATATATAAATGCAACTTAATTGGTATATTCTTCCAAATTGGTCGCCACAGTTGGATGATGTCATAAGGTTTCATGTGGTATCGGTTGGTAACACTGACACTAAATGTGCGCCCTGCCCGTCAGTCGGGAAAACTTAGATGAGGTTATCAAGTTCAGTTCTCATTCTGCAGTTTATCTGGTGTGATCGAGGGTAATGCTTCATCAATGTGTTCTGGCAGATCATCAAGGGTTGCAAGGTAGTTGAGGTACACGGCACTTTATGGAACCTTAAAGGAAAAAGTGACAAGCAAGAAGGCAACGTGGTCTCGGGAATCATAAGCAAAACACCTTATCATTTTGTCTATCCCTCTGTTTGATTGTTGAGAAATCTGTGGTGGGACGGGTGCATAGATATTTTGCTGGTGAGAAAAATATTTTGAGTTTATGCATATGATGTCACAATATCGATTAATATATTCAAATAAGTTTTGATGTAATGACTTTTTGAAATCGAGGAGGCTTTTTGAGCTAGTATTATTTGGTTTATTTGTTTAAAGGCATATCAACTTCTTATGGGTTGTTTAATAAGGAAATTGATTCATTTGACAATGTTTGTAAATTATTATTATTATTATTATTATTATTATTATTATTATTATTATTCATATTTTCCACGTTTTATTGCAATCCTTTTTTTTTTTTAAATCGAACTTTTTTATTTGTCTCTAATAAAAAATCATTTGTTTGCACAATTATAAGAGATCAACTCAGATGATTTATATGATTTTTAAGTAACTCTTCTGATTTAATAGCGGACGAGTCTCTGTGGTGTAGTGGCTGGTGTGCTGCATTGTGACATCAAAAAAAGCGAGTTCGAACTCTAGTAAGTCTATTACATTTATTTTTAGACTAATGCCCTTTAGAAAGGTATGAATTTCTGTATTCCCACCCCAACTTTTACAGTTCCTCTATAATGATGGTTTTGACTTTAGATAACCCATGATGGTTGTTTTATATAATAAACACATGACATATTTTCATTTTAATTTTTTATGGCATTATTAATCTGTTCAAGGGTGTTTATATTCAAGTATTTGTTTTTTTCTTTGTTTATATACAAGTATTTGTTTTTTTCTTTTTTTGTCGCTACAAATCAGTAGCGAAATTAGTGGGTTGATATTTTTCTCTAGTGATGAGTAGCCAGTTTTTTTTTCTAAATGTCATAAAACAAAAAAACCTAAACCTATTTAATAATAATTATAATGATAATAATTTGTTTGAATACAGTTATATGGTTTCAAGTATTCCTATCCAATACTAATAATCATCACTTTTAAACAAGTAAGCACTTCCTACTTAGTTGCAATATGAAAGTTTTAAGAGTCACTTTGTTTATGTAGTTCAAAGTCATTTTAAACATCGTCTCAAACAAATCTATTTGACCACTAGATGGTCAAAAACTACTCCTCCGAATCAGAATCAGAATGGACTTTTGTCCAGCCCCCATCCCACGGGTGTCCTGATATGACTCTAAACAATGTGATGGTGAGGTTGCAGTAATGCTAGAGCTTTGAGGAATGCAGAGTACAACTTCATTGCTATCGCTCTCAGGTCCACTCTGGCCCGGAGTGGTAGCACCTGATAGGGTCCTATCTATGGGTCAGATAGAACTAAACTGTGTACTTATGCTAAACTGAATAATTTGAAATAGAACTTTTTTTTACATTAAAACTGTACTTATGCTAAAATGAATTGTTAGAAATATAACTGTTTTGACATTTAACTGTGTGTAAACAAAAAACTATACTTATACTAAACTGAATTATTTGAAATAGAACTTTGACTAAACTGAATCGCTTAAAATAGATATGTTTTGACAATTAAACTGTGTACTTATGCTAAACTGAATTGTTTGAAATAGAACTGTTTATTTGTATAAAAATGGATTTGGCATTATATAACCTAGAAAGGTTGATATGCCATAAAAGCTAAACAAACAAATAGAGTGGGTCTGGGAGTAAAGGAAATGAATAAGTACTCAACACCCTGCTGAACTCCAGAACTGGAACTTCAACACCGGATCCAGTTAAGTGTCATACTCAGGACACTTCTTAATGAGCTCGAGGGGGGGTGGATTTTTCCTCACTGCCGAGGATACTACTCTGCTTTCACTCCTCTTTCTTCTGACTCTGCTTCCACTTCTCTCTCTTTCTTCTGACTCTCTTCAAACTATCGGTTCTCCTCTTTTTTATACATTCCTAGAATTTTAAGTGGCCGCTGAAGTTCAATTTGATTTTCTCTAATTCTATTCGTCAATTTCAATTCCTAAAGAGTCAGGTGGTCTGTCCTTTAACTGTGGAATTTTTCGAATCAGGTTCTGGCGCCGATTAGAGTGTTAATTTACTAAGCTTTTTGCTTAGATGTAGCACATGGGGCACCCAATGAGAATCGAACTCACTCGTGTAGGTTTGCTAATCTACCTTGCTAACCATTACACCATCCGAGGTGCCCTCTGGCGCCGATTAGAGTGACTATTTTTAGAATTTATGAAATCTGTTTTTTTTTTTTTTTTTTTTTTTTTTTTTTTACTGATAGGACATTTTTAGAAAATATTTTTTATATCTGTTTTTTGTTAAAAGAATATTTAAAACCATTATTGTTTATTTGTTTAACGCTACATCGACTTCTTAGGGGTTATTCAATGCCGAAATATTTTTAAACAGGTATATTTGACCCTAACTAGGAATAGCACTCAGTATCAGTATGATATTATTATTATCAGAGATACAATCTCCAATATATATGTTGGTTTAACCTCAACTACCCTGTCGAGGAGACTTACAATGCACCTTTCAGACACAAGTTCAATAGCTCAGCATTTAAAAAAAACATTCATGCCCAACAACACAACTACGGAAAATTCTCACCGACAACACAACAATATTAGAACATCAAAATAATAAAACAAAAACTTCAGATTCTCGAAGCATTACATATCAGAAACCTGCAGCCGCCACTTAATAGAATTAATTTTCAAACCAGTGCTAATGTACTTAAATGTCTTTAGCTACTGGCACTAAATATAGAATCACATTCAAAAACAAACGCCAAAACCTTCAACGGCAAAGACGCCCTTACACAGTTGTAATATGCTAAAACAAAAGTTACATCACTTTTGTAGTAGTTCCTCCCCTGATGATGGCCCAAAGTCGGGCAGAAAGTACTAGGGATACATGCAACTATGGACAATACATAAATCAATTCCCCCAGAATACAATAAAAGTAATACGGGAATTCGAACGGATCCAAAAGAAAATATGTAGACATAAAATGTCTATTATGTTTAATGAAATTTGCATATATATATATATATATATATATATATATATATATATATATATATATATATATATATATATATATAACAGCTTTATCATTGATATTAAGCACCATTTGATATTACCGCAGAATTTGGTTCACCATTGACTCACCAAATTTATTAATGATAACTATAAACTATTACAATACACTATATATATATATATATATATATATATATAAATAGTGTACACACACACACACACACACACACACACACACACACATATATATATATATGTGTGTGTGTGTGTGTTATTGAAAATGACAGGCAAAGATTTTAGTATTTATTATTTATTCAGCTTTTTTTTTTAGCAAATGAAATGTCACTTTTGTTGTTAAAAGCAGTTTTAGAGTTATCTCAAGTCTGTGTTCGTGGGATATAAATACGGTTTCTTTCGACCATCTTCTTTTATTTTATTATATCAACGAATAAAACTCGACAGCTCTGGATGTATCCACAGTCCCGTGATCCTTAGCTGTGATCTTTACACTTCAAACCAACATCAATGGCCAACACATTAACCTATCTTGTCACTCCTACGTAAAATTTCCTGGAACACAGAATGAATTCAACACTTCGCTACACAGGAATAACTGAGCCTTCGACAATGACCGAAGATGATTGAAAATACCCGAACTCAGACTGGATCAGTAGAGACTTTGAACAGTTTTTTGTCTCCAACCAAAGCTGCAACATCTTGTTTATAAAAAAAAAATTTTAAAAATAAAAAGCTAAACACAAAATCCTTGTTAAGTTAGATATTTTTAGTTTAATACCATATCAACTCTTGGTGGGAATTTAATGCCAAATCATGTTCATATATATATATATATATATATATATATATATATATATATATATATATATAATTTGTAAATGAAGAGTTTGTATGTAACTTTATTTTTAAACGAGTTAGAGCTCATTTATCTTACACAGTTAAATGGCTTTAAGTACTGCAATCTGATATTAATGATTTTATCTAATCTTAATCAATTGCTTGTTCATAGTTACAAGGTTTTAAGTATTGTTTGTCACTACAAGTCATTCTAAATTGTAAAGGAATGGAAGAACACTAGTCGGGGACCTCTGACTACAGAGCACCGTCGGCTGCATTTGCACGAGGTATGCAAATAGGTCTCGACAGCAGATGTGTGAGACACATATAAGCTGGCCAAATTACTCCGTTGGGCCACAGATGCTATCAACTCAACATAAATAAGTCTGTGTTTTTTTTTTTAAAATATATATATATATATATATATATATATATATATATATATATATATATATATATATATATATATATATCCTTTGTTTGCACACAGTTAATTTGTTTTCAATATAGTAAATGATTGCATCGTTCTACTAGATGGGACTCGGCAGTTATTACCCCTCAGGGCAAGAGTAGATTTGGGCGTAATGGCAAGGACTTTTTCCGATTCCCCAAAGCTCCTGGACTGGATTCACCATCGAAGGTTTAGTGTCATATCAAGGACACTCATTAAGAGTGTTTACCCTTCTGCAGAGGTGCAGTTGGTGTATTCGACAGGTAGTTTGTCATCACTCTCTCTCTCTCTCCCTACCCCCCTCTCTCTCTTTCTATATATATATATATATGTATGTATATCCTGTTCGGCTGTTAAGCTGTTTATATAGAATTGTATACGACTTGTTTTTTTTCCTCTAAAATTGAACCTATTTATTCTGCTGGTTGGATGATAAAATGACATGGAACTCGTAAAGATTTGGACTCAACAAACACTTTCCACTGACATAGTTTTTATTCTTTTAAAAACCTGTCTACTTGTATCGTTGCCCGGATATTTTACGGATTATCAACAAACAGTCTCTTTCCATTGGCAGAGCAAAGTAGAACGTTCGTTTTCTCTGACTGCAAAGAGACATAGCAGTTTTACAAATTCGTGAGCATTGGTACAATCATAAAACTTTATACATAATCAAAATTAGGTAAATTTCATTAATTGCGTTTAGAAAACTAAAGACAACAAATAGAAAATATTATCTGATTCTTTATGTCATCCTTGATTGTTGGGCCACCATAATATATTCTCTCCATCATCATCATCAAGACGTGCTTATGACATGGAATCCCTTGACTCTCTCACCATCCGTCCCTATTGTCAATCGCTCCTGACAGTTCCTCTAAACTGCATCCAGTATTCGCGCTGAGCTGATGAAGGTAAGTCTTTGCTGGCCGGCTGACACTGGTGTGTCCATGTGTAGGAGTCCATCGGAGAACTCTCCTTGTCAGTTCGTCCTTACTTCTCCAGCATGTCTCGTTCGTCTTACTTGGATGGTTTGTGAAATGGGAGGTAGGTGGCCGTACATCAACTGTTTTGTGGGCTGCTGCTTTCAGGATTTGTTCCAAAGAGCATGTGGCATTATTGTGTAGTTTTCATCAAGATCTTCTCTTAGCTTTTCGTGAGAGTCCAGATAGTGCCGTGATACAGTAGTACCGATACGGCTGTAGCTTGGAAGAAATCCCGTTTTATTTTATCAGAGATCAGGTTTCCATACGATCGACAACCTGTTAATAGCAGTGCACATCTTCCCTTTATGACTGTTGACATCACTTTCTGCAGATGAGATATTGCTGCCGAGGTATGCGGAATAGCTAATTTCACGGTTTGAATCGCCTTAGTGTTATAATAAAAGTGCTAAACTGTGGCCTCGAAGTAAGTAAGTTCCGAGGCTTATCATTTTATGTGTAGATGTCTCCTTTTTTTTTTAAAAATGTTTTATTAAATGTTTTTTTAAATGTTTTATTTGCGTTGAAGTAGAGACCAATACCTCTTGCTGCTTGCTCCAGACTATGCTATATTTGCGAGGAGCGCTAGATCATCTGCGTAGTATGCATCTGCCCGTTTCAACGAGACATCATCTGCTTTTTGTCTTTTTTTATGAGAAACCATTTTCTTCTATTAGAACAATTGACGTTTGAAATACGTAATCTAGGCTGATTCTAAACATTTTTGGCGCTAATGTATCTTCTTGACCCCAGGGACAATGTCGAAGAAGTTGGTGTTATCATCGAGTAAAAAACAAACAAACATTGCTTTCGTGTTTTTGTAAAGCATCATTTTAACGGTAACAGATTATTTTTCTAGGTGGTGGGGGAAAGAACCATACGCTAGTAGTCTTTGCTCCATCTTCCATTTGTATGTGGAATCAAAAACCTTGGAAAAATCTACGGATGATAGTGTTGCCTCGAAATTTTTGCCCGTACTCCTTTGATGAACCGACGGATAATCGGTATCTTTGAGGCTGTGGATTGACTTTTCCGAAAGCAAGTTCCAATTCCAATGGCGCTATCAAGTTTCCCTTATTCAGCTATTGAACATCCTTATTCCCCTCCCAGCCATGGGTTAAATAGTATCACTGCTGTTCTTCAACAAGGATTACTTTGGCATTAAATAACCCACGAAGGTTGATATGCCATTAAAAAAGAAAGTAAGGAAAGAAAGAATGACAATAGATTGACATAATTGTTTTGGAAGAGTGCAAAGATATAAGGTTTATTTTTCAACATAGTATTCCTAGCGGTCGACACACTTCTTTCATTTGTCGAAAGACACGTCAACAGCAGATATGACGTCATCATATGAACTTTTCAGCCTATGAATTTTTCAGCCTACTCTCGTTTATAAATAAAATATGTGATATTCCTTAGTTTTGTTCTCGCAAAACGGGTATCCGAATTGTGTCTATTTCTGGTAAAATAACCTTGGATTATAAATAATGACTTGTTCATCATTAAGAACACCAAATACGATTGTTTTAATAAAAAAATTAAATTTTTCTTCAATCGATTTTCATTTGATAGTGTTCACCAATGGTCCGGGAGACTTGGGTTCAATCCCAGGTCCCGTCATATCAAAGACTTTAAAAAATGGCAATTGATACCTCCTTGCTTAACATTCAGCGATATAAGGTACTTATCAAGGGTAAAGTGTAGCAATCCGGGGAAAGGAGTAGCACCCTCCCCTACACTTCGGTGTAGTAGCTATTAAAAAGGGAGCCTTCTGGTCGCCCTCAACTACGATCGCTAACAACAACAATACACCACATACTTCAAGTTATCGTTGCTGTTTTTATAAAATCAATTCTTTATATATATATATATATATATATATATATATATATATATATATATATATATATTAGTGGAAGGCGTACGTTACCATCGTAGGAACTGGACACTGTGACACAAGTTCAAAACCTGGACGAGGCTGTCTACATTCCATATACCGTTAGGAAAGGTATGAATCCAACTATTCTTCCTTCAGCCATGGGTAAATAGTTGGGCAGACTAAGCTCTTTAATCTTGGTATGGCAACCAGTCTAGGAGAAGAAAAACTCTGAATTCAAACTTGTTGAACACTTAAAAATAGACGTTGTGTCATATCCTGTTCGTGCGGAGGGGTTGGAATATATATATATATATATATATATATATATATATATATATATATGTTTCTTCCAAGGAGCGGTCGTATCGATACTGCTATATGGATGCACTACTTGGACACTAACAAAACGGCTGGAGAAAAAGCTAGACGGCAATTACACAAGAATGCTGCGAGCAATATTGAACAAGTCCTGACGGCAACACCCCACAAGGCACCAACTATACGGCCACCTACCTCCCATCACGAAAACTATCCAAGCTAGACGAATCAGACATGCAGGACACTGCTGGAGAAGCAGGGACGAGCTCATAAGTTATGTACTCCTATGGACCCCCACATATGGCCGAGCAAAAGCAGGACGACCGGCTCGAACATACACGCTGCAGCTCTGTGAGGATACGAGATGTAAACCTGAAGACCTGCCAGAGGCGATGAACGATATTGAGAAGTGGCGAGAGAGGGTCAGAGATATCTGTACTGGCGGCACGACATGATGATGATGATGATATTGGTGAGAAATATGCCCGATTATAAATTCGAGATTGATTTAGGGCAATGAAGAGAATTCCCTGGCTTGCTTGGTTTACTCCTCGTAACAACCGAACAATATTGATATCCTTTAAGTAAGAATGGAGTTAATTTTCTATATTTGTATACTGGGAAGATTTTGAAGCATAAAAAAAGTACAACCCGTATGTTTATAAAAAGGTACTGACAAACACACAAAAAACTTGTAACATATGGCATTGCTTATTTGTTTGATTGATTTTAACGGCATGTTAATCCTCTGGGGTTATTCTAGGGAATTACGTTCATTGTACGTTGATATACAATTTTTGTGTAATCGTTTCTTAAGAGTTGTTTTTTTTTTCTCACATATGATATTAAGTATTCCTATGTAATACAAATAATTTATACACATTTATATCCTAACAAGTATTCCTATATAATACGAATAATTTGCACAGTTCTTTGATTGATTGATTAATTTTAACGGCATGTCAACCTATCTAAGGTCATTTTATGCTTGGAAGTTAGGGAATTGTGTTCAAGTTGTTTCTTTAGATTTATTGCATACAGCTGTATGATTTGAAGTCAGTTTCACAATTATGATTCCAATTATAAACAATACAAAACCGTGTCTTGAAAATCATTTTAAACACCTCATAATTAGTTGTAATATAAATGTTTTAAGAGGCAATTGATTAAGAAAGTTCACAATCATTTTATACAGGTAAATACTTCATACTTACGAGGATCATTCAATAAGTTTCCAGACTTTTTTGTATGGGCACTTTTAATAGTACACACATGAAAATCTTGTCTCCTTCGAAATAATCGCCTCCGGCTGCAATACACTTGTTGTACCGTTCCAACAACTTCTGGAAGGTCCCATAGAAGTCCTCTTATGTGAGCGTGTCAATGACCTTCGTCACAGCCTCTTTCATCTCCTCAATTGTTTCATAACGACAGCCTCTGAGCTTAGGGAATAATTAAAAGTCACAGGGAGCAAGGTCTGAACTATAGGGAGGGTGAGGAACTGTCTAGATGCCCATCTTGGTCAAAAAGTCTGTGACAAAGATGGAGTTGTGGACTGGTGCATTGTCCTGGTGGAAATGCCACTGACCCGATTTGAAGAGTGCTGGCCTCTTCCGACTGAATCTCTTCCTGAACTCCCTTAAAACCTCAACATAGCAACCCTAACCCTAACCCTTTGGCCAATCAACTATGGTGTATTGACTTCCTTACTCCTCCCACACCTCTCATCATCCCTCACAGACTCCCTGCCTTCCTTGAATCTCTTATGCCACTCAAAAACTGATGCTCGATTCATGAAAGATGGTCCAAAAGCAGTCTGAAGCATTCCATATGTTTCTATGGCATTTTTTTTCCAAGTTTAAAACAGAATTTTATTGCATATCGTTCTTTTAAAGTGTCGTCACGTCCAGATTGCATTTTTGAAATTCACCTGCTGTGACAATCAGGCTTTAGTAGGGTGTATTCCAATTGCTGCCGTAGCTGTTCATTTGAAGCTGAAATCATAAAAATTGGTCAGTCATCTAATTAGATGTATAGCAATAACATACTGAATTTTCAAGAGTCTACGACAATTTTAAATGCCTGTACAAAAAAGTCTGAAAACTTATTGAATGCACCACGTAATTCCAATATGAATGTTTTAAAAAAGCCAATGTATCAATAAAGTCCACAATCCTTTTAAGCAGGTAAATATTTCATACTTAGTTGCAATATGAATGCTTTAACAGCCAATGAAATTTACAGTCATTTCAAACATTTTCTCAAAGAGATCTATTTGACTCATTGATGGGTTATTTAATACCGAAAATTTATTCCTTTTTAAAAGTTTGATTGTAATTATATTTTCAAAGCGCCATTTATTTTGTAAAAAAATCTCTTACATCTATGTGCGTTTTAAACAAGATGTTGACATCTCCACATAAAATAACAAGCCTTTAAAATTATACGATTTTACAGAGCTTAGTGGCAATATCTCATCAACTTAAATGGTTGTCAACATACGTATAAGAAAGGCATAAACTGCTATCAACAGGTCATCGACTATATGATGACCTAATCTCTGCTAAATATAAAACGGGAATGATTACAAGCCGTAACCGTGTCAGTACTATTGTATGGCTGTACCCTCTGGACCTTAGCAAAGTGCCAGGAGAAAACTACACGAGGACGCTGCGTTTAGTTTTGAAAAAATCCTGGAAGCAGCACCCCACAAAGCAACAGCTACTCGGCCAATTGCCTCCCATCTCATAAACCATCCAAGTAAGATGAGTAAGATGCGCGTGCCAGTGCTGGAGAAGTAAGGATGAATTGATAAGCGAAGTTCTCTTATGGACTACAAAACATGGACACACTAGTGTCGACCGACTGGCAAAGTTTTCCATTTATTGGTTCTGTGTAGATGCTAGATACTTTCTAGAAGATGTTCCAAGAGCGATTGACGATCGGGACAGATCGTGTGTGTGTGTGTGTGTGTGTGAGAGAGAGTCAAGGAAATCCGTGCTATCAGCTCGACTTGATGATAATACGGTATCAAGTATTTCAATTTGATACAAATAATTTGTACACATTTATATGGTTTGAAATATTTATATCTAACGCAAAGAGCTTGGACACAGTTGTTTAGTTTCAAATATTCTTATCTATCACAAATAATTATATGGCTATAAGTAATTATTTCTATTTGATAATAATTTTTCTGGTCACGGGGTTTCAAGTTACTACTACTCCTACTGCTACTACAACAACTAATAATAATAATAATAATAATAATCCCCAGTAGATAATTATTGCTTCAATAAATCATTATTAATACAAATAATTCACAGTTCTATATCAAGTATTCCTATCTAATACAAATGATTTGCAAATATTTAACTGATTTCAAGTATTCCTCTCTAATAATATCATTTATATATTTTTCAAGTAATTATTTCTATTTAATGATAATTATTTGTTTGCACACAGTTATATGATTTCAAGTGACTAAAAATAAATCTTTATAGAAAAAAAGATTTGAGCTTCAAGTAACTCTTCTTAATACCAATAATTTACAAATATAGCATCAAGTATTCTTATCCCCTACGAACAACTTTTAAACAGATCGATTTGGCCCAAACAAATTGATTTGATCCAAACAAATTGATTTAACACAAACAAGGATGTTAATAACATAAAAAACAAGGATGCTAATAACAAACAAGATTGCCTTGTCGGCTGGGATGTGTGTGGGGTGCTTTAGAATACACCGATTGCACCTCTGCAGAAGAGTTAGACCCCCTCCCACCAACGAGTGTCCCGAATATGACACTAAACCATTTCAGCCCAGTCAGCTGTGGCTGTATAATACACCGATTGCTTCGCTGCAGAGGGGTAAGACCCCCACCCCCCAACAAGTGTCCTGGATATGACACTAAGCAATCTGATAGGTTCCAGTAATGCTGGAGCTTTGGGGAATGCTGAGTACCCCTTCATTGCCATCGCTCCCAGATTCCCTCTGACCCGGAATGGCAATGCCTGATAGGGTCCTATGTGTAAAATAAAACTAAACAGTGTACTTATGCGAAACTGGATTGTTTGACATTGAGCTGTTTTGACATTTAACTGTTTGTAAGCAAAAAAACTATACTTATACTAAACTGAATTGTTTGAAATTTAATTCGGCGAAAAGAGTTGATATGCCCTAAAAAAAGAAACCAACCAATCAACCAACCGACCAACAGACAAGAGTGGACTTAGGAGTAAAGGCAACAAAGAAGTGACTCTATATGTCACTGTTACAAGACTGTTCTATGATATGACTACATATTATATGGGCCTTATCTTCCCATATTCTTTGTTTCTGCTTCATTTCATCACTTCTCCAGTTTGTTATCTCGTAGCCTCGGTCGTGCTGTTGTCTCTTTTGTGTCTTGTTCATTGATGAGGAATAACAACGTGCCCACAATTTCATATGCACATTTCAATTTTTACTTCTTGACGACTTTTTTACTCGTTACGCCGCCGTCGCTTAAACGGGGGGTTCAGTGAGACCAAGATAGAGCATTTCTCCGCTTTATTAGAGAACTTTTCATAAACTGAATAACTTATTTGTAAATCAAGAACCGCCCGGGTCACATGACTGAAACCATCCGATGAGAGTCGTGGTCTCAGATTGACTTTGAGTTCAACGGTTGTCCATCATACTGGTTGACACTATGTATTTTTTCACGCCTCCAACAGCCCAAGACTTAACTTAAATGCATCACTACAAGTCAAAAATAGTTCTCACCGATCTTTTATGTAACGCATACTCCTCCGAGCTCTTGAACTGGAGTCTCACCACCTGATGAAATTTTATTGTTATAATTAATTTTTGTACCATAAGTAAAAAGAAAGAAAATCTAATGTATATAATTACCTAAACCCTTTTCGCTACGAACAGGATGAGACACAATATCAATTTTTTAAAAATAAAACTAGTTTCAATTTATAATTTACTCATCCAAGATTTGGACTCAGTTTTCTGATTTTATTTTCTACGACGTTAACTGTTGCATTCATAGATAGAAAAAAATTTTTATGAAAAGTTTCCCTTGTTGTGGAGGTAAATGTCCATTTTTTCTCTCTATGCAGTATTATATTGTTATTTGATATCTACATTTTATTTTAGAGCATTTTCCCGTGACATAAGAAAAACGGCACATTGTTGTGCAATATTTATTAGCAGAAATGGTTAAGATACTCAAATTTGGTTAATATAGCAATTCCCAGAACAGTCGGCTTCCTAGTTTGCGCGTCGTTTTTCATTAATTAAGTATGCATGGAGAAAAATGTCTGTTTAAAGGTATTAACTCCCGGTCTATTAACTGCTAATTACAGTTTTTGTGATGATAAGAAAATAAAATGAATAAAGAGGAAGCATCCTTAACCTGTCTGCACTGAGTTAAGATGAGTTGAAATATCATCTAGTGAATATTTCTGGACATCCTTTTTATTGTTGTTTATGTCTTCTGATGCTCAAGGGACCCCACCACAAAGTGGTGCGGAGTTTTCATGGTGTTGTGGCTAATGCGCAGGACAGCGACATCGTTGTACGAAGTTCGAGCTCCAGTAGTTCTAACACGTTCACTTTTTGATTTATACCCAATGGTAAGGCATAAAACCCCCTTCTGCCCCCCAACTATGGGTATCACTACTATTCTTCTATTAGGACGATTTTGGAATTAAATTATCCTCGAAACAAAGAAGGTGGGAGTCCTCGGGGTTTAATGCTTAAAGCGATGGACCGCGGAATCGTCCGAAGCTAGTTCGAACTCCAGTCGCGTTATTATGTTCACTTTGAGAGAAATACCCTTGGGAAAGGCATGAACCCATTTATTCTCCCAGTTATGGGTTAAATAATACCATTACTGTTCTTCTCGAAGGATGACTTTGGCATTAAATAACCTAGAAAGGTTGATGTGTCATTAAACAAAAGAAACGAAAACCGAATCGAAACAAAGAAACCAAACTACAAAAATAAGAAGAAACAAATAACAAAAATCAAACCAAAAAAATCAATATAATCTGTACTATAAAAGATGAAAGGTATTACCACTCTGGTTCAGAGTGGACATGGGAGTAATTATAACGAAGAAGTGACTTCAATTTCATATCCAATCAACAATTTCATACAGCTGTATTCCATACACAGTTATGCATACACAAAACCGAGAGAAGATTATTTGTAATAAGAATAGTTATATAAGGTGATTACTGTCTACAGATTATTTTATTATTATATACTTGAAACCGTATAACTGAGTATAAATTATTAGTATTAGATAGGAATACTTGAAACTATATAATTGTGTTTAAATTATTAGTATTAGATAGGAATACTTGAAACCGTATAACTGAGTATAAATTATTAGTATTAGATAGGAATACTTGAAACCATAGAATTGTGTATATAATCGTTAGTATTAGATAGGAATACTTGAAACCATAGAATTGTGTATAAATTATTAGTATTAGATAAGAATACTTGAAACTATATAATTGTGTTTAAATTATTAGTATTAGATAGGAATACTTGAAACTATATAATTGTGTTTAAATTATTAGTATTAGATAGGAATACTTGAAACCATAAAATTGTGTATAAATCATTAGTATTAGAGAGGAATACTTGAAACCATATAATTGCTTGAAAAAAAAAGACAGTTTTCGGCATCAAATAACCCGACGAGGGTTGACATACCATAAAGTGGGGCAGCCAATGTTATAGAGATAATAATAAAGATGAAAGTCTCTGATAAACAAAAACTTCAGTATTAAATAAGCCAACAGGAGTTGACATGAATGTAATCTGACAAATACAAACAGATACTAATAATGTATAAGTTATGATGATATATCACCGTGGAAAAGATTTTCTGAATATTTTCAAAAAAAAAAATTATCAAAATTATTATTTCTTTTAATGCATTAGTTTTCTTTCTTTAAAAGTATTTTTATGCTTTATTGATGAGAACGTTTGTAAAAAGTTGAAATTATCTGATTGATTTCTACGGCTACATTATCGCTGCTTACTGAGCAATATGAAATGATAATTGATCCACAATAATTGGTGTAATAACTAATTAGCTTATTATTGGATGTCATTTACAAAAATTTCGTTAAAAGAATCTCAATAATTGTAGGTTATTAGCAGTGTAGATCACCAATGTCTGTCTCCAGTCAAAGTCCACTGGTACACGGTGTCTGAGGTACGATACAAGACTGCATTTGATGGTGAGACTCGGCTTCTGGAGTGTTGGAGAGTGGGAAGTACCTTCCATCGCCATTACTCTGAGTCAGAGTGGTAGTATCATATAATTAAGGAATGATTTTTTTATATTAATTATTTTTCGTTAAATATATTTTATCATTCAGTTTGGTTGGGCTTTGAACTATTCGAGTCTCTTAGTCCATGTGCATAGTCATTGGGTGCAGTTTTTACGCTCGAGCGGAAAGGATATGACAATCACCATTTGTCATAATAAACCCCCAGACAGGAAATGGGGCTGGAGTGTGGATGATGTCATGCCCGGAAGAGACTGTCCTGAGAATTTGAGGATTTTGAAAAAGAGTCAGTTTAAAAATTAAAGAATTATATTCGACTCGATCTTGTGCAAACAAAAAAAAAAAAAAAAAAAAAGAAACAACTGCACAAAACTTTGAATATCAACATATAATGACCACGATTCTCTAACTTCTCGACCTAGAATCAATCAATCGATCAGTTCAGTTGCACAGCTGCCAGATCTTTACTTTGTATTGCCTTGTTCCACGCCCAAATATCCTTTTCTTAGGTGTGTGAAAAAGTTTTCGGGTAAAACAGGTTTTTGACTGCATTTAGTCTCTCGTTGAAAAGAAAAGAAAAGAAAAGAAGAAAAAAACGCAAAGAACTTCTACACCTACTTAATACATATAACAAAAAGGCTCTAAAACTTTTGATATTATCGACTATAAATAAATTCACCAAAGGATTTTTATTTATTCATTTTATAAACTAAAGTTTTTTTGGATATCAAGCGAATAATTTATCGGTAACTTTATTTTTAACTAGTAGTTAGAGCTCATTTGTTTGCACATCGTTAAATGGTTTCAAGTATTTCCATCAAACATTAATAATTTTATCTAATATTAATCATTTGTTTGCACATAGTTAAATGCTTTCAAGTATTGCTATGTAACATTAGTAATTCAATTTATCAAATATTCCTATCTATATAAATAATTTGCACACAACTGTGTGATTCCAAATAACTCATAATAATCTTTTGTAAATGATTGAACAGTTCTATTTGACCCCTTAGATGGGACCCTAACAGGTACAACCACACTGAGTTAGAGTAAACGTGGAAGCAATTGGAATAAAGGGATACTCTACATTCCCCAAAACTCCAGGACAAGTGTCTCATTATCAGATGAAGTTTGGTGTTACAACCAGGATGAGGGTGGGTGTGTCTTATTTACCTTCAAAGGTGCAGTCAGCGTATTATACAGCCGATGTTTGCCCAGTCGGCTGTGGCAGTTGAATACACTGACTGCTTCTCTGCAGAGGGGTAAGACCCTCCCCCAACGAGTGTCCTAGATATGACACTAAACAATCTGATGGTGAGGTTCCAGCAATTCTGGAGCTTTGAGGAATGCAGAGTACCCCTTTATTGCCATCGCTCCCAGGTCCACTCTGGCTCGGAGTGGTAGCACCTGATAAGGGTCTTATCTATGGGTTAAATAGAACTAATCGGGTGTTGGAGTTTACTGTTTTTATACATTTAAACAACGTATTAATGCTAAACTGAATTGTTTAAAATAGAACTGCTTTGACATTTAAACTGCGTACTAATGCTAAACTGAATTGCTCGAAATAGAACTGTTTAGACGTTTAAACTGTGTACTTATGCTGAACTGAATTATCTAAATAGCTGGGGCTGCAGAATACACTGACTGAACCTCTGCAGAGGGGTAAGACCTCCCCCAATGAGTCTTCTGGATAAGACACTAAACAGTCTGATTGTGAGGTCCCAGTAATGCTGGGGTCTGGGGGAATACGGAGCACCTCTTCATTGCCATTACTCCCAGGTCCACTCTAGCCCTGCGTGGTTGTACCTGATAGGGCCCTGTACTTACACTAAACTGATTTGTTTAATATAGAACTGTTTTGACATGTAACTGTGTGTAAACAAAATCTGTACTTATACTAAACTGAATTAACTGAATTAGAACTGCTTGACTAAACTGAATTGCTTGAAATAGAAATGTTTTTCATAATTAAACTGAACTTACATTTAAAGTGCGTGCTTATGCTAAATTGAATCATATGAAATTGAACTGTTTTTGATATTGAAACTGTACTTACACTTAACTGAATTATTACATATAACTGCTTAAATAGTTTGAAATAGAAATGTTTTTGACAAACTGTGTACTCATGCTAAACTGAATTGTTTGAAATAGAACTGATTATTTACATAAAAATGGATTTGGCGTTAAATAACCTACAAAGGCTGATATGGCATA